>VBRH01000053.1:143295-195910 GCA_014578085.1 Cardamine resedifolia | reverse complement strand
AAAAAAAAAAAAAAATCATACAAGAGAATAAGATGAAAACGCTTTTACATAATGAATAAATTATAAAATTTCATATAAAAATAAATAGACAAACTCAGAGACCAGACATGAACGGCACTTTCGTTGCCGGAAGCCATCGTCCTCCGTCAATGAACGGTTTCACGGTAAACTTATTAGCTTCCTTGGTACTAAGAAACCTCAACCCCTTCCACTTAACTCTATTCTTAGTCGACGCACCAGCGCCGGTATTCTTATACTCACCGTAACATATAGTATCTGGCGCTGAATCTCCGGTCCACGGCAACCAACCTTTCGGATCAACAAAACCGTGCACAAACGAGTCCATTATCACGGTCGTCGAGAAATCCTTCCATGGTCGACCTAAAAACGTCTGAATACCGGTTAGGTCACCAAACGGAGAGATGTTGCAACGGTGAATCGAGATTCCTGTGTTCTGGTTCGGGTCGGTTCGTCCCTGAGCCGTGATTGTGTTTTGTTGTCCTTTCATTGGCCGGCGAGGGAGAATTCGGCAATTTTGGAGAACTGAAGCTGAGTTACCAAAGATGAAATCGACTGTTCCGATGATGGTGCAGTCGCGGTAGAATTGGCGTTGTGCGTGCAAGTAAAGCGTGTCTTGGAATGCGTTAATCGTGCAACGGTAAAAGGCGACGAGATCTGCGCTCACCAATAGAGCTACTGCTTGGTGTTTGGATGGCCCGGCTGTGTTGATGAAGCCCATATCTTTTGCCATAAACCCTTTTCCGAACACAGCTGCAGAAAACAGAGCAAGTATTTTTTTTTTTAAACAGTTTCTTGGGTGGCAAACAATGGTTTTAAATATTGTTTTAGTCGATATTATTCCAAATAAAATTTGTTTCTGTAATTACTGGACCTAGTTTGTTATATTCTGTGGCCATAAAACAATAATTAAAGTTAATTTCTTTCTATAGTCCCTGTTTTAAAAAAACCTTTTCCGCACATAGCTACAAAAACAGAGCATAAACAGATAAGTCATGAACCAGTTTAATGGGTGATAACTGATAATTATTGACTTATGTTTTGTTTTCTAGCCGATATTATTTCAAAATTACCTTGCCGTTCATAAATTTTAAATATTCTATCTTTGGATTGTTCTGTTATTGCTGGTCCATAACTGAATTGATGAAACAAGCAAGTAAAAAGAATGAAACAGAGAGAGCTTATACCGAATGTGGCGGTCTTAAAAGTGGGAGTTCCATCAACGACATTGAGTCTACCGGAGACAATACTCTCTCCCTCTCCATCCCCGACCACCACAACATTCCACATCGTCTTCTCTACCTTCACATTCTCGAAATAAACTCCTTTCTTCACATATATAATCGTCCTCTTCTCACTTTTCTCAGGCACATCCTTTAAAGCCCTACTTATCGTTTTATACTTCCCCGATCCATCCTTCGCCACCACAATATTCGCCACTTTCCTCAAATCCGTGCTCTGCAACAGTCTCCTTCCCGCGTGGAAGTCAACCGCCACGTCAGCAGTAGTCAATAAACGCCTCCGGAGTTTGATGGAGTCAGCGATCTTTCCGAGCCATGTGATGATCGCTAAGGCGTTACTCGTCATCTCCGTTGAGTTCTTGAGCTGACTTTCTCCGAACGGCTTCATATCTGAAGCCAACGTCTCCACGCACGTCTCCTGATACGTCGCGGCTGAGCTAAGCCACGTACGGAGATCATCGACTAGCTCAGGCAACGTGACGGCACTGTTTGATGATGATGTCAACGTGTTGTTGAGGTTGTCTATCGTTAGGTCAAGAAGCTCAGCGCAAGCATTCATGGTGATGTTGTTCTTTTCATCGCCGGAGGAAGAGAATGCGGTGAGAGCTTTTGAAACTTCAGCGATTGTGATTTTGACTGCGTATCTGAAGAGCTGTTCTGGATTGAGACTGCTCACGTTTGGAGCTGATCCGACGGTTTCGAAACATTTGTCTTTATGCAAGGTAACGTCGCAAACGGCTTTAACGGAAACGGAGGGTGAGTCTCCGTTGCTATTCGTTTCCACCGTCGCTGGTGACTTCTTGTTAGCCATGGTTCCGAGCACGGCTCCGATCACGATTCCGGCGAGAATGACAAGTGATACGGCGATTATTGCGATTCTCTTTCTCGTCTTACGACGAGCTTCGAGCATTACGTGTTCACGCTCGTCGACTTTACCGTAGGCGGATGACATTTTTCGTAATGTCTCCTCCGTCCCTCTTTTTTTTTGGTTTCTTTCCTTCTTTTATTATTTTGAAGTTTTATATGTTTGGTTTAGACATGTTGGAGAGTCGATATAAATACATAGAACAAATATAATAATTTTAATAGACCTAAACAACTTACGTGCGAGGCACAAAGGGGATTAGATTTTTAAATTTACTTTTAAATAACAAGAATGTACTTAACTATTAGTGCTTCTCATGTTTGATTATTTTATATGTAGCATAGCTGCACGAGCATGTCAGTGATACATGTATATGTTTAAGATTGGCCACTATGTTTTTAGGTTGAATCTTAGTTCGGTTTATCGATTTGATTTCTTAACGAGTTGTATATATATTTAGATAAAAAAATTTTGGAAGTATATTAATTAACTTTATGATATGTTTTTAATTTGTGGTTGGTTACTTCTTTTTTTCATTAATCAATGGTGATTATCTTTTCTAATTCGTTCATCCTTGTTTTACATAGTGTAAGTTACATTGTCGAATTAAGAATTGTTTGGTCCGTCTATCACAAGTAATTGATCAATTTTCTTTAGTCAACACGAACACAATATATATATGCAACCGATGAATAACATTAAAAACTAATATTACATATTCTGTTTTTTAGTCACAATTCTATTTGCGTCTTTAATAGAAATTTCTTGAAATCAGACATTTCAACATTATAATATGTACAGGAATTATATTGTCAACTTTAGATAGCTGATTCTGTTTGATATATAGAGCTGTCGAACGATATTTTCAATTAAAAAAACCTTGACAGGTCGTTGATATTAAGAATATAATACTCAATTCATTAATTTGCTACCCTCTGACATTGTCGACAGATGTTTTCTCTTGCCCTGTATTATACTTTTTGAACCCTGGTTTGAGCAATGACTATAATATATAGTCAGTCACACAGCTTTTGACCTCTTATCTTAATCTTTACTCTAAACCAAAATAAATAAAAACAATATTTACTCTAGTTTTAATTAGCTTCCCAGGTAAATAAAACACGAGTGATTTAAATTATCTTTCATGACATTTAATGATTTTAGATTGCGTTTTATAGGGACCATGTGATTTACATTTTACATGAATATACGGATAGAGAAAAATAGCAGCAGCCATAAATGAGAAAGCTTTTGAAATGAAAGAAAACTAAAGGCTGTACCAAATCAAACACTACCAGAAGAATAGAGTTGGACGTGTCACCAAACACCTCCCTATTTGGTCATCTTCCTCTTTCGACGGTTAGTCCCACATCTCGCACTCGCAGTCGCACTCGCACTTACACTCGCACACATCTCCTGCGATTATTAAAGCATCTTTAGATCTTCATCTGGGGAAAAGCTTCGCGATAATGTCTTGGCCAACGGATTCCGAGGTTATTCTTCATTATTTCCATTTATCTGCTTGTTATCTTCCACGAATTTTACTTTTACTCGCCGCCAATATCCTCCGGTATGCTAAATTTCGTAGAAATGAGCGTCTGTGATGTATTCGCCGGGTACATTTTCCCGGCGGAATGTTAATCGGACGAACAAATTCCATTAGTTTCTGTGTGCGTGGAGCTTAATGTATATGCTGCGGATTACGGCGAGTATTTGTTTTGTGTGTGTTGGATAGTTTGAAATCTGACTTCTGTGTTAATCTTACGAGATCGTTTCATTTTCCAGTTAATTTCCATAAAGGATGCCGTGGCTCAGATGACTGGAAGAGATAGAGGAGAAGTTCGTGTGGTGGTTTCACCTTATCGTATATGTCCTTTAGGAGCTCACATTGATCACCAGGTAGGTTTGTGATAATAGCAACGTGATCACGGTTTTGATCAAGCTATAGAGTTCTCTGATTCATACCATTTCCTTGGGATTCACAGGGTGGAACTGTATCAGCTATGACCATTAATAAAGGGATTATTCTTGGTTTTGTTCCATCAGCCGATACTCAGGTTTGCGAAGGCTGATTTTAGTTATGATGATTCTTATGTGTGTTTGGTATTCCTCTGTTTCCTATAAGTGAACTTGTCAATCAAATTGCTTGAATTCTTGCACTAATAAGCACCATTCTATTTTTGGATGAGTGCTACGTTGATGGTGTAATGCAATTCTTTTAAATAGCATTTAGTATCCTGGGCTTGCTTCAGTTTTAGAGTACATGGAGATTATAATAGTGTAGAATATAGTGTCCTGATCTATTTTTGTTTCTCACCTGAGATAGCGTTGACAAATTGGAAAATTTCAAAACGAGTGTGGTATATAGACAGGAGACTAAGATATATTTCTGAGCTGGGAAAGTTCCTTATGTCCTGTGTGTTTCATTCGAGCCTTGAAGGTACCATTTATTCTCTTTTTAATAATTATGCAGGTCCAGCTGCGTTCTGCACAATTTGAAGGAGAAGTATGTTTCAGGTGTGCATGTCTTTCAGGATCTTTAATCTTGTCATTACTGTTTTCAAACTTTTATGTCCAGCCTCAGACATGCATAAGCTGGTTACTAAGCCACATACTGGGTAAAGTCTGCATCTTGGATATTGTGGAAGCCTATTTAGATCTTCCCAGAATTCCATTATATCTCATTTTAGTATGTAGATTAACTTATTTTTCACTTAAAGTCTTAGACATCTATCAGATTCAACCTTCTCGTTTTGCGCATCTTTCCCTAGAATCTAGTGGGAATTGAGGACCCTTTGCGCTGTAAGGGAAAGAAAAGTATCAGCGTTGGAAAAGCTTGCATGATTTTCTAGTTTCTGTTTCTTGCATTTCTACAAGTATTTTTTTTTCTTTGGTTGTGCTGGCAAAAGAATTGAAGATCTTCTATGCATAATGCTTATAGCTTTTTCGGGCTCTGATATTATAGAGTAGATGAATTCCAGCACCCAATAGGCCCAGCAAACAAGAATGGTGCAAATCCCCTGTCTCCATTGAAGGAAAAAAGCATCTGGGGCACTTATGCCAGAGGAGCAGTTTATGCATTACAGACCAGCAAAAAGAATCTCAAACAGGTAAAGGGTTTAAATTTGGTTTTCCGCTTATAGTTATAGCTATAGATAAAGTTGACCATCAAAGGGAAATGCAATTTAGCCTGCACATTTGCAGTGTGATCTTCTGGGTTCCACATTCACCCTTTTTTGGTTGCCATTCCTGGTCTCTTAGGCCTTGCTTCCCCATAATAGTTGATGGAACTGTATTTAAAGCAAAAGGTATTTGAATGTGTCTCTAAGTAATTGTTTTGATCTTTGAAGGGCATTGTTGGTTACATCAGTGGCTCGGATGGACTAGATAGTTCTGGACTTAGCTCATCAGCTGCTGTAAGTAGCTAAATCTGCCAGTTTTCGCACAGCAAGACTTTCTCCCGAAAGACAAATTTTCTTGCTCTTTACTAGCACTAAACATTTTAACATACGAGGACTGGTGTTTACTTCTCATTTTTGGGAAATGAATCTTGTAAAGTATTTTATGATCGCCAGAAATGTGATAGGTTGGTGTGGCATACCTGCTAGCTTTAGAGAGTGCAAACGAATTGACTGTATCCCCAACAGAAAATATTGAATATGACAGGTAAGTACAAGTTTCCCCATAATTTTTCTTGTCTTTATTGCTTCCTGAGCAGTTGCCTCTCTGTAAAACCATCAATTAGTGCTGCACATTGGTTGATTTACATGTGGTCTATTGCATAGCAGACTTATTGAGAATGGATATCTGGGTCTGCGGAATGGAATTTTGGATCAATCGGCTATTTTGCTTTCGAGTTATGGGTGTTTAACATACATGGACTGCAAGGTAAAATTTCCTTGATTTGTCAGTGATATAGTGTGCATAAAAAGCAAGAAGCTTACTCATGTAGTAAAAACTAAAAACCAAGACTGTTTATAGGGGCAGTTTAAGTTCACATGGGATGCCTGAGATGTATTTTGATTGTGAAACCGAAAATCTGACTCACGATCAAATCGGATCCACAAGGTTCTCAATGCTTTCATGAGAATTCGTTCACACGTATTTTTTTTTATAAATCTTTTCATATCTGCTTCAACTTTTATGTATTTCAATGCCGAGTTCCAACTAAAGGGAAAGTGAATGGTTAGAATCAGGGGGCTCATAAAGGAATCCTTCCTAAGCAGACATTGATATTGAGACATGAATGTTGCTTCTCTATCTTTATTTTCTTCCAGAAACTGCCATCTCAGAAGAACTGTTTGACATATGCAGACTATGGACCATAAGCTCGTAGAGGCTCCTGAACTGGAGAAACCGTTCAGGATATTATTAGCATTCTCAGGCCTGAGGCAGGCATTGACCACCAACCCAGGGTATAATCTGCGAGTTGCTGAGTGTCAAGAGGCTGCTAAAGTTCTTTTGACGTATGTGTAAATCTGCTTAATGCACACTTATCTACATATTCACCTTCTTTATGTTCAAATTCCAGTGGACATGCTGCAAAGTCTATTCCTATATTGCTTGTGATACTTATTTCTCTGCATCAAAACCTTCTCTTGATTTTCTTTTTCTTCAGTGCTTCTGGGAACACTGAGCTGGAACCTACCTTGTGCAATGGTAAAAAGACTTTGACTTTTGACTTTCTGTCACTTATTCGTTGCATGCTAATTAGATTTTCTTTGTTGACATGTCCGTAACTGTCGCACTGAATAGTTGAGCATGCGGTCTATGAAGCCCACAAGGTAAGAAGACTATGTTCTTAAGCTTGTGGTGAAACAGGTTCCACCTATATCAGGCTTCTAAATATATGTAATACAATCATACTTTCTCGTGCAGCATGAGCTGAAACCGGTTTTAGCAAGAAGAGCAGAGCATTATTTCTCGGAAAACATGCGGGTTAACAAAGGCAAAAGCTATTGAATCCTTTATAGAAATCTCTTTATTCCTTAAGCTTTTTGTGATGTTTTATGAACATGCATAAATGTTTGTTCTTAAATATCAGGACGGGAAGCCTGGGCTTCTGGCAATCTTGAAGAATTTGGAAAGCTAATTTCAGCGTCCGGGTTGAGTTCTATTGAGAATTACGAATGCGGTATACTCTTTTTCCTTTCTTCTCTCCCAAATGAAACATATCCTAACGTGAATACATACCACAAGTCTGCTTTCACAGACATTATTCTCTCTCTCTCTCTCTCTCTCTCTTTCTCTCTTTCTTAGATGCATTGGTTATAATTTCTGCGAGTTTTGTGAAGGTGCGGAGCCACTGATTCAGCTATACAAGATTCTTCTGAAGGCCCCTGGTGTATACGGTGCCCGGTTCAGTGGTGCAGGCTTTAGGGGATGTTGTGTCGCCTTTGTAGATGCAGAAAAGGCCGAGGAAGCTGCCTCATATGTGACGGATGAATATGAAAAGGCCCAACCCGAGTTTGCTAAGAATCTGAATGGAGGAAAACCTGTTCTCATTTGTGAAGCAGGTGACTCTGCTCGTGTTCTCTGATCAAACCCGGGGTTTTGGTTTCTTTGATGTGCCACTTGAACACGGATTTTTGTCCCTCTCATGCTCTCATGCTCATTGATTCTTGTTTTTTTCATCTCTTTTTGATTCCCTCTGAGAAACTCTTTGAATGGAGTTTCTTCATGATAGATTTTGTGGGGTTTATAGAAATGATGCAATTGCTTGATACATTTCTATACATTTGTTTTGTTACCAAGACTTTAACAAATACATAATGTAAATCATTTCTCTCTTTTCTTCTGCTTCTTGAAGTTAGAATTGAAAGGGATTTTAGATGTGTTAGGCTACTCTACCATATTGGAGTAAACAGAACAATCGCGAACTTCAGGGTAAAACTAAAATGTTTTCTAATTCATAGGGACGATAGAAACAAATCAATAATTACATTGATAATTGTGAATAACTTTTTCCCCCCTAAATTTGTTTTTCTTTTTTTTCTTTTTTTGGAACAATTGGTGAATTTAAATCCATAATTAATCAAACAAAGACACACTATGAATGTATTTGAGTATTTTTATATTTTATTTTGTTGTATAAATTATAAAATATAGTATGACAAAATGAAATGGATTTGTTTTTTGTTTGGACAGAAAGCCCCCCGCCAAAGTCTTGAAATTGGCGCCTGGGAAATCCTCCGACGTGACTAGGGTTTTAGCTCCTTTAATCCATTTCACTTGTAAAATCCCTAAAACCCTCTGGGCATATGACTCCATTATGCCATTCCACTGCATCAATCCCTAACCCTAACTCTCTCATGTCTCTCTCCTCCACTCTCCGCTTCTCTTCTTCCCTCCTCCGCCGCTCCCTCTTCCGTTTTCCCCTTACCGACCCATTATGCCGTCTCCGCCGTACTGAACCCTCCGGTGCGCGTTTATTCTCCTCTCGTTCTCCCCGTTCCGGCAAATTCGTCGTCGGTGCTGCCAAGCGCGCCGATGAACAATTCAAGGAAGAGTCCGGAGCCAACAATGGCGGTTTGGTGGTTTCCGGGGACGATTCTCGTATTGTGCCCTTTGAGCTTCATAAGGAGGCTACTGAGTCATACATGGCGTACGCGCTCTCTGTTTTGCTTGGACGTGCTTTGCCTGATGTCAGAGATGGTCTGAAACCAGTACATCGGAGAATTCTGTTGAGTGCTTCGTCAGCTCAACATTTTAAGTTTATTCAGTAAAATGTTTTCGTTTCTAAAGTTTAATTATTTGTCTTCCAGCTTTGCCATGCATGAATTGGGGATGTCATCTAAAAAACCATACAAGAAATGTGCAAGAGTTGTTGGAGAGGTTAAGTTTATGTTTCTAAGTGTTTTCTCAATTTTTTTTGGATTATTAAGTGTTTTCTCTTTCAATTTCCCTAAATTTCTTATTCTGATGAACTATTTGTGCTGTTGAATTCTTTAATTTCAGGTTCTTGGTAAATTTCATCCGCATGGAGATACTGCGGTTTATGATTCTCTTGTTAGGATGGCTCAGGTAAATAAGGAATTATGAATGTCTTAATATAGTTCAGTCTTCAAAACAATGTATATTTTTCAGACACGCTTTGATTCTTACCAAAGTTCTTACTTTTTTATTTTTCTGAATACACTTGTTCTTCTCAGAATTTCTCCTTGAGATGTCCACTTATTCAAGGCCATGGAAATTTTGGCTCAATAGATGCAGATCCTCCTGCTGCTATGCGTTACACTGAATGCCGACTCGATGTGAGTGCCTTTCACCTTGCTTTCATTTAGTTGAGTTTTTCCCGTCTGTACTGTCTGTGCTCTATAGGGTTTCTCTCATCGTCTGCTTTTTCTCTTTCCTTGAAATGAATATGTTTTTTGTTATTGTTCTCAGCTGATTGTTCTCATGTTTCTTAACAGCCACTGGCAGAGGCAGTATTGTTAGCTGATTTGGATCAAGATACGGTAATCACACTGCTGACATACTGCCAAGTTTACCGCTCACTGTGTTGTCTCTTATTATTTTATTTTTCTAAGGCAGGTTGATTTTGTGGCTAACTTTGATAACTCACAAAAAGAACCAGCAGTCTTGCCTGCTCGTATTCCTGCTTTGTTGTTGAATGGAGCTTCTGGGATTGCGGTAATATAATCAAACAAACCTTTTTCGGCATTCCTTATTTATTTTGTTTTAGGTTTCTTCAATTAATCCCGTAAAGAGTTTTCGCTGCTCTATGAGATTATATATGCAACTGACTTTAGATCAAAATCACACTGTTAAGGTTGGCATGGCAACAAATATTCCTCCTCATAATCTTGGGGAATTGGTAGATGTCCTTTGCGCTTTAATCCATAATCCAGAAGCAACGGTATCAAAGCTCCCTCTTCTCCTTTTTTGCTGTACTGTGTGTTTTCAAGATTAGAAAACTGATAAAATACTGTTTCAACTTCTTCTTCGTTTGGCCAGCTGCAAGAACTGCTGGAATACATGCCTGCACCTGACTTTCCAACTGGAGGAATAATAATGGGAAACCTTGGGTAACTCTTTGCTTACCAGTTTTTGCCTAGAGGGATCATATACGATATGAATTTTCTTTACCCATCTCATTAGCTAATTTTTTTTGAGAGTAGGCATTACTTGATTTAGTAAATTTACACATACAAAATTTATTTTCGAATTTGTTGGGTGCCTTTATCAAAATGATTTTTTTTGCACGCATATGCCATTTCCTTCTGTTATGTTGTTTCCTTATAATTCTCTAATATGTGGATGCATTTTCAAGGGTTTTAGATGCTTACCGAACTGGCCGAGGGCGTGTTGTAGTTAGAGGTAAAACTGAAGTTGAATTGCTGGATCCAAAGACAAAGCGCAATGCAGTTATTATCACGGAGGTGATTAACTTAGTTTTTCAGATTATTGTACTGATCTCCCATGAGGAGGCTTTCGTAAGTTTTTAGCAGTATCATAATGGTAAAAATCAGATAGAGTAACCTCTTTAGTGAAATTTATTGCAGATTCCTTACCAGACAAACAAAGCTACGCTTGTTCAGAAGATTGCCGAACTTGTTGAGAATAAGGTACTCAGTAATGTCTGGTCTAAAATGTCTGTTAATACTGGATGTGTATGCTGACACATGTTATGATTGAAGAGGAAGGCTAACTAAACTTGCGACATCTAATGTTTATTTTGCTTTACTTTCCAAAATGTATTTGTTTTATTCACGGGTGTATTACAATTTCTAGTAGTCCCTCTGCTTGACTTTTATGAGTATAAAGCCGTTATCGATATATCCGGCAAAGATAAATTAGGTTGATGCTTGCAAAGTTTCTTTTTCATTCCTTGATGTTTGGTGTTTTTGTTTATTTCAGACGCTAGAGGGCATAAGTGACATACGCGACGAGAGTGATCGCAATGGGATGCGCGTGGTTATTGAGGTATTGCACTAGTTTCTCCGCACTTAGGCTGTATTAGTCTGTTTTAAAATTTCAGTGGAAGGTAATGGTATTGAGATAATTTGCAATATTTCTCTATAGCTCAAACGAGGAGGGGATCCTGCACTTGTACTAAACAATCTTTACCGGCATACTGCCCTCCAATCAAGCTTCAGCTGCAACATGGTGGGGTGAGTGAGTTGCTTTGAAGTACCATAATATGTTGGCTTTTGTTGTGTTTAACCCAAGACTCCATAATTGTGAAAGAAACTGGAAGAAAAAGATCCACATTTTTCATCTAAAGAAACTCTTAAGTTTCCGTATAAATAACTTTCAATGTTTTCAGATTGGAAAATATTTTGGACTACTATGAAATATCCTTCTAGAAAACCGTAAGGATAAGGATCGTTGCCAATTATAATACTAGATTTTGTTACTTCTTATCCTGCTGTAATAAAACTAAGAGTTGGGAGAGATGTAAGGTGGGATGTGGGATATGATTTGGGTTATGTTGAATGCATCAACCAACCCCTTCTTAGATTTCAGTAACGAAATTAAGAATTGGGAGACACAGGTTAGGTCATGGAGACAGGGAAAAATGATTGGGGTCCGGAGGAATGCATCAAACATTACTTAACATTTCGTTTATCCTGTCTTTGCTGCATAGAGATTCTTGTTTTTCTTGATAGAATAGGCATATAAAAGAAACTTGGGACTTCCACAGGCTGAATTGAAACAATTTCTAATGAGTATGAAAAGCTTTTTGGGTTATGGTTTCACGTATGTTGTATTTCTTGATCATAACTTGATTTTGATGTTACGTGTTTTACAGTATCTGTAATGGAGAACCCAAGCTAATGGGTTTAAAAGAATTGCTTCAGGTAACTACTTGCCTATGTAAATCATTTATCTTTGTTAGTTACCTGATCTATTATTAAAATATACTGAAATTTGATCTTTCTAAAATATATATTTTCATTTGTTTTATGGACTAAGCTTATGCCCAATAACGTAGAGCACAACAAGTAATACAAAAGTGAAAATCAGAGATAGGATGTTTACTTCTGTGCTACTGCAATCACATATTAGTGTAAATTTGTTGATCAATTTCTGTTTTCTTCCTTGTGTGTAGGCATTTATAGATTTCAGATGTTCTGTTGTCGAAAGGCGTGCAAGGTTCAAGCTTTCACACGCACAACAACGAAAGCATATTATTGAGGTCTGTTTAGAAAAGTTTAGTTTACTTAAATCATGCTACTTATCTTAACTTAATGCAGTCTCGAAGTTTCCTAATTTTTCTTGATACATGAAAACCAGGGTCTCACTATGTAAAGCTCTACTTACTCTAACTTTTTCTTCTTCACTGTATGCATGGTTAGGGTATAGTGGTTGGGCTTGACAATATGGATGACGTAATCCAACTCATCAAAAAAGCCTCAAGTCATTCCTCTGCTGCTGTTGCTTTACAGAGTGGTGAGCTTTTGTTAACTTTTTACATAGTTACATTATAGGTTAATTTGTAAACAAAATTCTGAAAAGTGAGCAAGGATCAAGAAACAGTGAGAAAAGTAAACTAGAGCAAATTTTCTTAAATGGACTGATGGACATAGTCTAGGATCCACAGTATCAAAAGAACTCATCTTGTGGTAAACTCATCCGTCGTTATATTTGAACAACATAATATCTCTCGTCTTGTTTTCTGGAAGTGCTGGAGTCTCATTCAGTATAAATTCAGAGTAAGATTTGACGATAGTTGCAAAGATTAGGGATTTGTGATTCGGAAGTCTCTATTGTCAGGGATGTTACTGTAGATTGTAATTAAAATGGTCAAACATTAACCTATGCAGAATATGGTCTTTCTGAGAAACAAGCTGAGGCTATACTGGAGATTAGTCTTCGAAGGTTAACTGCTCTTGAGGTGCCTTTTTAATCTCATTAGCCTTTTCTAAGTTTATTCTTAAAAACTTGTAAGCTTGAACATGTTCAAACTAGATTCTCCCTTCATACCTATGCAGCGGAAAAAGTTTACTGATGAGAGTACTTCACTGACGGAGCAAATTACAAAGTTAGAGCAGCTATTATCAAGCAGAACAAACATTTTAAAGGTGACATACTCACCTTTTAGTTATCTACTACTGTGCTTTTGGCTGAAGATATTAATTTAGAATGATAGATGCCTCAATGTGTGTACTCTAGATTTGTAATATTGACCGTTTGAGTCCACTGAGGTTCAAACTCTAGTCCATGTATTTAGCTGTGGTAAAATGATTCTACTGCTTCTTCCATCCTTATCTGCCAAAATGGAACCCTCAGCTTTATCAAGAAACAGTAACTGGTACTTATTGCTTTATATCTGTAAAGCTGCTTACTATATATATTTGTTTCTGTTCTGGGCCAATGTTAGGAAGATTGCTGATGCATGATGATTATGTTGTAGACCAAAATATAGTTCTTTGCTTGGTATACTTCATTATCATGTTACTTACTACTTTCTTACCTTTGTTTTCTTCTTGTATTATGGTTAGTTAATCGAACAAGAAGCAATAGAGCTGAAGGACAGATTCTCGAGTCCCAGGCGCTCAACCTTGGAGGATTCTGACAGTGGTGATCTGGAAGATATAGATGTCATTCCAAATGAAGAGATGCTGATGGTAGTTGCATACTTAAACCTAGAAAGTTTCTCAATGTTGAAGAGTTTGTTGTTTGTTTTGTAACTTGTGATTTTTGGATGATTATAGGCAATCAGTGAAAAGGGTTACGTGAAGAGGATGAAGGCTGATACATTCAATCTTCAGCATCGTGGAACCATTGGCAAATCTGTTGGGAAACTGAGAGTTGATGATGCAATGTCTGACTTTCTTGTTTGTCATGCACATGACCATGTCCTCTTCTTCAGGTATGTTTAACGGAATTTGCCTTTGTGTTTGCCATGACATGGATTTTGATTTTCTGCCTTGTTGTAATTCATTGCTTATACTTGTTCTACATTCAGCGACCGGGGTATTGTTTACTCAACCCGTGCGTATAAAATTCCAGAATGCTCCCGCAATGCAGCTGGCACACCTTTGGTTCAGGTAATTTACATACCTGTATATTTATTTTTTCCTCCTGCTACGTGGAAAAAATAATACAATTCTATGAAAGGCTAATGTTTTGCTGTATTTATGTGACTTGTGGAAGCAGATATTATCCATGTCGGAAGGAGAGAGAGTAACCTCCATTGTCCCTGTTAGCGAGTTTGCTGAAGACCGTTATCTCCTGATGCTTACAGTGAATGGCTGCATCAAGAAAGTATCGTTGAAATTATTCTCAGGAATACGCTCAACTGGAATCATAGCAATTCAATTGGTTTGTCCCTTTTTTCTCTAGCCTAATTTTGTGTACGGTCTTCTTAACAAGGTGATTCTAACATAATTTTGTCTCCAGAATTCTGGTGATGAACTGAAATGGGTTCGTTGTTGTTCAAGCGATGATCTTGTGGCCATGGCGTCCCAAAATGGAATGGTCGTCTTGAGTACATGTGATGGTGTAAGTTGTGGTTCTTGCTTCTTCTTTCGTGTAAATGTTTTGTTACATGATCAAACTCTAATGGCTGTTGTTTATTAGGTTCGAACACTGAGCAGAAACACAAAGGGAGTGACTGCTATGAGACTCAGGAACGAGGATAAGATGGCGAGCATGGACATTATACCTGCATCTCTACGGAAAGATATGGAGGAGAAGTCGGAAGATACTTCAGCTGTGTATGTTTTTCTTAATCTGTATATCTGCTAATATGTGCTCTAGAAATTTCCTTATCTCACTGATTAATGTTTTATTGTCTTCTTTACTTTGTTAACACGAAACAAAAGCAGGAAACAATCCACTGGTCCATGGCTACTATTTGTGTGTGAGAATGGCTATGGAAAGCGTGTTCCTCTGAGTAGCTTCCGGCGTTCGCGTTTGAACAGAGTTGGTTTACTTGGATCCAAGGTATGATCTGGATTATTACCATCTCTTGTATGGTTTGTTTGCTCATTTTTTCCTTTCATCCCAATTTCTCAGTTCGCGGAGGATGATCGTTTGGCTGCTGTTTTCGTGGTTGGTTACTCCTTAGCTGGTAAATATACACTCTTCCACAAATAAAGTTTTAGATGTTTTTTGATTTCTGTTTTTATATAATCTCACCAATGTTTTTTTTAACAGAGGATGGAGAGAGCGACGAGCAAGTAGTTCTGGTGAGCCAAAGCGGAACTGTAAACCGGATCAAAGTCAGGGATATCTCAATCCAATCTCGCAGAGCACGGTATATGTTTATTCCCTTCATTTGACAGTCTTTCCAAATGTTTATTTATATGTTTTCTGATTTGATTGTTAATTTCTCAGGGGAGTGATTCTTATGCGGCTAGATCATGCTGGAAAGATCCAATCTGCTTCTCTGATCTCTGCAGCAGATGAAGAAGAAACAGAAGGAATTTTAAGTAATGAAACCGTAGAAGCCGTTGGCATGTAAATTTTACAATCCCAATTCAACCAGTTTTTGTGACCATATCAGTTCAGTACATAGCGTCTATGCGCTTAACTCCTCTCTTCCTCTTTGTTTTCCGATGTTGCTATGAGAAGAGAAAACCATGATCGAAGTTTGTTATTAAATGTTAACATTTATCTATTTCACATTTTCTTTAGTCTACATCTATTTTTTAAGAAAGTTGAAACCAATTATTCTGGTTATAACCAAACCAATAGTGAGAAGTCAACTTCTAAAGTTGAAACCAATGATTATTGGTTTCAACTTATAACCTACCTATCACTTTTGTTTTGATGTTAACCAAATTAAGAGAACAATTTTACAAATGGTACGAAGACGTAAGCACCAAACCCCATAATTACAAGAGCAGCTACTCCAACATTCACTAAAGATACGTCATATGTCCGACTCTCTACTTCATCCATTCCTCTTCCTCCTACTGCAAGAGGAGGATCCATGTCAGTCTTCTTCTCTCCTTCTTCCACTCGTAATGGACCGGTTTCTTGTTCCACGACTTCAGCATTATCCTTCAGATCTCCTGTATCTTTGGCTAAACCTGCTTCTTCTATCTTCTTCTGCTCCATTTTCCCTTGAATCACTCCTTCACTTACCATGTCTCCAACCATCTCATTTTTCTGATCCTGCTTACCTCTCAAGACATCATCAACATCCTGTTCGGTTCTTTCATCTCCTTCTTTCGTTTTTAGTTCAGACTCTGCTTGGTTCGCCGGAGCAAATTTCTGATCTGTTCTTCTTGCCTCATCATCATCAACTGGTTTTGTGTATTTCTCCTTTTCTATTTTTCCCAAGTTAACCTTTTCTTCCTCTTTCAGCTTCTGACCTATCTCAACATCTCCCTTTCTCTCAACAACTTTAGCATGTACCTTGGGTTCCAAGCTAGCATCAATGGTCTCTTTCTCCACCTTCTCTTCTTTCACACGTTCCTGGGGTTTTGAGCTACCACCAAGCGTCGGTGTACTTGTAGCATCTTCATCCTTCAATTTCTTTCCAATCTTTTGGTGGCCTGTTTGAGAAGGCTCCTTTTTCTCAACCACCTTCTCTTCTTTCGCAGGTACCTTGGGGTTTAAGCTACTTCTAGCCGCTTCCTCCTTCAACTTGTGTCCAGTCTTTTGCTGACCCATTTGAGCAGCTTCCTTTCTCTCAACCTGCTTCTCCTCTTTCACACGTTCCTTTCCTCCCACGCTAGGAATCGCTTCTCCTGCTTTTACTTTTGGTTCAGGCTTCTCTCGACTGCCCGTTGGCACCGCTCTTTTACCCTCAACCACTGACTTATACGTTTTGGGTTCTTCTTCACTCGACTTTGGAACAGCTTTCTGATCATGACTTTTTCCTGCTTGTTTCTCATCGTCCAACGGTTTCTTTCGTCCCAAGTTACTAGGACCAGGCCCTCCACTTTCCTTCTGATTAGACCTCTCTACAATCTTCCCCTGATCATGGACTGCATTTCCCTGTTTCTCATCTTCCACGACAGCCTGAAACTCGATCGTCAAAAGTCCATGAGAGAATGAGGTGTTCAATTTGGTCATGTCACAGGATTCGGGAACACGGTAAGCTTCATTGAAACGAGCCTTTGTCTGAGCAGAGAGTGGTCGCTGGCCCTGAATCTGGATAGTCCGTGTTTTCTCATCCTTCTTTATCTCTATCTGATCCATATAAAACCCTGACGATCCCATAAAAATAAACGAGTAATTCATAAAAGTTTGTATCAACTAAAGATTGATCTCAAGAAACAAAAAAGAATGAGAGAAGAGAAAAGACCAGGAAGATTAAGGTAGAGGAAAATGGAAGATCCGGAATTAGTCCATTGAGCTCTCGGCTTAAAACTGCTCACCGATGGAGCCAGCGGTGGCGGGTGACGGCCACCAGCCGGCCTTTGCCTCCTGAACATCGCCGCCATTTATGTAAATATACCACTGTATCAAGACAAGAAATTGTAAGTTTTTTTGAAATTATATAATCAAACCGTTTATGAAACAAATTTAATATGTTTAAATGTGTGTATATAAGAGATAGTTAATGGGAGGTTTTGAGAATAGGGTTTGGGTTTAGGATTACTTTAGTGTATTGACTTTGTCTGTTTCTTCGTCCCAAGGTCTCATATCATATATAAATGGTTTCTTGTGTTACAAGGAAAATATAGAAGCTTTTTAGGTTAAAGAAGATGCGCGCATCAACACAAAGCGACGTCGTTTACTTTATTTTTTCTTCACTTTTTAATTTTTTTCTTTTTAAGCTAGTAGCCTATATAAGTAAACTACCACGTGGCATTAAACACGTGAAAATAGATTCCCTGAACCTAACCACACCGTTTCACGCCATACACCATCACTCACCGGATAACCCCCGTCGTCTTCCGCCGCAATTTCTGTATCCATGGCCGGCGTTAACCTACAGCTCCGGCACGCGTACTCTATTGCTCAATTCGTTCCAACTCTTTCTTCACCTCCTCCTCCTTCTACTCAGCGAGTTCGGTTCGGAACTTCACCCTCTCGTGTTATCTTCTCCAATTTCCGAGCTAATTCCGCCGCCGCTGCAACCTTGCGAAGCACTCGCCGTTCAGAGACTATTGCCGCATCTTCCGTGTCATCATCCGTCGATTCGAATTCGTTGGTGGAAGATCGCGATGACGTGAGCAGGATCCCGTTGCTTGAGGTTAGAGATCTGAGAGCTGTGATTACTGAATCGAGACAGGAGATACTAAAAGGCGTCAATTTGGTTATCTACGAAGGAGAGGTGCGTATCAATAACTTAAGTTTTATAGGTTGATTTGAAATTTACTCACCAGGAAGCTTTTCCCTGGTATTGAAATTGTCTTGTCATATTAGAAAGTTGGAGTTTGAAATCTAAATAGAAGGAATAAGTAAACAAGGCATTGACTTCGTGAATTTCGAAGTTTGGGGTTGCTAGGAATATAGGACGAGCTTGAATAATTCTATTTGTGTAGATTTGTTTGCATTGCTGTTCACTGTAAAGTATGGCCTTTTTTTATGTGGAATTTTGGCCGATCTTCATAGATTGTTGTGTTTCGTGGTTACTAACGAACTCATAGGTTCACGCAGTGATGGGGAAGAATGGTTCAGGGAAAAGCACATTTTCCAAGGTGAACATTTCAGACTGTAACTTTAATTTATCTGTTATCTTAAAGTCTTTGAAACTAACCGTAAGAGGAAGAGAATATCTTGTATCTCAGGATAATCGTCTATGCTGCATAGTAGTGCTCTTTTCTCAGTGAGCCTTATTCTTTGTAGGTTCTTGTGGGTCATCCCGAATATGAAGTGACAGGAGGAAGTATTGTGTTTAAAGGGCAGAATCTGCTTGATATGGAACCAGAGGAAAGATCTCTTGCTGGTCTCTTCATGAGTTTTCAGTCCCCAGTTGAGATCCCTGGTGTTAGCAATATGGATTTCTTGAATATGGCATTCAATGCCCGAAAAAGAAATCTCGGTCAGCCAGAGCTTAATCCAATCGAGGTGACTTGCCGAATTAGAGGATTTGGATTTAGTTTGCATTGCTTCTTACTTCTTGTTGCTTCCCAGTGTGTCAATTGGTCCCAATTGCAGAACAGTCGAATTGCATATCTTCTGTCTTATGTCTTACTGATATCACATGGCTCATGCAGTTCTATAGCTATTTAGTGTCCAAACTTGAAGTTGTGAATATGAAGACCGATTTTCTCAACAGAAATGTCAATGAAGGATTTAGTGGTGGTGAAAGGAAACGCAACGAGATTCTACAGTTAGCGGTATTGCTTCCATTTCTCTTGTTTCTCAGTTGCCACAAGTACCACATGATAAGAAACAAATGTGATAACATAATGCAGTGGATTACTATGCTTGTTCCATACTCGTGTAAAAAACACAAGGCTAATAATTAGGAATTTCAGGATATTTAGGTAGACTTGCCAGCAGTTAGTATTCTATTAAATGTATTTGACTGCAGTTTTAGCAGGAAAGACATGTCATATTATATGTCTCCATATCCCCTTATAGTTCTTTGTTCTTGAAATATCTGCAACTACAGTTAATGGAGACTTTACCTTCTCTTGAGCCTATGTTCTGTTTTTAATGGGCTTTGCCATGATACTGTCATACTAGTTAAGTCTGAGGTCATTGTGTCGTGTCATCTTGGGTTCTGCCCCCTAAGGAGTGAACATTTCTGGTTTATCAATAACATGAGAACACTATTAGTCTCATTTTCTTTGTAGCAATATATGGAAAGAGGGCATGGAAGTACACTAATGCAACGTTTGGTAACGGTTTCGATGTCCTTGCAGGTCCTTGGAGCTGAGTTGGCTATACTGGACGAGATTGATTCAGGGTTGGATGTTGATGCTCTTCAAGATGTGGCAAAGGCGGTGAACGGGCTTTTGACACCAAAAAACTCTGTTCTGATGATAACTCACTATCAACGCCTTCTTGACTACATCAAACCAACTCTCATACACATCATGGTGAGTATTGTTGTCAAACCAGCCTTCCTGCGTCCACAAAGATCATTTGGGCTCGGTTTCTTTGGTGGAAACCTGAAAATTTACTTTGAAATTGTTTTTTGTATTGGTGGTTCATGTATGTTGCTCGGTTTCAGGAAAATGGAAGAATCATTAAAACCGGAGACAGCTCTTTGGCCAAATTACTCGAGAAGGAAGGCTACAAAGCGATATCCGGTTAGTTATCGCGGATCATCTATAACCTGTCTTCCTTCTTTGAGAGATCAGAGTGTTAATTGTGGAAGCTAAAGATGATGATTGGAGGAAAATCAAACTTGTCACTACTACACTCTTTTGAACTGGTAGGTTTTTTTGGCTTCATTGGTTTGCGCGAGAAACTATTATATTGGGTTGCTTTGTCTGTCTCATTTGTGAACAGTTCTTCCATACTTTTTTGTAACTAAAAACTATAAAATTCAGTTAATAAATGACCCACCATGTTTTAATTACATTATCAACAATGGTTTTAGTTATGTTAGAGGGTAGAGTTTAAGTGGATTAATCTAATCAAATGTAGTGGTTACATTACTTGAAAAATTGTCAAAATAAAATTACTTGGGATCATTCTATCACCCTGCTGCTGCTGGAACGACGAGTGGGTTATATTACAAAACAAATTAATTAAGACAAGAAGGACGCAAAATTCGGTGATGATTAAACCCAAACGCGTTTGTCAAACTCATTCAATCATCTCCTTCTTCTTCATCATCTTCTCCACAATTGACTTATTAAACAAGATTACAAGTCCCTCGATTTCCCTCGCTTATTTTCCATACCAAATCAAATAATTCTTCTTTTCTTTTCCATTTCAGATCTTTTTGTTTTCAGATCATTTCCGTTTTCTAGATTAGGTCCATTGCATCGTTCTCTGTTCTGGGTACGTTTGAATTTTTTATATTTTTCTGTAACTAGCTACCTTTTTTTGCATCGACCCGAGTAGGGTTTTTGCTTCTTCATTAGCCTGATCCGGAGTGATCAAATCCTATTGTCGTTGGAGAAGAGAACCAAGGATTATGAGGGATTTGACTTTCACTTATAGTCTCTCTGATCATTAGGAATGAGATCAGATCAGATCAATTATGTTCTTTGGATCAGATCTTGATCAATGCGATCTGAAGAGTTGATTTAGGATTGTAAGCTAGAGATATAGTTTTTGATGGGTAATGCTTGCGTAGGACCAAACATTTCTGGAAATGGTTTTTTGCAAACTGTTTCGGCTGCAATGTGGCGGCCACGGATCGGAGTTGAGCAAGCTTCTTCTTCTCATACTAATGGAGAAGTTGCCAAAGAAGCAGCTTCTGAGCCAGCACCTGATCAAGTCCAGAATAAACCTCCTGAGCAGATCACAATGCCAAACCCAAGGACCAATCCTGAAACCAAATCGAAACCCGATCCAGAGATCCAACCTAAAGAAACTAAGCAGGAAGTTCTTCCTAAAGAAACCAAGCGTGAAGTTCTTCCTGAAGAAACCAAGAAGGAAGTTCTTGTGCAGCCGGAGACAACAAAACCAGAAACTAAGTCTGAGTCCAAGCCGGAGACGAAACCTGATCCTAATAAGCCTAAACATATGAAGAGAGTTTCCAGTGCAGGGCTTAGGACTGAGTCAGTTTTGCAGAGGAAAACTGAAAACTTTAAAGAGTTCTATTCATTGGGAAGGAAACTCGGACAAGGCCAATTTGGGACAACGTTTTTATGCGTTGAGAAAGGTACGGGGAACGAGTATGCGTGCAAGTCGATCTCCAAGAGGAAGCTTTTGACTGATGAGGATGTTGAAGATGTGAGAAGAGAGATTCAGATAATGCATCACTTGGCTGGTCATCCGAATGTTATATCTATTAAAGGCGCTTATGAGGATGTTGTGGCAGTACATCTTGTGATGGAGTTGTGTTCAGGTGGCGAGCTTTTCGATAGGATTATTCAACGTGGACATTACACTGAGAGGAAAGCCGCTGAGCTTGCGAGAACCATTGTTGGAGTTTTAGAGGCTTGTCACTCTCTTGGTGTTATGCATCGAGACCTCAAGCCTGAGAATTTTCTATTTGTTAGTAAAGAGGAAGATTCCCTCTTGAAAACGATTGACTTTGGACTCTCAATGTTCTTCAAGCCAGGTTTGCCTCTATGGTTACTTGTCCTTGATCATTCGATTTACAACAACTATGTTTGATTTTGGAATTCATTTTCCTTTCAATTTTGCAGATGAGGTTTTTACAGATGTTGTTGGTAGTCCGTATTACGTAGCTCCAGAAGTTCTTAGAAAGCGTTATGGTCCTGAATCAGATGTGTGGAGTGCTGGTGTGATTGTTTACATTTTGTTAAGCGGAGTTCCTCCTTTCTGGGCCGGTAAGAGAGGTTGCATTATAGACAAATGCATCTGATTGTTCATGTTAAGCCCTGAAGCAAATGTTGTTTCCATGAAAATATACAGAAACCGAACAAGGTATTTTCGAGCAGGTCCTCCATGGAGATCTTGACTTTTCATCTGATCCATGGCCAAGCATCTCTGAGGGTGCAAAAGACTTGGTGAGGAAAATGCTTGTTCGGGACCCCAAGCGAAGACTAACCGCACATCAAGTATTATGTAAGTTATTTAAGTCTATAACCATTCATCTTGTGTTTCTATTGAGCATAGAACTTAACCTGGTCTGCTGTCTCATAAACATATACTAGTTGATGTTACAAATACATTGTCGTATTTGAAATTCATCGTTCTGCTTCTTCTGAAGGCGTTTTGTTTTTGAACAGGTCATCCATGGGTACAAATTGATGGTGTGGCTCCAGATAAACCTCTGGACTCTGCTGTTCTGAGCCGTATGAAGCAATTTTCTGCAATGAACAAGTTCAAGAAAATGGCTCTTAGAGTAAGTTGTCTTTCTAATTCTAAACAAGATCCCAAAGAAAGAAAACTCAGAAGATTGAATAAGTTTTGCCTCTTTTTTCAACTTGTTGTAGGTAATAGCTGAGAGCTTATCTGAGGAAGAAATAGCCGGTTTGAAAGAAATGTTCAACATGATTGACGCCGACAATAGTGGTCAGATAACTTTTGAAGAACTGAAAGCAGGACTAAAACGAGTTGGTGCCAATCTCAAAGAGTCAGAAATTCTTGATCTTATGCAAGCTGTAAGTCTTTTAACCAAAGAATACTACTAGTCGAGTTTTCTCAACTCTTAGCAAATCATTCAACCGGGGTTTATAGTTCCATGTTTTGCAATAATCTTGTATGTTTTGGTCTCGTCTAATTCAGGCTGATGTAGACAATAGCGGAACGATAGACTACAAAGAGTTCATAGCAGCCACATTGCATCTAAACAAAATAGAGAGAGAGGACCATTTGTTTGCTGCCTTCTCGTACTTTGACAAGGACGAGAGTGGCTTTATCACCCCAGACGAGCTTCAACAAGCTTGCGAGGAGTTTGGTGTTGAAGATGCCCGCATAGAAGAAATGATACGCGATGTTGATCAAGACAAGGTAAAAGCCTCCTTTTTACACCTTCTCATCTCATTCTGAAAATTGCATTATCAATGATGAGCTAATACAAATGCATTATATAATTCCTAACAATGGGGAAATCACATTCATAAGATCTCTTGAATATTCTTTGCATTGTAGAAAACACTGTACCAAATTGCTTGAGAATTTTCATTTCAGTTTTCTCTCTTGTTCATTGATTGATGGGAGCTGCTATCACAACTTTTAAAACATATTGTTGCAGGACGGGCGAATAGACTACAACGAGTTTGTGGCAATGATGCAGAAAGGGAGCATAATGGGAGGACCTGTGAAGCTGGGTTTAGAGAACAGCATTAGCATTTCTCTGAAACATTAGTTTTCAGAATACATACCCAAAAATCAACAAGAGCTTCATCTATTTTTTTTATGAATGATGATCATGATTGTGTTTTTTTCTCTAACATTTTGATGAGTTTTTGTCGTTAGACTGGTTTAGGCAAATTCTGTTTTTGTACTATGTACTTTTATGCATATAGTTTTTGTCTGTAACTTTTATTTTAACAGAGACAATCCATCGTATTATTTACTCGAGGTGAAGTAATTTTGTTTTTTACTTAGAATTACATCTCTAAACTTGAGATTTTGATTACGTTCGACGAGTGGTTGTGGGCCCCATTTGTCCTCTAAAGCCTAGCCCACTAAGTATCACCGTTTCACTTGAAGATATTTAATGTGACTGGGAGTATTGTCAAACGCTAAATCATAACCATTGGATGAGTTCCATCTTACGACTGAAAATGATCTGTATT
Organism: Cardamine resedifolia; assembly: GCA_014578085.1. NCBI lineage: Eukaryota > Viridiplantae > Streptophyta > Magnoliopsida > Brassicales > Brassicaceae > Cardamine > Cardamine resedifolia. Next base: position 171,593 of record VBRH01000053.1, on the reverse strand, counting down.
GGTATTTTACGTGACAGTCGTTATCGCTAGTGTTTCTTTCTTGGAAAGACGAATATACCCTTTTTAATGTGCGTTGCTTTGCGCTCCGCTCGTTTTTTTTTTTTGTTTTTTAAATTTATTTTTGGTACCCTAAACATTTTTTGTTTCTCGGGTTTGCTCTTAGTCTCGATTTTGGTGCCACAAATTAGAAAAAACCCTAATTTCCCAAATTTTCAATTCCCTCGTTTCTCAATAAGTTTTCGATTTTCCTTACGCGGAAAGGTTCGTTGAAGCCCTAGATTCGTTCTCATTATTGTTTGGCTAATGGCGAGTGCGGCACGGGGAGAGAGCAGCAATCCGTACGGCGGCGGATTGGGAGCCGGAGGAAAGTTCCGGAAGCCGACTGGAAAGACCAAGATAAAGCCGTATGATCGACCACCGACTTCGGCGAAGAACTCTAGACTTGGGGGCGGAGAAGACCGAGGCGGCGGCTGGTTGTCGAAATTGGTGGATCCGGCGCAGAGGCTTATTACTTATAGCGCTCATAGGCTCTTTGCGTCGGTTTTCCGGAAACGCCTCGTCTCAGGTGAGACGCCCTTACAGTCGCCGGAGCAGCAGAAGCAGCTTCTAGAAAGAGGTAAGGGGCTTGTTACTTTTTTCGATGCAAAAGTTATTTCTTTTGTCCTATTCGCACTTTCTGAAGTTCTTACAGAAGTGGTTTTTTAGGAATTGTAGATTCTTTTTAGCGTTTGCATTTGTCATTTGTTTTTTTTCTTTCTTTTTTTTTATAGTAATTCTGGAATGATAAGTACATAGGTGCTGTTGGAATGTTCTTAAAGCACCTAGCCTCGTTGCATATTATTGAATTAGTCTGCTAGGTTGTATTTGTGTTATTTGTGAGATTGTTATGTATTAATAGCCGGTTGTTTCTAGGAGTCATATATGGGATTTTTCTTTTCGCTTTTCTATGTGGACGTTGTTAATGTGACTGTTTATGTTTTCATGGACCAGATGTGAATCAGGAGACGAAGGTAGGACAGGAGGACATCTCTAATGTAAGTAAAGGAGCTGCATCTTTTGATGAAATATCTTATTCCTTTGGATTTCCTTGTTCTTTTTTCCTCTGTAGTGTAACTCATGTTTTATCTGTTGATGTGGTCTATGTGATGCTGTCCATGAAGAATGATTTGATTCGGATCGAAGATACCAATGCATCTGTCCATTCAACCAAGGATGGATTTACAGATCTTGAGAAAATTTTAAAGGATAAAACTTTTACAAGGTACACTATCTTACAACTTTACATTGTACATATAACCCAGTAGAGTAACAATTTCCCCCCCAGGGTTATGAAAGTTTCTTTATCTTTGGATGGATGCATTCAAAAATTTATAAAATAGAAGAGCTGAATATACAGTCCATATTATTTTTCCTCTTCTTCCTTTTGTTGCATCGATTTTAACATTTATTAACATCTTCGCCTTTTGAATTTTAGTGAAACTTTGCTTTTTGAAAATCTTTTGATCATTTTTGATGATTTTACAGGTCTGAAGTTGATCGATTAACTACCTTGCTGCGATCAAAAGCTGCTGACTCATCCACTGTAAACGAGGAACAGAGAAATGAAGTGAGTGTTGTTGTGAGACATCCACCGTCACATGAAAGGGATAGGATGCATCCAGATAATGGAAGTATAAACGCCCTTGTTTCGACGCCTCTTGGAAGTTCGAGAGTAAGAATTTTTTTAGAAATACTAGTTATACTAGTCTGTTTTATGCTGAGCTTCATGCAAGACGGCATTGTTAATTTTTTTATTGTTGATGACATCCTTCACAGGCTCTCGATGAGTGCATTGCTTCGCCAGCACAGCTTGCAAAAGCCTACATGGGTAGCAGACCTTCAGAAGTTACTCCTTCTATGTTGGGGTTGCGTGGTCAAGCGGCTAGGGAAGATTCTGTATTCCTGAACAGAACCCCTTTTCCGTCAAAGTCACCTACAATGTCACTGGTAGCAAAGCCTTCTGGACAAAGGCCTCTGGAAAATGGTTTTGTTACCCCTAGATCTCGGGGAAGATCTGCTGTTTATAGCATGGCCAGGACACTCTCTAGGCCTCAGTCCACTGTGAAGGTTTCAAATTTAAGCTATGATTATTTTATTTTAAAGTTTGCAACTTGTTCCCAATTTTATATATTGTTATTGTTTTTCTTTTCCAGATTGGGTCTCTATTTAATTCATCTCCAAGCACATGGGAAGAAAGCTTATCTTCTGGTTCTAGACAGGGGCTCCAATCGGTGAGAATTTTGTGACTATGCACCAAACGGATATCAGATTAGTCTCTGAAAAATGTATTGGCATGAATTTTATTTAATTTTGTAGGGTCTCAAACGGAGGAGCTCAGTCTTAGATAATGATATAGGATCTGTGGGCCCTGTAAGGAGGATTCGTCAGAAATCTAACCTTTCCTCTCGAAGCTTGGCTCTGCCTAGTTCTGAGAGTCCACTTTCTGTCCGTGCCAATGGTGGACAAAAAATTATACATACATCTAAAAACTCTGCAGAGGATATAACTGGCTCAAGTTTCAACCTTGTTCCTACGAAGTCTAGAGAGATGGCTTCACAAATATTGCAGCAACTTGATAAACTGGTTTCAACAAGGGAGAAATCACCAAGTAAGTTGTCACCATCCATGTTACGTGGTCCGGCTCTCAAAAGCCTGCAGAATGTGGAGGCCCCAAAGTTCTTGGATAATCTTCCTGAGAAGCTGGCAAATTTGCCAGATTCTAGTTATCAAAAGCAGGAAAAAACTAGAGAAACTGGCTCCAGAGAGGTTTTGGCTCTGATTGAGAAGACTGGTGGTACTGTTGATGGCACAAGCAAAGCAAGTTCCAGTAAAGATCAGGAGACTCGTGGTAAAGGTGCTTATGTACCTCTCACGAGTTCTTTGGAAGAGCATCCTCCGAAAAAGAGAGCATTTCGAATGAGTGCGCATGAGGTATATTGTTTATTTCTTATAGTTATATTTCCAGCATTTGAGCTGCAAAAAATTTCAAACTGGGCAATCCTTGAAATGGCAGCCATAACACCTCTAGCTGCAAATCAGATTTTGTGCATTTATGTTTTCCTTCTGTCCTTTTTGAGGAAAAATTTCTGCTGTTTTTCATATTTCACAATCATGTGTGTATTACCTTTTTAAATTTTTTTACGGCACACCTTTGACCATCTTTACATACAACTGTGAACTAAATAATGCAGGATTTCTTGGAGTTGGACGATGATAATAGTATGGCATCTACTCCGTCTGAAGTGGCAGAAAAAAAGAATACCTTCGAATTAGAGAAAGGTCCTATCAGCATGTCTAAAGGGGAGAAACCACTTACTCCAGCTGAAGCCATGCCCTCTACGTCATATATTTCTAATGGTGACACCTCTCAGCGTACTTCTAATGGATCTCTGGAAACTGGAAAGAGCAAGTTTGCGGCTTTGCCCATTGAAGCTGTTCAGCAAACTAATATGGCCTCTGAGCCAACTTCAAAGTTCATCCAAGGGACTGAGAAATCGAGTATTTCTCCTGGAAAGCTAACCCCAGAAGAGAAAGTTATCCCTCTGGAAGAATCTAAAAAAGCTGCTGCTGTATTTCCCAACATTTTCTCACCATCACCGGACTTATTAAATCAAAACATTGGTGCATCTGCAGACATCAAGTTAGAAAAGACGAGCAGGTTGGTGGCATGATTATTTTTATTCTCAGCTTGATAGGCATTAATTTCATTACTTGTGTCAATCGTCATCCATATTGGTTATGAAAGTTTTTATCTGGTTTACTGGCTTCTGACTCTCTTTCTTACTGTTGCAGCACTGCTTTTGGAGGATCAGAGGCTTGGGCAAAGCCAACTGAATCAAAGAAAATTGTCAGCAACAGTGCTTCTGCTGCCGAGTCTACTACCTCTGCTGCAAAAACCCTGAATGGTAGTATATTCTCAGCTGGAGCCAATACTGTCAGTCCACCTCTGAATAATGGCTCTCTTGGTTCAACCCCTTCCTTCCCACCTAGTATTTCCAATTCTTTGAGTGAGGTGCCATGCACTGTGCAATCTCTTGCTGCTACTCCCACTAGTGTATTTGGAAAGTTGCCTGCTAATACCAGTAACGACAGCAACTCTGGAAGCAATCCACAATCATCTTCAGCACCTCCCCTTTCTTCTACAACAACTTTCAAGTTTGGGGTACCTGCAGCTCCATTTTCTGCATCAACAGTATCTGCATCTAGCTGTCAGATCTCAAAGGAGACTGAAGTAAAAAACTCAACGTTTGGAAACACAAACACTTTCAAGTTTGGTGGTATGGCTTCAGCAGATCCGAGCACTGGCAATGTTTTTGGTGCTAAATCCTCAGAAATTAAAAGCACGCCAGGTTTTGTGTTTGGGAGCTCATCTCCTGCTGTGGCAGATGCAGGTAATAATATCTTTGGTGGTACATCCTCTCTGATTGGTGGCAGCACATTAAACCCTTCTACTGTTGCATCTTCTGCACCTGGGAGCTCTGAAAGTTTAATATTTGGTGTGACATCTTCCTCAACCCCTGGGACAGAGACCAGCAAATTTTCTGTGAGTTCTGCAGCTACTAATGCTGGAAGTAATATTTTTGGTACTTCCTCTCCTGCATTTACAAGCTCTGGAAGCAGTGTTTTTGGGTTCAATGCTGCATCATCAGCTTCTGCTTCTAGCTCTCAATCTCAGGCCTCAATTCTTTTGGGTACTACAAATTCTCAGACGGGTAATACTGGGAACGGAACCACAACATCAACCCAGAGCGTTCCCTTTCAGTTTGGTTCGTCTGCAGCAGCTCCTTCATTTGGCTTGTCTGGGAATACTTCTCTTGCAGCAAACAGTTCTACATTTGGATTTTCAAAGTCGGAACCTGCTATATTTACTTCTGGCTCAACACCTCAGCTGAGTTCAACAAACTCCTCTGCAAAATCTAGTGGTACAACGAGCTCTTCCCTATTTGGGACAAGCTGGCAAGCTCCCAACTCTGCTTCAGTCTTCAGTTCTTCGTTCACCACTACTTCATCTCCTACCTTTTCCTTTGGAGGATCTTCAGCTGCTACTGGTTTAAGCGGTTCTGCTCCCATGTTTGGTGCATCTACCAATACCCCATCATCTTCACCTATCTTTGGTTTCAGCTCAACCGCTTCTAGCACTCCTCAGCAGCCGGTATTTGGTAACTCAGCCCCCTCAGCGACTCCATCACAGTCTCTGTTTGGTAACTCAACCCCCGGGTTTGCATTTGGTGCACCTAATACAAATGGCATCAACAATAATAACCAACAAGTGAGCATGGAAGACAGTATGGCAGAAGACACAGATCAAGCTAGTAAAGCATCCATGGTAGCGCCAATGTTTGGACAAGCAGCTGTGTCGATGCCTCAACCAAATTTTGCCTTTGGTGGAGGAGCTGCAACACCGCCTCCATCAATGGCTAACCCGTTCCAGTTTGGAGGGCAAGCGATAGCAAGCACACCACAGAATGCATCACCTTTCCAGGCATCCCACAGTCTAGAGTTCCAAGGAGGTGGGAGCTTTTCACTGGGCAGCACTGGAGGCGGCGATAAGACAGGCCGCAGAATCTTCAAAGCTAAGAAAACCAACAGAAAGAAATAGGCAGCAGTGTTGGATTATACACCTCACAAGAAAACACATTGCTCATGAAGGAAGAGGGTCATGTTATCAGCCTTTTGGTATTTTTTTAGTCACTTATACTCCAGCAAACTTGGATTCAGAGCCTATCGGGTTTTGATGGAAAGGTAAAAAATCAGAATATGGGTTGCGTTTATGATATGCTTCTTTCACCGTCTCTGCATTTTCGTGTCAAGAGTCAGGATTTGGCGGTTAAATTGTTCAAGGTTATAAAAGTTAGTAGGAAAGTTTTGTAATTTTTTCAGAAAATACTGGAGTCTGCAATAGTAATAGCTCTATCTCTCTCTTTGTTCTTAATAAAAACTTCATCCTAGTGTTTGTAAACACAATTTCTTCAAGTTTTCTTCAGTTTTGATTAACGTGCGCCAATATCCTTTTTCTAGTCGGTTTGCTAAATTAAAACCAAAACCAAAATCGTTTACCTTCGAGGAAACTTCTATTGGTTGACTTTGACCAATTGAAAGTTTTGTTTACTCATTCCATTCCAAATAGATTAAGGAAATTGATAAAAATTCGAAACCCTTCCTTAGAAAGCCTTCTTCTCTCTCGATTTATCTCTTCTTTCCAAAGTCTCTCTGTCTGTGTCTGAGCCAAAGATGAGGAGAGTTTTCGGCGCGAAAAAGAACACAGAGCCTCCTCCGTCCATTCAGGATGCCTCTGATCGGGTTTCTCCTCTCGTTTCTAATTATTCTCTATTTTTCGATTTCAATTCTCTTCAAATCGTTTGTATGTAATGTGGATAATTAGGGATATTGGTTTCTGGGTTTAATCGTGTTTGATCATCGATCATACTTCATAGATCAATGGGTTTTGAGATTTCACGTTTGATTGATTGGCATTTAGATGAATTTTAAATAGAGAACTCGTTGGACAGTTTAAGAGCTATTGAAACCACTAAGATCCGAAAGAAGAAGAAAATATATATAAACTCAGCTTTGTTGTGATTTTATGTTTGTCAGATAAACAAAAGAGGAGATTCAGTAGAAGATAAGATAAAGAAGCTTGATGTTGAACTCTGCAAATACAAAGAACAGATTCAAAAGACAAGACCTGGTCCTGCTCAACAAGCTGTCAAAGCTCGTGCTATGAGGGTTCTTAAGCAGAAGAAAATGTCAGTCATTTCAGCATTCAATTTGCAGCTACTATGTTCATTGGATATGGTTTATTATTCACACCTAATTTATATTTTGCTGAATTAGGTATGAAGGACAACGCGATATGCTCTATAATCAGACATTTAATCTCGATCAAGTTTCATTCGCCGCTGAAGGCCTCAAAGATGCTCAACAAACTGTATGCATTGCTTCTTCTTTTTTTCTTCGTTCTCACTGTTCTACAATATATCAAATCCGACAAAAAGTAAGAGGTGTTTAATGTTTTGTATATCTCTATTCAATCTGCAGATGACGGCACTAAAATCTGCGAACAAGGAGTTGAAAGGAATGATGAAAACCGTAAAGATTCAAGATATAGATGTACGTTGATTTGCGTACAACTTTTTATTTGTGACTTATTTCAAGCTTTTCTCTGGTATTTGATACGATCTCTGATGATACAGAATTTGCAAGATGAGATGATGGATCTGATGGATGTGAGTTCTGAAATTCAAGAAACACTTGGTAGGAGCTACAATGTTCCTGATGGCCTTGATGAAGATGACCTCATGGGAGGTAAAGTTCTTGTTGCGAAATTGGGATATATAACATATTCTTACGCTTTTTACTTTTTGATTTTAAGCTGCTCTTTGTGAATTTTCAGAGCTTGATGCTCTTGAATATGACATGGGAACCGAGACCGAAGCAGATGGAATGCCTTCTTATCTCCAACCCGATAAAGAAATTGATTTCGCCGACGAGCTTAACTTGCCTGCTGTACCAGTACGACCACAGGGAAGAGTTCAGGTTAATTTCAATCTTGAATAATGAAATGCTTCAAGTATGACTAGCTTTTAATGGATTGCTAAATGAGAGGTTTAAAAATGTGATTAACAGGCGGCTGAGGAGGACGAGTTTGGATTACCGGCGGTACCACGAGCTTCTCTCCGGGGTTAAGTTCCGGCGAATCTCTTGTGGAGTGGATTACTAAGCTTTATTTAGCCTTAGCATTTTTATTCATTTTGTGTATAACGTTTTTAAATTTTAACTTTGATAACTCTTCTTTTGGCTTTCTTCTTGACATTGTATTTTTCTTGTTTCACATTCTGTATATCATATTTTTTTCTTACAATATACTATCATATTTTTCTATTATTAAAAAAAAAATCACAAATGGATCCCCAAAAATTGGTTAAATGGGCCAACTAAAATATTAATGGGCCTCTCGTCGCTCTGAATCTCTCCTTCTTCCTCTCCCTCTTCCTCTCCCGCTATTTTGATTGATGGATCAACCACCAGATCGGAGCAAGCGACAATGGAAATTCTCCACCTTCGTCTTCTCTTCATCGATCTTATGCCTTCTTCTTTCGATATTCTTACTCGGCTTCACTACGACCGATCTCTACAAAATCAAAAGTCTGAGATTCACCTTCACTGCGAATCGCATCTATAGCTATCTTCAGTTGTTTCCAGGGTTTTACAATGGAACTCCCAAATCCAAATCAGAAACCCTAAACACATCGTCGTCTACGTCTCATTGCGTGTTATGGATGGCTCCTTTCCTCTCGAGTGGTGGTTACAGCTCAGAAGCTTGGTCTTACATATTATCACTTCGTCACCATCTCAGCAGGAACCCTAAATTTCGAATCACCATCGAGCATCACGGTGATCTGGAATCAGTGGAGTTTTGGAATGGTTTAGCTAAGGAGACTAAGGAGCTAGCGATCGAATTGTATAGAACACAGTGTACACCTAACGAGACGATCGTCGTTTGTCATAGCGAGCCTGGTGCTTGGTATCCACCATTGTTCGAGACACTTCCTTGTCCTCCCACTGGTTACGAAGATTTCTTATCTGTGATTGGTAGAACAATGTTTGAGACTGATAGAGTCAATCCAGAGCACGTAGAGCGATGTAACCAGATGGATCGTGTTTGGGTTCCTAGTGAGTTTCATGTCTCTTCGTTTATACAAAGTGGGGTTGATTCATCTAAAGTTGTCAAGATTGTGCAGCCTGTAGATGTTACTTTCTTTGATCCTTCCAAGTACGAGCCTTTGGATCTGATGGCGATTGGGGATTTGGTTTTGGGTTCTGGGATGAGGAATTCTGGTTTAGGATTTGTGTTCTTGAGTGTGTTTAAGTGGGAACAGAGAAAAGGTTGGGATGTGTTGTTGAAAGCTTACCTGAGAGAGTTCTCTGGTGAAGACAACGTTGCTCTGTTTTTGTTGACAAACGCTTATCACTCTGACAGCGATTTCGGGAACAAGATTCTAGATTTCGTAGAGGAATTGAAACTAGAAGAGCCTCGAAATGGTTACTCGTTTGTGTATGTGATTGATAAACACATTGCTCAAGTTGATTTGCCTCGGTTATACAAAGCGGCTGATGCGTTTGTGTTGCCTACGAGAGGAGAAGGATGGGGACGGCCGATAGTGGAAGCCATGGCAATGTCTTTGCCTGTGATCGCAACGAACTGGTCAGGACCAACAGAGTATCTGACTGAGCGGAATGGTTATCCGTTGGTGGTTGAGGAGATGAGTGAAGTGAAGGAAGGTCCTTTTGAAGGTCATAAATGGGCAGAGCCATCTGTGGATAAGCTTAGGGTTCTAATGAGGCAGGTAATAAGTAATCCTGACGAGGCTAAGGTTAAAGGAAGGCATGGAAGAGACGACATGGTCCAGAATTTTGCTCCTGAAGTTGTCGCTAGGATTGTTGCGGATCAAATCGAGAGTATCTTTGATGAGAAATTAAGAACATGACAGGATCTCACATTTTACTTAGATCAACTAAGGAAACGAGAGGGGAACAAGAATTGTATTTTTTTTTTAATCATGGATTGTTTCGAAATGGGGAAAACAAAAGAAGCAAAAATGTCAAGAACAGCTTATTCTCGAATTTCTTAAGAAAAACTAAAACAGTGCGAGTTTAATTTTCGGTTTCTTTCTTTTTACTGGAGATGAGAAGCGAAAGCAGACATGACTTCCTTGTAGACAGGCTTCTTGAAATCCACTGCCTGTATAATGGAAATAGAAGAAGATATAAGTAGACAAGTAGTAGAAACCAAAATGCACAATTGAAGGTAAAAGAAGAAGAAAAGTGTACGCACAAGCTCGATGAGTTGATCAGGAGAAGTCCAGGACCATTGACCAAACTCGGGCTTCTCAGTTCCATCACCAAGAAGATTGATTTCATCATCTTTCCCAGTAAATTTTAGTAAAAACCTGAGAAACACACAATAATTAGAACAAGCCCGTAATCAAATCAAAATGAGAGGATTAATGAGAATGTCGGAAAGACAGACCATTTCTGGGCTTGACCCTTCCAATCAGATCCCCAACGGACCTTAAGCTTCTCCCTAACATCAGGAGGGAAGTCGTAAGTTATCCAGTGAGGTGCCTAGAGCCAAAATCCGACAGTTCTCTTAAGACATGTGTTTCATGTTGAGATTGATAAATAAAATGTTAAAGAAAGAAGGTAAAAAACCTCAGCGATAATCTCAGCGGAGTGAACTCCAGTCTCTTCTTTAAGCTCTCTCAGAACAGCAGCTCTTGGATCTTCACCTTCGTCGATTCCACCCTATCAAACATCAATACAAACGATTCTATTCACCAATTTTAGAGGGAAAAAAACTGGAGAAACAGATCTAAGAAATCGAATATAGAGTGATCTCACCTGAGGCATTTGCCAAGCACTCGGAATATCCAACCTCGATGCAGTGAAAATCTGCACTTAATTATTGATAAGTCAGAGAAAATAACAAGTAGAGACAACCTGCGAAGAAGAAGAAGCTATTTCCATGATTTCATCATCATCATCATTAACCTTTTTGGATGAATTCATGAGGCAGACACCGACATTTCTTCTGTAACCTTCAGGAGGAGATTCCATGGACGACGACGATGATGAACAACACCGAGCGGAGGAGGAGGAGGAAGCTGGAGACTGACGGCAGCGATGGAAGAAAGGCAGGCTAGAGAATTGGAGGGATTTCGAAGGGTAATTTCGGAAAACTGGAATTATAGACGGAGTAATTGGACCAAGGGGTCTGTACAATGCCATTAGTGGCGACTCCATTTCGAGCCCAAACCTATTTTATTTTCCACGGTTTCTGGTGAATCAATTCTCTAATTGGACACTTATGCCCCTCTCTCTTCACCTAATATTACGGATATAAACTACTTTACCTTGGCCAATTTACTTCATTTCTTTCTCTTTCCCATAAAAACAATTTACTTGCAAAATATCTTAACTCATGAAGGACAATAGATGATAAACAAAAACATCAACACAAAACGAGACCTGTAAATTCCAGACAATCAATCTTCAATTCAAGGAAACAATGTTGAATCCATAATACTCTAATAAACCAAAAAAGTCTTCTCTCCTAAAAACTCTTTGGATTCAGACCAATAAACTCAGGCCTTAGAACCTTCTTCCCGGCCGGCCAAACACATTGCTAGGTGCCATAGCTTGTGGTTCCACTTGAGAAAACCCAGCAAGTTCAGACATTCCCAAAGAAGCAAGCATCTCTAGAGTCTCTTTGTCCACCTTAATCTCATCGGTTTTAATGGCTGACTCATCAGGAACAAAGTCCATGCGTCTTTCACGCTCTTCCTCTTGTAGTTTGAGGGAGATTCCACGGACTGGACCCTTTTGGATACGTTTCATCAAGTGAGTAGAGAATCCAGCAATCTTGTTGCGTAGTCTTTTGGATGGAATGATTGCAACTTCTTCCAATATCTTTTTGTTTGTGTGGAAGTCAAGAGTCATCCGTGAGTAGTACTTCTCAATCACCTGACGTGAAGACTTCTTCACCGTTTTCGTACGAACACGACCCATATTTATCAATTACCTGCACACACTAGGCCAAACCATGAGGGATCCAACCATGAGGGAACTAACATTCGGAAAAAAAAAAACAGATTATTTCTATGACATTTAGACATCAACTAGACGAAATCTTCAAACAATCAGCAACTTCAGTAACAAATGAAACAGCTTTACAAATTCTTTGTGATTCTTCCCACTGATATTTATATTTGATTGTGCCACGAAATTCTAACATTTGGGTTAAAATAATACAATCTAGAAGAGGGATGCAGATAAATCAACTTATCATTAACAATTTGACAGAATCTAAACTTTTAGACAGAGTCTTAAGATACTCCAAATCTTCTTTTGTTTACTGTGATTCCTACTCATGCCATTGGTACACAAATTAAACGAAAACTTCGAAATTGAGCGGCATCTGTAATTAATTAAAATAAATCGAAATTTGAAGAACAAGACTTTTCAAATTCTACAATGTGTTTCTTAACAAATGACGTACATTCTCATCTAACCAGAACGTACCTGAATGACCTGGCCGGAGCTGGAGAGCAGAGAAGTCTAAGATTAATGAAGAAGAGAGTCAAGAAACGGAGCCGTCGAAAACTTTGGTATAAGAAATATAAGAGTCATCATCTTAGGGTTTCTTAAAAGGTTTATACACTCTATACTGTGGACTATTTTAACACAGGGAATTTAACCAATAGGAAATTTACACGTTATAAACGTATAAATGACAGAAGTCAATTTCTAAATACAACTGATTTAAACGGGCTTAGACGTGAAGCCCATTATTTATTTGTGGACTAGTTCTCTTATTTGGAGATTTATTCTTAGATAAGCCCAACATCGTTTGGAGTATGCACATCACCAAGACAAAGTCAGAACAGAATGGATTGAGGCAACATGACTACCACATGTTTCATGTATTATTATCACCTTATCTCCAAAACTTTTGCACTTACCCTCCGAACAATCATTCAAAGTTATTTTGTATAACTTAAAACTTCTTGAAAATTAAAATTATCTAGCCTGTTAAAATTGTAAGAAAAGTCGTGGAAACTGAATACAATCTATAAGTCAGGACCATCGTCACCAAAATCTTCATCCTCATCTTCTTTCTTTCTTTTTCTTTTTGATAACTATTCATCCTCATCTTTGATCTTAACATCAGTGTCTTCTCCAAACTGGATACAAATGTCGATTTGGGACAGAACATATTGAATGCTGCCAACAAAGACAATGTAAACTGTTAAGTTTTATATTGAAGAAAATGGAAAAGATCATTAAGAGGAAGTAGTTACAGTTACCTCCGTTCTTTCCTCATGTCAAGTGGTATGAAATTCACCATCCCATACTCTGCCACCTAATAACCACAACCCCAACAAAAAAATTCAATTACGAAATCAAATTACTTCAAACATTAACAAGAAACAATACATTTTCAATATCATACCATCTCAATCAAGGCTTTGTTCAGTTTTGCAAATTTAGGACTCATCCTTTGGTTTAACTCTGCTAACAATGTGCGAGGCTCCGGTTCCAAGTAGCTAAAGTCACGTTTAAACCCAGATCAACTTTCACTAATTATCGAAACCGCAACAAAGAAATAAAAAAGGGAAGAAGAATATGAATATATATACTCATCAATGTTGCTTTTATCTTGCAAGAGGTCCATCTTAGAGAGGATGTTGACATGTGGTAGCTCAAGCCGGATCATTGCTGAGAGAGATAACATGCAACCACTGATAAACTTCGTTATGTCTGTTATGAACTGATCCAACAAAATCATCTTTTGTCAACGCAAATAATGGTTCACTATAATAAATAAGAGTAAAGTAGTGGAGGGGAATTACAACTTATGTTAAAAACCTGTGAATCAAGTAGATAAACAACACACACGTTGAAGTTTTTCTGTTTCAAATGCTCCACAAAGTTCTTGAGCACAGGAACATGTGTAAACAGCTCTATCTGGCCTATTAACAGGACAACATTTTCAAATTATTCAAGGATAAAACATAGGTTGATGAAATGCTTTCAAATTCAACTTATATTTCAGTATTGGTACGTCAACACCAAACACATATGGAGATAAACTCATTGATCATGTATGCACCTGGACAATCAAATATAAGGTAATCGTCGTCCATGTAGTTATCCAATTCTTCATCCACCCAATCATGTAGGCTATCCCCAAGGTACCTATGGATTAAAAGTTAAGGCTCCTCCATTTTCATATCCTTTTGTAAGAGAATATAATACCCAAAACATATCATATACAGATTCTTTGTTTTAAGACCCGATTGTGAAAAGCTAGTAAAATTCTCAAGTTGGCAATGTAACAACAAAAGGATACTCCATACAATACATGAGGCCATCATTAGGACCACGCCCTAGCTTCTCCATCACATATTCCAAAGAAATAAGTTCTCTGATATCTGGATTCAGCGAAATCAAGAAAGTGAGAGGCATTCAAAACCCTTCAAAGGAGATTGAATAAGAGGAAACTTCACTCACCCATAGCCACAGGATAATTAAAGTTTGCTGCAGCAGGATCAAGATTAACAACATGCATTGTTCGGCCTTTTGTTTTGCAGTGATCATATAAAGATGAGCAATAAGTTGACTGATAGATCCAAAAAAAGAAAAAAGAAAAAAGTTAGTCGTCAAATCTCACTGATGAAACTAATTTACAGAATGTAAACTTGAGATTGATTATAACCTTCCCGCTACCTGCTGGACCGATAACGAGCTGAGCGTAACCCATTGTAGTAACCTCCACAAACTCAAATTGAACAAATAGAGTGGAAGATTCTGAAAGATGTAACAGTTTCTATAAGCAATGCACCAGACACCTAAACCAAACAACACAAGTTAAACCAAAACTTGAAAATCGAGCAGCATCGGTGATAAAGATTTGGATTTCACAAGTTTATTGTTATGAATTATCCTACGGGTTCTCTCCTTCAAGATGAAGTGCACTCTACGCTAACCGGAACGCACCGGCCGGAGCTAGAGAGCAAAGAGGAAGCGGCGGCAAATACAGAAGAATGGACTTTAAGCCTTTTAATACTCTTTTCTTTACTCAGGACTCTTCTTAACTAATAATGATATTACAGGTAGTTGACAAAAGTCGGTTTAAGTGGGCTTTAACTTGAGGCCCATTATTATGGATTATTTGACAATATTGAAGTTTTATTATTGAATAAGCCCAACATATTTTGTACATTGCATTTGCATACAGGCTTTTATGTGATAAATCTATAGAAAGCCTTTAAGATAATCTTCACTGTATGATTCCACCCACGTTTCTTGTATGCCTTTGGTATTCTTGTTAGGCTTTACGCTGATGTTAAGTAAAAGTGATAATACATTACCCATGATTTATCCTTTATTTTATTTTATTTTTATAAAGTAATCCATGATTTAGTTGCATGACTTTACTAATTGAACAACTACATTTTCGACATAACGAATGGAATCAAACGAACTTTAGTTTTACTTTTATTGGTGGAGTATAACAATATCCGATCTTGCAAGTTGCCAAGACTTATATGCTGTTTTCGGCATCTAATCAAAAGTCTCATCCCTTTTCTAAATTGTTTAACCCTTTTCTAAATTTGTCGGAAATATAAAACAAATCATTTTTATACAAGCGTGTTATTGCGATCGTTATCTACTAAATTTTCTATCACTTCACGCATATTATGTATCTATCGGTTCTATCCAAATTAATACGATTGCATAATCACATGTTATTATGATCGAAATATGACATATATCATCTAACCATAAACCATTCAATATATTCTATGCTGAGATATATATTTATTTATAACTTTAAAATAGAATATAAATCCAATTATATTTTAATATGGTATTTGGGCTTCTCTATTTTAGTGCCTTTCGAATAGTTTTTCTAGAGGAATATAAAAATATTATACATCTGTAAAGCGAATGTCAAACTGGAAAATCAAATACAATATTTGAAGGAAGTCAACGAAGATAAAGAAAGAGACACTGTCAAGCGTCAACATCCTGAAAGGCAAGAAAGTGAAGCTCTATGAGATATATATGAGTATGGATTTCTCTAGCTTCTGTACAGCTTGCCTTGACTTCCGTCTATAGTTCACATATATAAAGCAAACAAATATTTTTGAAGTTTCTAAACTTCAGAATTTTTATATGTTTTTAGAATTTTTAATCCCACAAATTATTCATATTTTTTAAATAACTGCATGACATTTGATTTACCTTGCGCAAATCAAATATAGATATCAAATATCAGTAATTAACAGAAACTCACCACTGTACAAGTTCCTATTTTCTGAAAATATTACATAATTAAGATAATAAGATCCGTCCTATTGTCGTAATGTACCTATACACCCTCAGGTCTACTCTCTCCTCTACTTGTCCAACACAAAATGACAAATTCGTTGTTTCTGTTCAAAGAGACCTTTGTTAACAAACCCTTAACAAAATGACAACAAAATTTTCACCAAGATCTTTTTTTCTAAAAAGCATTTTAATTAACTTAAAACTATGTTGATTTTCTCAAGACTTTCCACGTCTTCTTTGAAATCAAGAGACCCATCTCCTTCAGCATCATAGCTCGCATGAACACTATAAAATACGTAGACGAGCACAGCCAGTCCCGAGAAGAACCCGAATCTGATATACGAAGGAGCATCCAACGATCCCAGCAAGAAAATGTTCAAAAATATCGAAACGCATGGAGTCCACGGCATCAACGGTACACCCCAAAACTCAGGGACCCTAGCTTGAGGTACAACGCAATGGAATATCTGCACGATGGCTATAGCCGTCAGCACACTGGCTCCAAGCATGAACCATTTAAGCGGGCCGGGTGGCACGAGTTTGGAGACTAAGGTAAAGAAAATTGAGGTTATGGAGAATAGGCAAAGAAAGGAGAGTGTGGGCCAGGGCTTGGTGTAGCCGACGGCTACATAACGGCTGAATATAACTGCGTTCGCGACCATGTAGAAGACGAAAAGCGTTCCAATGGAGACTAGGTTTAAGAGGACGTTTAGGTCGGTGAAGAGGGCGAGAGCCGCCGTGAAGATTCCTGAAGAAACAATGTAGACAAACGTTTAAGAGTTAAGCAAAAGGATATGCCAAGATCCATTCTTTAGTTAGTTTAACCAATCAGATTAACGCAGATATATTCGAAGATGTATAAAGCAGATTTTGTAACAAAATGAAGATATTCCAAGAATTTGTTCCAATAGTTCACTTGGTGAATATGGCCCTTTTTGGAGAGATTTGAGTTGTTCCACTTTCAAGATCTCTCTTGGTCTTTGTTCAAAGAGATTATAGATCAAAGTCCCATAACTAAAAAAGGGAAAAAATGTTAGTAATAGAAGTTAGTGGATGCAAATTTGGTAAATTAAAAAAAAAAAAACATGTTTTATTTGACAATGAATATCTGTACATATTTTCGTTTTTCTTTTCATTTTCTGGTTTATAAAATATAGTATCCAAAACGTTTAGATCAGCACTTTAACATTGGAATAAATATATTAGAAAACAGTGCTTATAAGAAGGAATATGCAAATGAAAAAAAAGTTGTGGGTCTAGATTCGCTACCACGACTCATGCATTTTGGGCAAATTATAGTATAAATAATGATTCCAAGATCTTACTCGCCAATATTTAACTAACATACATTATTGGCCAGACTAATGACATGACCTAAAAATATAATATGTAAACATTGCATAAAGTTTTAAATTTGAGAGATTGAAAGAAAGAATAAAAAGCCCAACATATAAATTTTCACTAAAGGACAAATAGAGACCAAAGAGACACAACAATATATCGCAGTCAAGACCGTTGTAAAGATTTAACATGTTGAATCTGTTTGGTGAACACGAGTATGACATTACATCGGATTCTATGTTCTACATTAAGATACAACACCAAAATCCCATAAGAACATAAGACTATGGCCTACATTTATATAGACACACAGTCACAGCTATAATCACTGACCACAATCACAATCACAATCAAAATCAGTTGGAGAATATTTTTCTTTTAAATATATAATGAATGAAAATATTTTATTTTATTTTCATTTCATTTTCTACACGTATATATGTATGTAAAATCACGTGGAAAGTATGATCCACATAACGCTCAAATCCAAAAAGATAATGGAAACAAAACAAAAACAAAAACAAAAAGTCGAAAATGGTTAAAATTGGGTCCCCACTTCCCAATTGTCTCTTTATCACTTCATACAAATAAAACAGAGAGAAAACATAAACCGATCTTGACGAAAGGAAAATTCCAACATAACCTTAAAAAATGTTATTAAGCATAAAATAAAATAAAAAAGACATTGGGTTATAATTTTAGTTTCCTAAATTTGATTAGATGTGAGTAAAATAGCAAGAAAATGTTGGAGAGTGGGACAAAAATTACCAAGAAAAGCGGAAGCGTTGACTGGAGTAGATGTCTTGGGATGGACCTTAGCGAACCAAGTGGGGACCACTTTTGACCGTCCGATGACGCACATGTACCGAGCCTGACCCAACATCGCTACCAACAACGACGTCAATATCCCAAAACTTGCTCCAATCCCAACCACTTTCGTCACCCATTCCCAGCCTTCCGATTTACTAAACGCCGCCGAGTACGGTGCCTCAGGATCTATCTGCGTACACATGCCCGCATCTGATCACTACACCCAACCAATATAAGTAAAAAATAACTATAAATTATGATTTATTAAACGGACCAGATCGTAAGGAAGGAGCATGGACATGGAGATAGCCATTAAGCAGTAGAGTACAATGACGATAGCAACCGAGCCAGAGATACCGATGGGAATGTCTTTGACTGGGTCTCTTACTTCTTCAGCCATCGTCGAAACGGCGTCGTATCCTATGTAGCTTAGGTAAACTACGGCAGCTCCGTCGAACACTCCCGTAACTCCGAACGGAAAGAAACCCGATGGATTATCCGGGTTAGCGGGTCGGGTCAGATTCCTCGTGTCTCCTTTCCAGAAACCCATAACGATCACGAATATTATGAATGCAATGTGTAATGCCGTTAACACCATGTTCACCTTCGAACTCTCCCTCGTACTGTAAAAAATTAATAAGATCGATTATATATATATTTATAAATCTAAATAATGTATATATGTTACATGAAGTACCTGTAGCAGATGATGAAGGTAACGGCGAGGACGACGAGAACGGCGACTGGATCGATTTCGTTGAATCCGTTTGGTAAACCGGAGACGACGAATCTCCACTCCGAAGTGGATATTCCGAAAGCAGATCCGAGATAAGCGGTGAATCCTCTCGAAACGGCGGCGTTTGACATAACGTAATCCATTATCAGATT
The DNA here is from genome assembly GCA_014578085.1 of Cardamine resedifolia. Taxonomy (NCBI): domain Eukaryota; kingdom Viridiplantae; phylum Streptophyta; class Magnoliopsida; order Brassicales; family Brassicaceae; genus Cardamine; species Cardamine resedifolia. The sequence continues at coordinate 152,618 of VBRH01000053.1, read as the reverse complement.
CGCTCCGGTTATAAACGCCGGGAATTCACCTGTACCGGAAATTGAATGATCCAGAAACGGTTATAGGTTTGAAGTTTGAATTTCCACAGATGGGAGAGTATACTGACCGAACGTGATACGGATGTAGCTGAAAGCACCGCCGGCGACGGGGAGATGGACGGCGAATTCGGTGTAACAGAAGGCGGAGAGGAGAGCGCAGAGGCCGGCGATTGCGTAGGAGACGACGATTGAGGGACCAGCGTAGAGGCGACTAGCACGGCCAGTGGTGACGAAAACACCGGCACCGATCATTCCGCCGATTCCGAGTCCGATAAGATCGTACCACCGGAGAGTGCGGCGCATCTGCTCGCCGGAGACGGAGCGGACGCGGCTCATCTCGTCGTAAGAGGTGGAAACGGAAACGGCGCGGCGGGAAAAGCGGGAGGGAGTGTCGGAGAGAGAGTTGAGGTAGACACGGAGGCTAGAGAAGGAGGTGTCGCCGCCGTGATTGCGGTATTGGGCCTCCATTTCGGATTCGGGTCGGATCGAGCAATATGTATCGGATTATAGTGATTTTAGCGTAATTTGAAAGAGGTGATTTTATATAATAGAGAGTCCCTGTCGCTTTTAGTGTAATAATAATGACAAACTTTGGGAATACTAATTCCTGTAGTTTTGTTTTGTTTTTGTTTGTCAACTTTGTTAGTATTATATTGATGACGTAGCTTCTATTTGTATTCACAATGATCACATAAGCATCGGCTGAAATAAACAAAAAATCACGCAAGCATAGTCTAGAAAGATACTAATCCAAAGATTGTGTAATCTGTTCAGTCCAACAAGTTTTATATTTATTTAAATGTGAATATCACATACTTTTTAATATCTTAGCTTAATTGTTTTCTTTTCGACTAGTAATGGCTTTGCTTGAATGTTTTTTGTTTATAATAATTTTCGGACAATTGTCTACACTATTGGCAGCGTGCATTATTTGTTTGGGATATTATTATAAAAGGTAATTGTGATAGTAGAATTATAATATCTTTTATCCGTCTAAAAATATGTATATTTGTAAGAACAATTCTCTTAAATAGTATAAAATAATTTTTTTGTCATATTAAGCACATATTTTTATTTATGCCAATTATAACATTTTGATTAAAAGGTAATAACACAAATCTTCTAACCTCACGTTTTTTATGGTTTAGGATCTTACTCCCTAAAACTATAATCTAAATCCTCAAATATTTAATCCAAATAAAAAAAATTAATTATAACTTTATAAAATGTTATATATGGTATAAATAAAAATATGTGTTAAATGTGGCATAAAAACTTTATTTGATATTATTTTAAATAATTTCTCTATTTTTAAAGGTGGAATAAAGGTGGGATATGTGACTGATGGATAGATATCTCCATTAGTGATAAAAGTGGATGGATATAAGTGTCTAATTATTTCCATTGGAACAAAAATAAGGCCAAACAAAAAATTCCCACGTAAACATTCTCACAAAGTAAATTTAAACTGGCTGCAGTTTCTGATTTTCTTAGAATTTAAGTGATAATCAATATAATACCGTTTGTTTTTTTGATGTATTAGTGGGTTGTCAGCCGTTTTGTTTAAATTTCTCTCGCATGTTTTAGTTCCATGTGTCAAGTGTCAACCACTCGTTCTATATATCTTCTGACTGAAAAGTACATTAAAATCTACTATTACTGGATGTATCTGTTGTATATTCTGAAATTCAGTAAAAATAAGTGTTATTCAATATCACTTGATTTAGCTGTATTTGAATTATCATAAATTTTAATGTATTTTCTTATCTAAAACATGAATATAATTTATTTATTTTTAAATTATAGTATTTCTCATATAATTCATAATACCTCTCAAACCGAAATACTTTAAAATTTAAATTCAATAACACATCCTTAATTTACAAGAATAAAATCTTGACTAGTTGTTCTTTCCTGTTTTTTATAAATTTGTTTCCTTTTTATATATTCAAACTAGATTTAATTACTGACATCGGTCAAAATATAAATTTATTTATATACGTGTGAGAATTTGATTGATTGTAAAATCGCTGTTGATATATACGATATTAATTATATTCAACTATTGATAATAACAAGATACATGTAAGAAAATGAATGAAAAATAAATTAATAGAAATAAATTAAATTTTTTAAAAAATTGTATGGAAACATAGAAAAAAATCATCAAAGTTATCTTTGAATACAAGAAGAGCAGCCATTCATTTCTTGTTACTTGAGTGTATTTATAAGCTGCTACATCCCTCAGAAGAGTTTTAATCTATAAGTCAAATATAATTCTCCCAACTCAGTTTTTTTTTTTTTGGGTCAAGTACATCATTTCTTAAACTTTTGGGGGGAATTATGGGTGAAAATTCATGGACGAGAGAGGAAAACGAGATGTTCAAGAATGCACTGGTGGCTTTCAATCCACTTTTGCCCTCTCGGTTCGATCATATCGCCGAGCATGTGGGGAAACCGGTGGCTGTTGTTAAAGTGCATTACAAGGAATTGGTCAATGATCTTTTAGAGGTGGAGTCCAATCGAGTAGCACTGGCTGATGAGTTTATGTCTCAGAATTTCAATCAGGCCAAGAAGTCTAAATGGACCAAAGAAACACATGAGTAAGTACCTATAAAGGATGATTGATGAGTTATGTTTTTGGTTAGTTAGGGATATACATAAATTTACATACACATAAGTTAATTTAAAATTTAACATCGATTTAATCAAGTAATGATGATAGTTTAGCAGTATTGTTTTGTAGATCTAGCTAGGTGAGGGATCAATACCACTAGATGCATTTTATTCTAAGCTATTGCAAGTTTTACAAAATCTCCCGAGTATAGATAGATTAAAAAATGGTAGCACTATCATATCTTTGTTGTTGTTGTTAGGACAGAGTTTTATTTTATTTTATTTTAATTGAAAATGAGATGATTTCTCTCACGAAAGTATATGAACTGATGAAAACTTTGCAGATGGTTTATGATCGGTTTACACCGATTTGGGCAAGATTGGAATAGAATATCGATCTTATTGGGTTGTATAAACCAGAGGGAAGTCGCAGTCTATGCAGAAAACTATTTTCTCTGGCAAAAGGCAGAGATGGAGAGGCCGAGAGCCATCGACAGAACTCTGGAGGAAACCGAAGTGGAGGTGATGCTACGCCCCAGAGCTCTGATGGGACGACAAGAGAGTCTCGTTCATCCACAACAACAAGAACCAATTGTTCACCCAGGTCATCATGCTGAGGCCTCCGACTCCAACCCATATCATTATTATATATAGCTTATTAATATCTAAAATAAAATAAAACAATTAAAAATAAAAGGTTGTTGAGAAAACAATTTAAGGATGTTGAGTCTGTTGACTGTTGAGTCTTTTTTTATTTTTTTGGTTGACTGTTGTTGAGTCTCTTTATGCGTATGTTAAACATTTTGGATTTGTGTTTTTTTTTTTAAACTATATTTTTATTAACTGTTTTGTCAAACTGCTTTATTTTCTTCAATGATTAAAATAATCTATTTAAATATATTTCATGTCTATAGTTCCAAAAATGCAACGTTTCTTCATCTTAGCTAAACAGAAAAATAAACGATAGGGAGCTTTTAAGTGTATGCATAAATAAATTGGGGTTAAATACGAAACAAAAAAACTATGGGTTTCTTTTGTAGATTAACGCAGAGATGAGTGTTAAATTTGAGATTTTCCCAATTATTTATCCGGTTCACATCTAACCAACTAACCGTAGTAGTCCAAAAAGCCTATTAATGTACGTGCATGACTAGGGGTTACAAATTGTTTATATATATATAATCGCAATTGTATGTACTTTGAACTATGGAAGTTATACTTTGAACTCTTTCTTGTACATAAATTATGTTTTTATTTCTGACATGAACAAACGCATAAATTAACAAGTTTAATTAAAAGAGAGTTTTTGGAGTAAGATATATAATATGGGGGTTATAAACGAAATGAAAAATAACTCGGGGGCTCTTTTGTCAAATAAAGAAAAGAAGATATCCCCAATTATTAATTTTGTTCTCTATAAATCTGACTGGAAACGAAAAACCCTCAATAGGAATTTCCAACTACATTTTCTTGTTGCTTCTATCAGAGTCCTCCTCCTGATCTATCGCGATCTCGATTATTCTTGGAGGATAAGATTATGACTGCGAATCCTCCGTGGACGAGGGCCGATGATAAGCGTTTTGAGTCAGCTATGTTGCAATTAAACGGAGATATCGGGATGATCGCCCAGCATCTGCAGAAACCATTGAGGGAGGTGCAGGACTACTACGATGCCTTGATCTACGATGTTAACCTCATCGAATCGGGTAAGTATGCTTTGCCCAAATATCCGGATGACGATTACGTGTCAGAGACGGAAGCCGGGCAGTCCAAATACAAAGACAATGAGAGAAAGAAAGGAATTCCTTGGTCACAGAAGGAACACGGGTTAGTCAAATACTCATCTATTAGGGTTTTTAATCTTGATTGTTAAGAATGATGAACTATAGGGTTTATTATGTTGATTAGGCACACTTTCTTGCTAGGGATTATGAAGCAGGGTTTCTGTTAACAGTTTAAATCTTGCTAGGGGTTGAAAAGATTTAGGGTTCATTTTTGTAGTATAAACTCATTGTTTTAATCTTTGGAGGGTGATGTATTTGAGTTTGTTGGTTAGGGGAAAGTATATATCACGTTTTTGCTAAATATAGATTAATTTTAGTGTGAGGCTTTCAACAGAATGATCTTTGTTTTTATTGACTTTAACGTCTTTAGATTGTTTAATAAACGTAGATAGATGATGATAATTGTATTGTGAGAGAATGCGATTTTGTAATAATCAACAATCTTTGTTATGGACTATATATATATTGGTTGATTAATGATACTTCAGATTGTTTCTGGATGGACTAAAGAAGTTTGGGAAAGGAGATTGGAAGAGTATATCGAGGATCTGTGTGAAGTCAAGGACCGCGACTCAAGTGGCAAGCCATGCTCAGAAGTATTTTCAAAGGCAAAACTCAGACACTAAGGCGAGGAAACGCTCGAGTATCCACGACATAACTATGGGAGATGCCGACAATGTTACCGTCCCTGGATCCAATTTGGAGTCTATGGGTCAGCACCCACATTTTGGTGACCAAATTCCTCCGGGCTATTACCACTCCTAGGAACACTTTTTTTTTTTTTCCCTTTTCCTTTTTGGCAACTAACACTTGGGCATTTAGATGATGATGATGAATGTATAACTAGCTCAGTTATTTTATGAGTTATTTGTCGCTCATTAAAAAAATAATGATTATACAGAGTAGTAGTTCTTTTAAACTAATTATAAAATGAGCATATTTTACATTGTGAAATAACCATACATTTTTTTCAAAGACCAAAATGGCCATTCAACCTTTAGTCAACTAATGATTTTTCAATGAATCTTTGACCTGCTTGCTACCTTTTATTTTCTTATAACCTTTTGAATCTTCAAATTTCTCATTTTTCCTATATTTAGAGTTCTTGAGTAATATGATCTCGTCGTTGTTCCCTTCTATGGATCCCTCGGATATCCCAACGCTTATTTGGTCATGATCGATATCCTCCTTTCCATATGGTTTTTCAGAATCTTCAGATCGATCGAAACAATGATGATTAGATCCTTCCACGAATTCAATCCAATCAAGATAATCTTTTTTTGAAGCAAAATTAGAGGGATCTTTAGTCGATCTTTCTGATTTATCTACTTGATCGCTTGTTTTAGCAGTATTGTCTTGATCACGCTGATTATTATTCTGGCGCTTTTTGCTTGATCCTTCGAGTTGGTCCACACGATCGCGAGCACTGTTCTTGATGGATCCTTCAGTATGGTCCATATATATACGATCACGACCCCTAATCAAATCTTCAAGACGATCCATATGACTATTTCTAACCGAGCCTTCAAGCTGATCCATACCATCACGATTCATGTTTCTAACCGAGTCTTCAAGCTGGTTCTTACGATCTCGGCTGCCATTCCTAACCGAACGTTCTGACATTTCGGGTTGATCGTGATGGTCCACGTGGATATTCTTTTTATGTGTCTTCTCTTTTAGGGTCAGCTTACGATGCATGGACTCCATAATCTTTGTAACCTTAGGTGTCTCTTTTTTTCCATTACTTTCTTCCTTTTCCGGCGAATGAGTTTCCCGGAAAAGCTCTCCACCTTCTTCCTCCGACTTCATGGACCCGTCTTGCCGGAGCCGGCACTTGTGGAGCTTCACGTATTTCATCGATAGCTTATTGGTAATTTTCTTCATTTCCACCTTTTCTTTTGATCCCAATAAGTAATCAATACTAAATATATATTAAGAAAAAAAGAATTGGAAGACTTTTGTTTTCAACTATGTGGAAACTTTTGTCTCCGAGAACTTATAGGGTAATGAAGAAATAGGAAAACATATAGAAGAAGTTATTTATAAAGATAATGAATACCCAAAAGAAGTGGTTCGTTATGTTTATTTGCTATTGATTTTTTAAAATAGTTAATAATAAAACGCGGTTTCAACTTTTAAACAGCACACTTTACAACCATCAAGCTAAGATTTAACACAAATTTACCACAACAAACAAACTCTGTCCTACGTGCCAATTTTACCAAAATTTAAGAATTTTCATGGCAACAACCAAACTTTAAAAATGAAGATAATCCTACTTGTATCTAATGGCGTTTAAGAATTTTTTTTCTTTTTTTTGGGGTCTCATTCATGTTCATATTTCATTTGGGTTAGCTGCGTATTTCTGTCTTTGTATTTGTTACGAAGGAAGCATGAAAACGTCATTTCAAAGAAAGATCTGGGAGCGACAATATATAGAGATCTTTCTTGATCATAAAACTTAATTAAAAAGAAACTGCGATAAAGTAATGCAACAAGTATGTATGCTGCACTGTTGAAACAATAATTCTTAGTCAAAATATCAGATTATGTGACCAAGATAACACTGGAAAAAAAATGAAGAGAAAAAAAAAAACGAAATTAAGGTTTGCCTGTAGCCTTAATTGTTCATCTCTTTCTCTTTTGCCTCCTAGCTACACCTTGCTGGATTTGAGTCAAACTTGGAACATAATTAATCAAACATGGCCAACATTCGCCTAGTCCAAATAATCTTCTCTGACTTTGTTATCCTCTCCAACAATGACAAGAAACTCATGGTAAACCAAAAACGAAGTTCAGGCGGGGAATCCAATGTCAGGCGGGGAAGACCTTGCTCCAGGACACCACTTTGGTCTCACCAATCTTATTTGTCACCCATATCTCTGTGTTTGATGTATCTTCGCTGTGTAATAACACGGAAAGCTTTTCTTCTCTTACAACGGATAGAAACGCAGATTTATAACCAGGACACTGATACGGGAGAGGTAGACGAGGTCCAAATCTTTCAGTTGTGTAATCAAAACTGAGTAAGAATATGCCGAGCTTTTTCTCTTTTTCATCTGAAGCAAACCAATAAGTATTTCCATTCAAAGACATGCCGTATAGATTATAATTTGGGCGGCAGTCACAAGTGACATCAAGAACCCTCCATGAATTAGAGTTGATCTCATATATTGCAATTTCTTGTCTCGATAGGATCCAAGAGCATAGAGGTCCGTGTCACTTTTGGACTGGATCCACCTGGTTTGACCGGTACACGGGTTCCAAACCACGAGTCTATTGTGGTCTTCGTGGGAGCATAGTAATAAGCCGTCGCAGTGAGAGACTTGGGTAATCTCAAATTGATCTAAACTAAAACGAGGGTCGATTAGGCTAAGTTCATCTGCGACCTCTACAGATCGATTTCCATGGAGATTAGCGCTCATCGAACTAACCCTAAACTCGTTCACCATAAGAATCAGAGGCTGTTTTGCGGCTTTATGGAACTGTTTTCTTGTAAATCTCTCATTGTTGAATAAACTGTTCCATTGTTTGCAAGTAGATCGTAACTGATTTAGAGATTTGGCCGGAACACGACAAAGTATCTCCTCTAACAAATCCTCTGAAAGCTCCGACATCATCATTGTGTTTCTCAAGCAAGGAACAAGTGTCGATCGGGTGGCTTTGATTTTTAGTTAGGGTTTTCGTTTGCTCTTTGCGCACTCTTAATATTCACGATTGTTATTTTCCCCAGTCATAAGTCATAACTCTTTCCTTTTCCTATATGTTTTCTGTTTTTTATTTTTTTCTCCAAGTTTATATCACTAGCCAATATTTTTATGTATTTTATTTAAAGCGATACTGAGAACAATTTAAATATCATCTGAAAAACATTAAATAAAATATTAAAGATAAAAAGGTCAAATGCAAATCTCTGCAATTTAATTAGTTAAATATAAGAGAAAAATAATTTAATGACTTATAAAAATATTTACTAACCAATCAAATTGAATAAAGAAGATTTGATATCTAAATCTAACTATATCATATTGATTATTTTTAATTATTATTATTATACTTCACCTTTCATCTTTGTTTGCTTATATTTTTGTAAATAAATTTAATCATAACATCATCCATATTAAAAAAAAAAATTAGATTTTTCACATATGCTATAATATTAATTTTTTTTAAATGACTGTAAATAGCTCAACTTATAAAGAAAAATATGTGTATAAAATAATTAAAATATAAATCTCACCTAATATGCATATAAATATGAAAGTTTATATGACGTCAAAATAAAAATAAAAAATGAAAGTTTATATTTGGTTAATCTGATTTTTAGTGAAAATGCTAAATTAAATAGCATACGATAAAGATTAGAAATGCTATAAATATTTAATTTCAGAAAAAATATTGTAACTTTATAAAAATTTATAAATGTTATAAATGGTTAGTCTTTAAAACGTATTATATAAGTGAAACTGCATTAATATTTTAATAATAAGGTTATATGTGCGGGTATTATCTAGTTATTTGTAATCCAGTAGAGTCAAGGATATTAACAGTTGAAATATCATTTGGCTAATTTGATATTTGTAAATATACTATATGGAGAAGGTAGAAGCTCTCCAGGAGTCGCCTCGTGGGCGCACACAAGAACCTGACACCTATAAAATGGATTAAAATTTACCGTTTAATTGCTTTAAAATTTAACAAAAAAAAGATAAGTCAATAGATAAGCAAGAACAAGAACCTTCCTTATCACTTCTTTATAAAAGCTCCATTTTATACAGAGTATGGAGCAGAGAATCCATTAAATTTACCGTTTTAGCAGTTGGTAGTGCAAGAGAATCCATTGATTTAGAGAATAACTAATGCCATGAACCTAGAGATCATATT
>VBRH01000053.1:117110-131884 GCA_014578085.1 Cardamine resedifolia | reverse complement strand
TTTTATATAAAATTCTAATTTTCCCTCTTTAAGAATTTGTTACCATATCCAGATATTGAAATTGAGACTTGGTTATGCAATTAATGGGAATTTCAGTATTGGTTTTGTGGCATTTGTTCATGATATTAGTATGGTGAATTTGTTGTTTTACAGGGTTATGGAGTTGTACTTATTAACACCGATGAGGCAGGAACCTTGTTGGTGACAAATTTCCGTATTCTTTTTTTGGTAATGATATATTTATTGTCTTTCATCTGTTTCATATGTGTGGGCATTTGTTTGCTAATATTCTGCTGAGTTTATGCATTTCATCTATTTTTCTTGCCAATGTAATAGTCTTAAAATGTAGAATGCAGGTCTTAAACTTACTTATATTCACTATTCCAGCATTAGCCTTTGATTTTTCAAGTACTTGTGATCATTATATTCTTTGTTTTTCTTTGTGAAGAGTGAAGGAACCAGAAAGGTCATTCCACTTGGAACTATTCCATTGGCAACTATTGAGAAGTTTAACAAAATGGTCAGTTTGCGGACAGAGCTATGTGATTAATACTAATTAGGTTAGGCTCTTGAGTTTTACATTGTTAATTCTGAGTGTTTTCTCTTTCATGGGTGATGAACATAGGTGCTGAAAGTTCAATCAAGCCCCCGTCAGTCTGACAAGAATCCACCAAGACGTCTTTTACAGGTCACTGGTATGTTTCCAGATTTATTCAATTGTTAGAGCTTATTTCGAGTATGTTTTTTTTTGTCTGGTTTTTGCGCCATAGATAAAAAATTCGCTAGGAAGTTGAATTAAGTTTTGTGTTTTTCCATTTATTCTTAACGTTCCAATATTATCTTGGACAATAGACATATTCCCACAGTGATGTTGCTTGAAGTGTTTTCTACTTCTTTTACATTTTTACATGACATTATATGTAATGATCACTTACATGTTGCAGGCAAAGACATGAGGATAATTGTTTATGGCTTTCGTCCTCGAACCAAGCAGGTGAAACTCTCACTTCCTCTTATGCTGCCTCACTCATTTCTCCCGGAAATCTTTATAACCTTAAGATCATACTTTTGCAGAGACGTGCTGTGTTTGATGCATTGATTAAGTGTAGCAAGCCAGAGAGAGTATGGGACCTTTATACTTTTGCATGCGGGCCTTCCAGATTTGGTAACACAAATCCAAAGGAAAGACTGCTTAATGAATATTTCCGTCTTCTCGGAAAAAGTTCATTACGAGCATCAATGGATATGATTGAAGATGGATCGTTCACATTGTCCAATGAGCTGTGGCGGATAAGCGACTTGAACTCCAATTATAACTTGTGTCAGACTTATCCATTTGCTTTCATGGTTCCAAAATCCATAAGGTGGGACACTGATATCTTGTCAGGAATTAAAACTTTGAATGCTTCTATCTTCATATTTTTACGAGCTTTCCAGAAAAATCCTCTTCGCTGATTTGGCATGTCTCTTTTTCCACGTTAGAACAAGACCATGTTCCTATTGAGTATTGATAAATAATAAAAATAACATGTTACTGTTACTGATAGTGATGAAGAGCTGCTCCAAGCGTGTTCTTTCCGGGCAAGATGTCGCTTACCTGTGATCACTTGGTGTCAGCCAGGTAACAAATGCAGATATTTTGGCTTGCTTATGTTTTAATTAAGGTGGTATTGCTTCCAAATTGACATGCTGTGTTTGGTCTCGATTGCAGGAAGTGGAGCTGTGATTGCACGCTCATCACAACCTTTAGTGGGTCTTATGATGAATATGAGGAGGTATATCAGACTTTCTACTTCACGAGGAGATATTTGGATAATTGTTTAGTTCTGTTTTGGATTTCAAAGTTCTCAAAGCAAGAGATTCTGAAGTTTGATTTGTTTCACTTTCTCTAACAGTAATTTTGATGAAAAACTTGTTGCTGCTTTCTGCTCTCAGTTATCTGGTGCTAAGGGAGAACGAAGGTGAGCTTCTGATGTTCCCTTAATCTGATTAACTCTTATCTGTCTTGTATTTTATGTTTCGTTATAAAGAGTTGAAATTATGCATCACGAATGCATCTCGCAAAAGGAAATTAACATTCTTTCTTGTTTTACTGGACTTGCTGGACACGAGATTAGCTTCTGAATACATTAAAATATCTGTTTGGTTACTGAAATACCTGCTGTTAGATATCCAATTTGGTTGACAGTGTTTTTTTCATTCATAAGGATGTGTTGAACTCAACTCATATGGTTGATAATCACAAAGATGTACTTATCCTCATTTTGTTTTTTTTTACCTTGTAGGAAGCTTTATATTGCCGATGCAAGACCTAGGAAAAATGCATTTGCAAATGGAGCAATGGGAGGCGGGTCAGAATCATCTTCAAATTATTTTCAATCTGAAGTTAGTGAATGGTCTTGGTGGTTTGATCCTTAAAGTCTTGATCTTCTAGAATTCCATGATTTTAATGATGGTGTCCTTTTCTTCAGATTGTTTTCTTTGGCATAGACAACATACATGCAATGAGGGAGAGCTTTTCCCGCCTTAGAGATTATTTAGATATGCACGGTACAACATCTTCTGATGGAAGATCATCGTTCTTGGTGAGTACTGAATATCCAAGAACTTTTTTGGCAGATTCTGTGTAGGGGCACAATATGATCTATTACGTTTCTAATCATTGAGATATATGTATGTGTGGAATCTGTAGAGACACGGTGGTTGGACCTGGGGAGGAGGTAATCTTAGTAGTATGTCTGCTTCAGTATCTTTACTTGGAGACAGTGGTTGGCTGATACACATCCAGAGCGTCTTAGCTGGCGCAGCATGGATTGCTGCACGTGTTGCTATGGAGTCGGCATCGGTTCTTGTGCACTGCAGGTTAGCTACCTTGACACATATTACCGGCCAACTGTGTTACTTGGATACCAATTTCCATCCTTGTGATGAGATGAAGATGCGTCTGTTTTTAGCAAAAGCTTCTATTATTATCAGGATGAAAAAATATAATCCTTTGTTATGTCATGACTCATCATTTGTCATTGCGCAGTGATGGATGGGACAGAACAACTCAGCTCGTTTCTCTTGCATGCTTATTGCTTGATCCATACTACAGGACTTTTGCTGGGTTTCAGGTATTCCTTTCCTAGTGCTTATTTGGTGTTTCTGGGTTCTTGTTTTTGCATGCTACTGATTTTACTAAAGTGTTTATCTAGTTCAGATTTTACTTGTAGCTTAATTTGGTTTCTCATACAATATGTCTTACTACTGTGTAATTGGTTACTAGATGAATTTAATACATTTGTAGTCGGGGATTGGCATATCGAATTCTATTCTTAGTATCCATTCATGTTTTGCTGTGCTGTGTGTACCCAATGAAGATGTTATGTTCTTTCCAACTAATTGTGCATCGGCATTCTATATGATATTCTTGTTTGCTACCCTGTTATCTTATGTAATCTTTTCTATTAACTTTACACCAGGCTCTTGTCGAAAAGGATTGGCTTGCTTTTGGTCACCCATTTTCGGATCGTGTAGGAATGCCTAACATATCAGGATCTGGTAATTTTGACTTACCAAGGCAGTCTTCTTCTGCTGGAAGTTTCCCTTCATCTCCTGTGCGTCAGTCTTCAGGATCAGCAGCCTCACAATCTTCAAGCTCTTCCCATGGGCATAACAATTATTCCCCTATATTTATGCAGGTTAGCTAGCAGGGATTCCTCTTGCAAGTTATAGTAATACTTTTGGTTTGTTTAGATCTATTTCATTGGGTTGGCAGACCAACGGCTTATACTATGTTTACATCTATGTGTTTTCAGTGGATTGATAGTGTTTCACAGCTAATGCGGATGTATCCTTGTGCTTTTGAGTTTTCTCCGGTATGTATGAAGGCAAACACATTTCTTACTATTTCATGTTCAGCTTCTACCAGTAATAAATAGTACTCATTGGCCTTCACATTTGGTGTTGCAGACTTTCCTGGTAGATTTTATGGATTGCTTGCTTTCATGTCGTTTTGGAAACTTCTTATGCAACAGGTAAATCTTTCTTTTAAAGCTCCAAACGGAAGTGATAGTGAAACCAATTGTTATTATGTATTACCGATATGTGAGCTGGTGTAAATTTCAGTGAAAAAGAGAGGCAACAATGTGGAATTGCTGATGCATGTGGATGCCTATGGGCGTACTTGACTGATCTGCGTTCATTTAATGCAACTTCTCATGTCCATTGTAACCCATTCTATGATCCTTTGAAATACGATGGCCCATTATTGCCTCCAGCAGCATCTCTTGCTCCTACCCTTTGGCCCCAGTTCCATCTCCGGTGGGCTTGTCCCGAGGAAGCTAAAGCTGCAGATATCGGGGTCCAATGTAGAGCCATGACAGTGAAGTATTCCGAAATGCAAAAGGTAACTTAATTAACTCATCCTTCTTACTTCTCCCTTTGGATATATGTATAGTGTTTCAAAGTTTTTAACATTTTCTAATTGATTTGAAACAGGAGAAAGAAGCAGCAGAAAGAAGAGTGGACGAGATATCTTTCGCGATGGAGTCATTAAGTGCAGAGTTGCTAAGAGAAAGACATATGAGTTGGTCTGCTAGAGAATCAGCAAACCAAGCTACCAAAGAATACACAGCTCTAACCCGAGCAGTACAATCACTCGGTTGCAAGGTTAACTTCACCACATCTGATGTCGAAGACGACCCAAGGACATGCTCTCTTGAGAATAACTCCAGGAGGCGTAACAGAAACAGGAACAACTCAGATATTTCTGTATCAATTTCACTAATGTCTGAAGAAAATAAAGCTGGAAACCCGATAGGACGAGTTTGTGAAGCGATGTGTCCATTGCGTACAAGAGATGGAGTATGTCGATGGCCTGAAGCGGGATGTGCTCATGCGGGAAGTCAGTTTGTCGGGTTAAAAGCAAATTTTGATGCGTTTGATCGGCTTGCCATCGACGATAGCTATTTCCAACCTGAATGAAGGAATCAAAATCCCAAGGAAGCTGTAATTGTTTAACAGAATAAAACGAATGGAGGATAAGATTCATCAATAAAAAGAAACACTCGGAAGAAAAGGCGGGAGAAAAATAACCATATCAACTGACACCCTAAGTTTTTGGAACAAGGGACATCTTTACTTTTTGTATAGCTAAAAGCAGGAGAATAATGTACAGTGTCTAACGCATTTCTTGATGTTATTTTTTTTTTTTTAACCACAATTTGTTTTCGATCTATGATTATTTTTGGTTAAAAATGAACAAGTTTTAAAGTGATGTACAGTTTCATATAAATCGACTATTAGTTTGGAAGTCTTAAGAAAATTATTCAACTCTTTCCATCTCTTAGCACTGGACAGAAAAAAATTTCTATTTGGATTTAACCATAATCAAGATAACCGAACCAAAAGCTTGACACAATTTAATTTAAAGCAAATAAAAAATATATATATATATATATTTCGAGAAACTGAATCAACCAAGAAAACACTGATTCAAAAACATTGATTTATATTTGAGTAAAAGCTGAATGAAACCAAAATCGAAACTACGGTTCGAGCTAGCTTTAGGTTTTACCGGCAATGTGTACCCAACGCGGTACAAGTCTTCAGAAGAAAACCTACGGCTCAAGAAACGTTCTTGAATGCAGAGAAGACTCTTCTTCTCTATGCATACAACGACATGTGTAATCAATTGAATTTAAGAACCAACAAAAAAAAACAAAAGTGGGAAAAAAGAAAAGGGATTTAATGATGAGTAGACATCACAGCTACGAGCCTCAACGGTTCTGAAGAGTTTCGATAGCCTTTTTCCACTGCAAAGCTCTTTGTTTGGCGTCTTCAAACGATAAAACCTTCTTCGGCTGTCAAAGCAAAACAAGAATCATCAATCAAGTTTCAATCTCAGAGGAAATCAACTGAAGAAGTGAGCCTCAGGATTGTGTGTTACTGTGCAAATCTTGAAATGCGAAGGGCTTGAGACTTGAACGTTGAGGTCGTTGGAGTTATCAGACCAGATTATGTTCCCTTTTACAAGAAGTTTTGATGGATCAACGTAGACCAGTTTCGGTTTGTTGGTGAGTATTAGCTGCACCTTCTTACTTGTGATTTTCTGTAGCTTCTTCACTGCTGATATCATTAGGACCGATTCTCCCGGCTCTAGAAACTGTTGCCTGTTACAAAGCAAATATTAGAAAACCCGGTTAGATTTAGAAACTGATATGTTGCCATGGAAAAAAAACAGTAAAGCCTAGTAATGTCTCACCATCTCGAATCAAAAGAGTCTATGGAGGCAAGCCGGGTTATGGAACCTGAGGATTCAGAGGATGAAGCAAGTCCGCCGTGTCCATCGTTCTGCAAGACTGAAGTATCTCCGACATGTGTTGGGTTCCATGGAGAACCGTCCCTTTCGGGAGATGCTGATTGAGACTGCAAAGGATAAAACTTAGGACAAGACGGGAAACATTTTGGTGCGGCGGTTATAAGTAGATAAAGGTGGTAAATACCGCAGGATCTGGAGCTAGTTTTGGAGGAGTTTGTGACCTTATGTTTTTCCAATCAACTCCCTTGAAGAAAGGATGTCTCTTGAGAGAAGCATAACCTTCTGATCCAGCTCCTGGTCTTCTACTAGGCTCTGTATCCTGAGATGAACCAAAGTCACACAAAAAAAACGATTGATGACGTTGGCTTTTCAGCTTGACCCGTGATTTTTGATCTAGCAAAGACTGGGTAAAAGGTGAAGCATATCTTACTAGCAATCGGTCGATGAGGTCTCTTGCTGCTTCTGAGAAATGATTTGGGAATTTTATATCTCTTGCTATAATTCTTTGGAAAATCAGCCATTCACTTGCATCCTTGAATGGAGAAGTTCCTGAAAGCATTTGGTACAGAGTGCAGCCGAGCGCCCAGAGATCATTTCTGTTTGAACATGTTCCAGAAATACCATATAAACGTTGTTCTAAGCAAGAGGCGTGTAGTAATCCACAGAACCAAAGGACTATGCATATATTCATCATATAGAAGTCAAAGTTTATTCTAATACACAACTCTTACCCAAAAGTTGCTGGAGAGGAGTTTAGAACTTCCGGAGGAACATATGCAGCCGTCCCGACAAAAGTGCACGCCTTATCATCTGCATAAGTCACCAGTTCACGAACAGGATCAAAAACCAAATCAGAAAACAATTATCAAACAGACCTTAAGCTCAAGAATATAGAAAAGGATCATGAACTGCATATTACCGGAAGCTGCATTAGGAAGTACAGTGATTTGGCTGTCTTGCATTGGCTTTACACTACCAAAATCAGCAATCTTAATGTGTCCATCTGAAGTTAGCAACAGATTCTCCGGCTACTCATTAAAAATGCAGAGAAAATGTTAGCAATAATGTCATTGTTGGGTGTTCAAAGAAATGATATGTGAAAAAGAAGATACCTTAATATCTCGATGTATCAGTCCCATATTATGTATATACTCAAGAGCATCCACAACTTCTGCACTGTAAAACCGAGCTTCATCCTCTGATAGACGACCTTTCTACCAAAACACACAACAAAAAGAGAAAAGAACCATAATGCAACTACATTTTGAGAATATGTTTATCAATCTCCTAGATTTTGAATAATAGTATCTTACTCGGGTGATTTGGTCAAAAAGTTCCCCGCCTTCACAAGACTCAAGCGCCATATCTACAAAAACGAGAAAGGACCAAGATCACTCACAATCACAACTCACAAGCCTTCCAAGCACAAAGAGTGAATAACATTTACGGTCTATTGAAACAAAGCAAAGCCACTTGAATAGAAACTACCTACATAGTGATTGTGAATCTTGAAATGTAAAGAAGAGTTTCACAATCCCGGGATGTTCGAGTTGATCAAGAACAATCCTCTCCAATTTGACATAAGAAGTTTTATTCTCCTTGGTGATAAACTTTTTATCCATGATCTTCAATGCATACACAGCTCCATTTTCTTTCTTCTTTGCCCTAACAACCTGATTCGTTTATCTATCCATAAGCTAAACCCAGCTAAAGTAACTTCAAAGCTATGGAAAAAAAAGCTCCAAGATATGAATCAACTAAAGGATCAATTTTGAAAAAAAAGGAAAACCAGATTGCAAAATGTCATCAAGATACTAATCAGTAAACTAGTCAATCCTGTAAAAATTGGATTCATGACAAAAAAGAAAGGATTTTTCAAGGAAAAAGCATGAATGGATTGAAATATGAAACCTTAGAATAAGAGCCAACACCATAGATCTTGCCGAGCTCGAAATCATGGTAGGTGAAATTCTCCTGAGGAGCCTTAAATGCGAAACTTTTGCTTCTGGAAATATTTTTTTCACCATTTGATGAATTCCCTTGAAGAACAAGCTTTGAATCAAATTCCTTCTCCATTGTCAACGACGAGACCCATTAAAAAAAGGAAATCAGAGAGAAGCCAATTGGATCAATACGGATAATGATGATGTTGATGAAGCTTTAGTTATTTTTCAGGAGCTCCGTTTCCGATTTCGGATTCTCAATTGAACGAAAAAGAATAGAGAGAAATGAGGGGAATTCGATGGAGGAGAGATGAAGAATAAGAAGAAGAATCGGAGGAATCTGACACTTTCTTCATCTTTTTCTTCTTCAATAACTCTAATTTTTCTTTAAAATCATATACTATATTTTTTAAAAAGAAGAATCATTTTTATTTTTATTTTTCAAGGTGTTAATATATTAGATTTTTCAAAGAAACAAAATTTTATTTTGTTTTCTTACTCGGTTAAGTTTTGCTTGCGTTTTATTCATTTTATAATGTAGGATCCTTTTAGTTTGGATTATGATGATTGAAAGAGATTTAAAGCTCAATCATCGAGAAGCTACCTTAGTTATGTTGGGTCAGTTTATAAACATTGACTACATTTAAATTGCATATTATACAAACTAAACAAACAGAAGACCAAAGGCCAGTGTAGGACAAATGCGTTTTTCAGTGAGCTCACTTTCAGAGTGAAGCTGCAATAAATCCATTAAGTCTACGCAAGTAAATAATATTTGTGAAACAAGTAAATAAAACCTCTTATATATACATACATCTTCTTTTATATTTTAGATCAAGAAGATTTCTTCAACACCCATATAACCCATTAACGTGTAGATTGTTAAGTGTAAGACACTTGTATTACCACACTGAAAAATTATATATTTGGTATAAATTTTATCTCTTACCACAACCAATCATGAGTCAGCATATCAATTGTGTCAGATGAGTATTTGGGATATGTAATTTTCTAGAAAATATGTGGCAACTGAAGATAATTTCCTATGAATTTGACAAGTATAAAAGAAAATATAAGAAGATCATTTGAGAAAAGAAGAAAAGAAGTAAAGAAATTATCCAAGATAGTCGACTTATTATAAAAGTGGAACAAAGATTTTCATCGATAACACTTTAATCATGAAATTCAGATATTTTCATTTAAAATTTATTAATATAACACATGCAAGTGAGTAAGACATTTTTCTTTTTATTGCATTCTTTAAAAATTAACCAATAAAATTTAAAATGTTTTAATTTAGGTTAATTAATCCTTGTTATTATATAGTGAACAAAAATAAAGTTTAGTTTAAGAATTATGGTCTTATATAGGAAAAGAAAAACGAAATCTTGTAATGTATATATGCATAACAAAACATCCATTGTATGTATGTAAGTATGCTTCCAAAGTGAAGGAGAAACAATAATTGTAGTCAACAACAAACAGCCTCTAGAGCCAATAATGTTCAATCATGCAAAAGTATGAAAGCTGCATAGAAAGGTTTCCCCATTAGGCTCGAAGAAACACAAGTAAAAATAAACTTACATCCATGAAGGGTGCCATTTCTAATAGGAGAAATGATAAGCAAAATGTTAAACAAATAAAGATCTCAAATACATGTTTACAAGCCAATAGACTCCCGTTAAAACGAGTTATTATAATTCTCAAGTACAGCCAATATAGTTTAAAATTCACATGCAATCAGAAATGGAAACAGTTTGTAACTGTTGTCAAAATATGGATGGTAGAAAGCGAGCTTACCTGGTCCGTACAACTGCAAGAACACATAACCGAGAATGATATATGATATCATTATATAAGGGGATCATCAAGCTTAAAAACATATCAATTGTGAAAATTTGGATGGTATACTATTGTGAAAATACTGTGCATATAAACCATTTAAAAGGAAAAGAGTACACCTGACTAGATGTGATATACAAATTAAAAATCTGTTAAGAGGAAATGATATTAAGGTTTTCAATTATATTGTCAAAGTGCATAATCAAAAATATAAATCCAAGAAACTTGACATTCAACAACGTGACCAGAGAAGATAAAAAGAAAAAAATAAAGAAATAGAACAAGAATGATAGCATACTTACAGTATCTCCAAAATCATTAGTGATCCTTGGATTGACGCCTGCCGCTAAGAGGAGAAACTGGCCACAAAAGAATTGGGTTTTATTAGTCAAAAAGAAAGTTATAGTACATCCAAGAAAACACGAGATATTGCGCCAAGAAAATACCTCTAAACACTGCGAGAAACCGGCAGAGCATACAACATGAAGAAGAGTATGACCATCGTTTGTTTGCGCATTCACATACAACATGAAGAGGAGTATGACCATCGTTTGTTTGCACATTCACATCATTCACATCAACTCTTATCTTTAAAAAGAATATCTCAATTATATCATTATATAAGGGGATCATCAAGCTTAAAAACATATCAATTGTGAAAATTTGGATGATATACTATTGTGAAAATATTGTGCATATAAACTATTTAAAAAGAAAAGAGTATGTGATATACAAATTAAGAATCTGTTAAGAGGAAATGATATTAAGGTTTTCAATTATATTGTCAAAGTGCATAATCAAAAACATAAATCCAAGAAATTTTTAAAATGAAACTGTTGTTTTAACAGTATCATGTCTTACCTGGCCAGATGTGATATTAATAACTTTTATTTCTTTTCGATTTGGATTCCTTTTAACTATGGTTTGCCGACAAAAACAAAAACAAAAAAAGTCAAAGCGATATCGCCGTTTCCTTTTTGTGATTTACATATAATCAAGGTATTACCCTAATAGCTACGTTTCTTCGGTTTAATCATGAAAAGCCTTTTTCTTTCAATTTCCACTCCCTGTTTTCCAAAATATGAATTTCTCTCCAAATTTCAACTACATGATATCTGTACTACAAAGCAAAACAATTCCCAATGATAAATAAAACAAGTCGATTGAACACCCCATTCAGTTTTTCCGTGCAAACCTCTTCAAACTCGCCGGTAGCTTCCCCACAGCAGCATCTTCTTCACCAATTCTTCTTTTCTTAAACGTCGTCTTGTGCTCTTGCTCCGGGAACGTTCGCTTTGCATTCTCCACCATCTCTTTCTTCTTCTTGGTCCGCTTGCTTGGTTTATTCCTCCCTTTCGTCTTCTTCTTCAGCTCAATGCTTTTTGCTGCTTCTATGGCTACCTCCTTTTCAGCTTCTATCTCTCCTCTTGATGCCTTCTCTTTTCTCCTCGCCGGTCTCATTGCACCAATTTTCGAAGGATCCAGCATGATTGTCTCAGGTGGAAGTTTATCAAGAAGTAAATGGACTTCCTTCTCTCGCCTCTGTTTCGATGTTTCAAACGGATTAGCCACCCATGAATCGAAATTCGGTTCTCCAGACCCTGGAATCAGAATGCTAGACCACCCCATCGAGTGACCAATCCCGAGAACATCCTCATATGGTCTGAACATAAGCTTCTCGATTTGATAACCTTTCACCATCGAGTGGTTCATGTATCTACTGTAGTTATGTGAAGAACCACCACTCGAGTCTCCTAAAACCTGAACAAATGATCCAGTTCCAGCTGCTAGCAATCCTCTCTGACTGAAACTCAGCGTTTTGGCATGAAAACCGTGAATAGTCTGAATTTCTTCAAATTTACGCAAATCCCAGATCTTAATCTTGCGCTCTTTACCAGATGTCGCCATGAGATGGCCATTTGGATGAAATGCCACAGAGGAGACTGGCCCAGGGTGACACTGCATCTGGACTAGAGGTGCTTGGCTAGTGGGTTTCCACATTGTGACTGTTCCACCAGAATGTCCCAAGGCAACAACACCATTGTAAGGATTCACTTCCATTACATCAGTTCGGCCTTTACCTGTTCGGATACTAGCAACCATTTCTCCATAGGTTACATCTTGATAATGTAGCTGCCCAGATTTGTTTACTGATGCAAGCAGGAAATGGTTCTTTAGGAACCGAAGTCTGGCCACGGGACCACGTTCCTGGGATAGACAGAATTTCAATAACCAAGAACACTAGGCATAGGTTTCTTTCTTTCAATTGAAAAGCATAAATCTCACCTTCAAACAATGTAGCTCAGTTCCATCTCTCCCGTAAATATAAGCATACCTGTCCATATTCGACAGGTCAACATATTAGACCAAGAGCGTAAAAGGTGACATATCGTACAGAAGGTGATATTATTAGAATTGAAAATACTTACTTCTTCTGGGCTGCTGCAAAGAATTGTTCATTGTGAAGGAATGCAACATCGCGTACTGTTTCTCTTACCTGCAGATATCATCAATTTCTGTTGAGAACCAAATCAATTTTACAAATAACCAGTACTGACAAAGATTATCATGAGACAGAAAATCAGACCTGAATCTCTTTAATTAAGCTCATATTCATCATGTCTACAAGAGCAAGGTGACCTTTACGAGCACCAGCTAGCATATGCCGACCACTTGCAGTAAAATCAAGTTTGTAAGGGCCAAGATCTACATCAGTTCACCAGTGTCAGTAAAATGAATTAGAAGCACACATCGCAACGAGGTTTAAATGATTTCCACACTAACCAAAATTAAGATTTTACATATATAAGATATGATTGTCCCTCCTCTCAGAAGAAGCTATTGAGTACTTTACCTGGGAGCACTATGTCATATTGGTTTCTTGAGCTCAATATATCTACTTCATTGGCAATATCTGTCTGCTTGACTCGCCATGTCTTCTCTAGACCATCAGTCTCCAAGTATCCTGCCTCAGCAGGTAAGAGCCACTACACACAACAAAACAACCACATCACAAGACAATAATTAAGAATTCAAAATGAGCTGAACCATCAAGAACAGAAGAATAAAAAAAAAAAGATAGAAAAGAGCTTCTTTGATCCTCACGAAGCACCAGAAAAGGAGTCAAACAAAGATCCACAGATAGCTGAATTAAGTAGTAACTTTACCTTCTCGATTTTAGCAGCAGCTTTGGCAGACTTCCCATACAAGTTTTCTCGTGAAGCAAGTTGAGTCTTTAGTTTCTTATCTTTCAATGTCTGCAAAACACAAAGAAAACACTCAGCTACTGCATTTCACAACCAAAAATCCACAATCATCAAAGCTACATACATATCCATACCTCAAGATTAGCACCTTCTCCTCTAAGATATTTCTTAACTTTAGCCTCCAACTCAACATCAATCTCCTGCATACAACATTTAAAGCAAAGTCGTCAACTTTGCTGAAATCACACAAACAATGAAGTGTTATATTTCAAACCCAACGAAGGTAGAATTATACCTGCTCAACAGGAGGCAAGACCTTCTCCATCAGATTATTATCCTCTGAACTGACCTCCATCTTTATCCTTACTACTTAAACCAATCAAACAATTCATAAGGTTACAAATTTAATCCTTTGAATCTGAAAAATCTAGAGGAATTATCCACTGATTAAACTCTGACTCATCTAGGTTTCACAATAGAACAACAGGAACAGCTAGGAAGATGGTGATAAACCTTAGCAAAGACTACAAAACTTAATTTTTCGAAACGAATAGAAATCGAAGAAGCTTCACCTGAAAGCGGCGCGGAGTCGGTGGCGAAGCTTTTATTATCAAAGAAAATCCCCGGCGGGAAGATATTTAGGGTTGGAAGATATTTGTGTTACTGCGTGAGAGGTAGTGATAGCTCCGACATCGATTTCGCTCTAGACAGAAATTTTAGGGTTTTGTAATTTTAGGGTTTTACAAGAAAAATAATATTAGAGATAAATAAAATAATTTGTTTGACGGAAAAACGGAAAAATATTGGAGATATATTGAGTAGGCCTTATAATACCCTCAATTGGGCCTAATCTGATAAAAGAGCCTATTGAGACCCACGAACTAGAAATCTCAGTTAGGCCTGAGCTGCTAAATAATCACTAACGCAAAAGTTTACGGGTTTAGTGACCGGTTTAATTTACTGGTTCTATAGTGGTCGGCTTATTTTACTTTACTGTTTTATAGAGCAATCCACCAAAGTTGCAATTCTTGTTTTTTTTTTCCCGCAAACCAAAGTCGCATTGAGCCACACCGTAAAAAACGTCATAGCCACCGACTACAGTGAAACATCAAACAAGACAAGTAGTGATCCCTTAAAACCAGAACCAGCCTAACTATTTTCAGACGGTAGGAGAATTTTTCTTTTGATAAATAGCAACAAAAAACCTGGGTCCCACTCCCATATATATTTTTTACCTGGATTATTCATGTTTTGATTTAAAATATATATTATGTCGTTTACATTTTCATGCGAGTATATTTACAAAAAAAAAAAAAAAATCAAATGTACTTTCCTGATTTTCCTCCAGATCCAACATAACCATACTTTTAAAAAGTTTTCTATAGCAATAAATAAAATAAAAAGAATCTCCTTAAAGAACCAGATCTTAATTACTCCCTTTAAAGCTCCTGGTTTACTGAGCGGGCCCTTCTACTATAT
>VBRH01000053.1:76456-110568 GCA_014578085.1 Cardamine resedifolia | reverse complement strand
TATATATATATATATTGGAACTATTTAAAAAAATGAATTAGCGTTGATAATATTTTCAGTTATAGTATAATATTTTTGATATAACAAAAATATACCAGAAAGATTTAATTATATGATTCATGTTTCAAATTTTACAGTTTTATCTAGTATTTGGGTTAAACTAATGTTACAAATTTTTTAGTTATTCTTTTTGCTGTTGTGTTTACAGTTCTATATTCAGCAGTGAGTACTAATAGTTAGCCAAAGTTAATATTGGAGTTCTTAGAAGCATAAAACTAATTATTAAAAAATATCGTGATTAAGCTATATTAAAATTAACCAAAAATAACGACACAGCAAGGCAAATACATACAAGAAAACTAGTGCTAGACTACATTTTTTTGTAAAAGGTAGACTAGATTAGTAAATTGCATCGTTACTCTTCTTTATTTTTTATTTTCTTGGGGGTAAATGCATCGGTACATTTTGATGTATGTATGTGTGTGTCTCGTCTCTCTTTCAACAACCTTTTTGTTTTTTAGAAGCAACAACTTACAATTCTTTTATTGGCGACATAAAGAAGACGATTACTCACCAGACCAACAAAATTAAATATGGAAATTGAATACAGTATAGAGTAACTAAATGGCCCTGCGACCAAAAAGATAATTAATGGGCGTTATTCATTAGACCAATAAAACTGAATGGAAATTAAATATAAAGTAATGGTATGATGGTCCTGCCATGTCTACTACACATCCAAAAAGTAAAATTTGTCTTCGAACATAAGCTACCCTTTTTACTTCTTCATGATTTTACACTTATTCTTGAGTTGTTTAGTTATTTAATGGAAATTAAAGATTGTGTCTTGTGTATACCATATTGTCTCTCTTTTAACCATAACAACCCTCATGGTTTCTTCTTCTCGCGTGTAAGAGGATCTACATGCCTACATTTCATGACTAGTGGGTTTATTCTATTTATTTATTTAATGAGAACAATCTTTATATGAAAAATCAAACAAATTAATTTCGATTGTGTTTTGATTCAGTGCCGGTTTCTTTTAAACCAAGCTGATAAGAAAAGAAATCTTATGAAGTCCTCTTCGGCTTTGTATACATTACCTTTAACACTTCGGTTCTGCTAGTTAGGAAAACTTACAGAGTAAATCTTATGAATTTCATTTTTTGTTTGGTTTCGTTTAATGGTGAAAAAAAAAACTAATGCTAATGGGTTGCAGATCCAAATGTGGATTGGGCCGAACATATTTTGAATCGTTTAAGGGCCATGTGGCCCATGAGAAATAATTTATATTCAAGAATATACTTTGTGAAAGTCAGAAAAAAAAAAAAAAGGAACTATAATTCTCGGGGGAAAAGATTAGAGAGAAAAAAAGATGGGAGAGATTGAGTTTACGGAGAAGCAAGAAGCTTTGGTTAAGGAGTCTTGGGAGATGCTGAAACAAGACATCCCCAAATACAGCCTTCACTTTTTCTCACAGTAATTAATCATATATACATATACATATACATATTCATATATATATATACATATACATATTCATATATATATATATATATATATGAGATTGCTTTATGTATGTGAGCTAATGAAGAATATAATGATTTTAGGATACTGGAGATAGCACCAGCAGCAAAGAACTTGTTCTCTTTCCTAAGAGACTCAGATGAAGTCCCTCACAACAATCCTAAACTCAAAGCTCATGCTGTTAAAGTCTTTAAGATGGTAATTACTTACTTTTCGATTTATTATATATATGCATACGCATATATATCACTCTTACATATATCCGTATATCATTTTATGGAGTACTTTTTTTAGATTGAAATTGGAATGGTTCATCTTTATAAAAACAAAAAAAAAACATAGAAATGGTTAATTAATTATTTCAGCTAAGTCTTTATCGACTCATCAAATAATATTTACTTATATTTTATTCATTTCTTTTAATTTAAATATAGTAAAATATAGTATATAGTATTTGACAAATCTACTTTTCTTTTCTTTTATTCACGCAGCCATGTGCATACGATTTGCGGTCTATCTTGTTTGGACTATTGGCTAGTTGGGTTTGTCTTCTTGTTGTGTTTGGTTTTATGCAATGACTCGGTTTGATCCAACTTACCTTTGGCTTTTAGGGGATAGAGTCTCCGAGAATAATCTCATAAACCTACAATTTTACTATACAATGAGATGATAAATAAACAAAACATACGGAAACGTTATCTTTTTTTCAGACTATTATATCAATGATGTACTTAAATAATTATTATATCAAACCTAGCGTATATGATCCAGTAATTTTATTAAGTATGATAATTTGGGTTTATTATAGAATTTTAAAGCATAGAAAAGTAAAACTACTTTCGTCATCCCAATAGAACATCGTAGTTTTGTTCTCTAGTACAATGCTACTTCTTATGCATGTACATGTTAATAATTTATGCATTTTATCATGGTTCTTTCTTTATTTTTGCTATTTTGTGGGTGTAGAGATGTGAAACAGCAAATACAGCTGAGGAATTTTAGCTTTGAATATCTCCTAAAATGCTAAAAAAAAATCCTAATTTATTTACTCAATACCATCTATGAATTTTATGATTTGATAATGTTTTATGTTTGATTATTTGGGTGTAGTAGACATGTGAAACAGCAATACAGCTGAGGGAGAAAGGAAAGGTGGTTGTAGCGGACACAACCCTCCAATACTTGGGCTCTGTTCATCTCAAAAGCGGCGTTATTGATCCTCACTTCCAGGTCTCTCTTTATTTTTTTTTGTAAAAAAGAGTATATACATTATACTAGTATTTATTTTGATATTCAATTTTTAACGCAATTAAATAAGTGTGGTTGTGAACTCAGGTCGTCAAAGAAGCTTTGCTAAGGACATTGAAAGAAGGGTTGGGGGAGAAATACAATGAAGAAGTGGAAGGAGCTTGGTCTCAAGCCTATGATCACTTGGCTTTAGCCATTAAGGCCGAGATGAAACAAGAAGCCTCATAAAACCTTAACGAGCATTTTGGTATGCACATACATGTCTCTATATATATGTCCTATGTGCTCTTTCACTTTCTACAAGTCATTGCTTTTGAATAAATGATCTTGAGCAATCATTAGGGAGATTACAGGGTACTGTTCTTCTTCTTGAAATTGTTATTTGTGAGAAATATCATGTTCTCAAGTTTTTATTACTGTCTCGAGATGTTAATGTGGGGGCGCCAAACTAATAGTTTGATTTCCTAGACTTAACATTTTGGATCTATTTTAAGTTCAATAATGTTTTATCTATATAATAACAAACTGCTATTCATGAAATGGTCTTCTCTTCAATTAAAATGCTGAATCTGTATGCACAAATATGATAATTTCACCCCATATTCTCTGTGAAATTTCTCTCAACCAGTTGTGTTCTTTCTATTCTATTTACACAGATACAAGACACTCAAAAGATGAAAAAATAAAAAAACTATTGATGACAAATAAATTAGTACATGCTCTTGTTTTGATCCCTTTCAGAGAGTTTACATCGCTGAAATAATCTGCAGGAGACGATGCTTCGAGAATTTAGAAACGACATGATTAAACAAAATAATTTTAAAAGTAATGAAGATCTTTAAAATAATATCAAAGATTCCGAACCTGTTCTTGTTCAGACATCAATAAAAATCACATTCTCTTAACTTCATTGTTCTCCAAATTCAGAGGGCTTAAGCAATGGAGTAGGCTCGGATTACTTCAACGATAGGCGCTCTACACAACGGGCATTTCCCTCCCGTTCGGACCAGCTCATTACCACAATTTGAGCAAGTGCACATGTGCCCACATCTACAGATTTCAAAGATTCACAAAAGATATTATCAAACACTTGTTTTAGTCCTGTAAATCACAAACAGTCCGGGTTTGAGCTAATATTTTACCTGTACAAGAGGGCATCTATGTCGGTATCGCAGCAGACGCAGCAAGTCCCCTTCTTTACATGACTCCATCTCGACCCATCCTCTGATGTTCCTGGCTCAAGACCTGATGGCATCATCATCCATTTCGTTTACAGGTTGTTCGATATGTAGACTAGGAATGAATTTAAATAGAAGGGAGAGAAAACCTTGGCCACCAGGAGATCGGTTTAAAGCTGCAGAGACCTCTTGTCTAACCAAGCGCTGCACCTCAGACTGCATATTCATACAAGTTTCTAATGTCCTCTGCATATGGCTCATTCCTTGCTGAAGTCTCGCCACATCTCCTCTCAAGTCGTTCAATATCTCCCATTCCTACTCACCAGCACCAACCACATTAAGACCTTTTAAAGTAACAGAAAATCTCTGAAGCGACACTAAGGAGCTAATACACCATCTGTATTTTGTCATAGAGCACCAGAAACAAAGCTGATAAGAGGGGAAAAAAAGCCTAAAATTTGTAGGCTTACAAATTCAGATCGATGCATAGAGCGACGAGCGTAGCTAGTGTGATGCCATATTGGTCGCGGTGGAGGCATTGGTGGAGTTAGCAGCGTTTGTGATTGATTGATGTCACCAAGCTGATCCTCGTTCTGTAGAAACCCTTGTTGCCCTGTAAGATGTTCTGGAGAATCCAGTCTTGCTGGTTGAAAATCCCAGTCCACGTGAGTAAGCCCTCTCCTCTCAACATATGATTGGATTAGTTGATCAAGATTTTCACGGAATTCACTGCGCAGAAGGTTAGAAACACTTCTCCTACAAGGGTGAAAGGAAATAATTCCGTTAATCAAACAGAATATATGCCGGGAAAAATAGAGAAAATGTCCACTGTTTAATCTACTGGGTACCTGCTTAGGAGCTCTCGGAGTTCAATGTTGTAAACATTATCGTCATCAGATGGATGAAATCTGTTTAGTCTTCTCATCGGTACTACACGACGATTCCGTCGGGCTCCAAACCGTATACCAGGCCAATTTCCATCAGATTGTCTAGAGCTATTTGCAGGCCAATCTCTGTGGTCTTCTACAGTAATAGTTTCATTTAAATTTCCAGTTCCATCGTGTTCCAGGTCATCTACTGCTACTGAGTTTTCTTGCCCGGTTAGGCTTAACAGTGTTTGCTGCGAATTTTGCCTCTCGTCTGTTGTGAAAACTTCAGGCCAAACCCTTTCTTGACTGGTATCGTCTTCCCAATTTCTATCTGCATTTTCTCGGTTTCTTCCCGACCTGCCCAAATCGTTAGGAAAGAGGAGGCTACCATTCCCCTGTCTAGAAGAACTTAAACTCTCACTTTGCAACTGAGAATACTCAGCAGTGTTAGCTATTGTTCGGTTATTTCTGGAAGTATTGCTGTTATCGCCATTAGTGTTGCGTTCTAGCATGTCAGGCGATCCTTCCCTGTGACAGAACCAATATTGATATTGAGAAATTAGCTGCCACTAAGCTAAGTGCAACAAGCTAAGTCGATAAAATGAAAAAGCAAAGGCAAACAGTATATGTATATCTTGAAAGAGTGGGGAAGGTAAAATGAGATGCAAAGATATTATATATCCACACTTCGAAATTACGACCATGTGACAAGTATGGGTAAAATGTTTAACCGTGCAACAGGAATGATCAAGAAATTTTACCGCAAACCAGAAACTGTATGTCTTTCTCTTAGTTGGCGAAGTTCACTTGCTGCCATTGATGGTGCTCTCTCTTCCTCTGCAAGTGTCTCGTTTCGCAGGAATCTTCCTCTAAGAAGCGACTGTGGAAATCAAGTTAGAGATCAAGTTACAAGGACCAACGGTTCTATCACTACGCTAAAATATGGTGTTATTAATCCAGTCTTAGAGTACAATATCCCTTAATTTCCTTCTCACACTTTTCATTCACTAAACCAAGACGTCAAACACCACTAAGTTACATCAAGTATTTTGGTAACATAACAAGCATATCATGCTGGAAAACTATAGCCCACTCTAAATTTTACAACTCATATATTATTACTATGTGCAGTCCATATAATAGGAGTTGGTTCTAAAGCATGCCTTTCGGTCTTACAAGGCATTAGTTTGTTCTCTTCCAATCTGATGTGGAATTCTTATCACAATTACTACATAATCTGTTTATGAGTACACAATTAACGTTTGAACAAAGAAGAGAGTGATGACAAGATAATTTCCAAAGAAAAAACCTGAATCCGGTTGCGATGAGCAAAATCAGAGACTGCACGATGCTCCAACAAACCCTGGAGCTCCCTCTGTCGCTCTCTTTCAATCCTCATAAGCAAATCAACTAATGCTTGCCTTCCTCGTATTCTCCTCAAGTCTCTACGAGTATGCTGCTGTCGCCCTTCCTCATTCTCAACTGCTAACCCTTCAGGGACCCTCTGAACTTGTGCACCCTCATGAATCCTGTCATCTTGTGAACTAGGAGATCGTTGATCTTCTCTTCGACTAGCACGAGCTCCTCTCTGCTGACTTGTCATTTGCATCAGCTCCCTGATAATCCTGACTCTATTTCTTTCAGTATCACCAAGCCATTCTCCTCTACGGTTATCACCTCTCTCTCTTACATTAGATGTATGATCATTGGTTCCACTATCCTCAACATCTTGTCTCAGCCTTTCACTCTCAACATCGCCAGGATCAGGAGACTGTTCCCTACTGGAAGACCCATAATCGTTCTCACTCTCACTCTCACCTCTCAGACTCTCACTGTTTTCACTCACCTGACTCTCAGACGCATTAGAGCTCGGCAAATCAGCATTTCTTTGCCTCGAGCTCATCCTCTCACGTGCCCTGTTCAATACATGTTCATCTTCTAACTCTCTCCACATCTGTAAAATCCCAGATGATTGAGTCCTAGGCCTCTCAGTAGTAGCAGCAGCAGCAGCAGTGGCCTGACGCCTCGAAGAAGAAGAAGAAGACTGCGACTCCCTAAGGAAAGATGAGTCGAGCGTAGAGACAGCGTGCAAACCAGCAATGGCAATAAGTTCAGACTCACGGTTCCTTCTCTCAATGGTGGTAATCATCTCCTGAGCTTGCCTTGCAGCCCAACGGCTAAGAATCCGCGATTGCCGCCTTCTGGCAGCAGAAGATTCAGCTACATCATCCCCTTGGAGCTCAGACCTCCTTCTCCTCCTCAAAAGATGTTCATCCTCTTGATCATCAATGTCTTGATTGTGAACTGAGCTACACGAATCAAATGAGATGCAATCTTCCATGAAATCCTCAAGATTAAACTCAGCACCAGAATCATCCATAGCTTCCGATTTTTGTTGCAAAGGATCAATATCAGTCATCCTCAACAATTAACAATACAACAAAACAGCTTCACCACATTCATAATCACAACTGCAACAAGTTTCCCGGGAAAATCGACGATAACACAGAATCGAGAGGCATCCAAAAAAATTCAAAATTTCGCAGCCAATTCTCCTTTATTTCTCTTCTCGCCTGATATTCATTAATAATATCAATCATCAGCTAGAAAATCCTCAAATTCCACTTTTCCGGGAAAAACTAAAGCCGAAATGGATAATTCCGATGAGAATTTACGGAACAATCAGACTCAATTGAGAAAAAAATTAACCGGAAAACGATTATCAAAATATCGACACATACCTACTTCATCGATGGTGAAACGAAAATGGGTAAAACGAAAAAGTGAAAACAAATCAATAAACTTTGCGAAATTGAACGAAGAAGAAACCGGAAAGAGATCAAAGAATGAGGAGAATTATTATTTTTGTTAGGAAATTTAAATCATTAATCATTTTCTAATGGTTCATGTGAGAAAAATATCAAAGGTTTGTGACCAAAACAAAAACATATGTTAATGGGAGACAACAAAAAAGAAGAAGAAGCAATTTTTACTGTCCAAGAAAAACTTGGGTTTACTAACTAATTAATTTTTTATAGGTATTCCAACTTTTTCCAATTAGTAAACACTAAAATGTTAATATATGCAAATCTATTAATGAATCATTGAATACTTTTGGACCCTTCAGAACCAAAAATCCTATTGAAGTTAAAAAAATTCCCAATTTCTATGAAAATATGTTTATGCATGTAACTAATTTGGTTTTCACAACACCTTTATAATTTTACACGTGTAATAATTTTAATAGTAAAATAAGAAGAAAATAATTCTTTTATATAAGTAAAATATAAACAAAATTTGCAATATTACATTTATCAAATCTTGCCTATTTATAAATTAAGTCTCCATATGAAAGGTTCATTTTTTAATTAACAAATTGAATAGAATTAGTTACGAAATATGTGAATCATATTAAATATCTAATAGATGAATTAATATCACTATAAATTAATAACCAGTTTCCAAAAAGCAAAAACTTGAGTTTAAAAAAGAAAAAGAAAAAGAAAAACGATATTAGCAACAAATAAATAAATTATAAACCAATATCAATTCAAGAATCCGATTAGAACGCTCATATGAACTATGACCATACACTATTATAGTATCTGGTATTATGATATATAAAATGAGATATTCAATAGCATTAGAAAATAATTAAAACATTAAATGGCAGAACACTGCAGGTAAAACCTATATCAATGTGTACAAACACATGCTTTGTTTTCTCACCGGGAAGAGACCAAAGTGGTTACTTTGAAACTAACTGAGAGTACGAAGACCCAGAAACACATGAAGATTAACATTGCCCTTGTTAAACCATTTCCTGATTTCCCAGAGGCATTATCTTGGACCAAACCCAACGAAAGGATTAAGTCAAGGTGGTTCTCGTTTTTGCTGTATGACCAGCCCATGTTGCTGTCTGATATTGTGATCATACCTGCGGTTACATGAACCGAACCTGATGGTTGTGCTGTGTGTAACCGGATAGTTGCATCCTTTGTAGGGAACTCAGAAGCAAATGCAGGCGGAGCGGGAATAACGCCCAACATGTGGCTTGCCTTCTTGAGGAACGGGTACTTGTAATCTGCATTATTAGGAATTTGATCCATCAGCTAAACAGAACACATGAGGCCATATTAACATACTGTGGTAATAGGGCTTTTTACCTGGCTCAAACTCTGTTCCATCTGCATCCACTTGTTTAGAACAAGATGCTTCATCTTTTACCCTTTCTTCCAACACTTGTTTGCCTCCGGAAGTCTCCTCTTTCTCCAATTCCTCAGTCTCCGCCTGTTGAAAGAGCTCTTCTTGATCGGCAAAAACATCTTCATTTCCCATCAGTTGAGAAGGATCAAAAGTCAAGTTTTGAGCATTCTCATTGTCCTCATCGAAAAAGGTAAGATAATCTTCAAAGTTGAAACCATCTTGCTGAGTACTGCTGAGATCATTTGTTTCCAGGTACAGATCATCGTTCTGCAAGTAGTTGCTCTCAACAGGAAAATCATTGTAGCATGATGTATTAGTACCAAAGATGTTGTCAGAAGATTGCA
Organism: Cardamine resedifolia; assembly: GCA_014578085.1. Lineage (NCBI taxonomy): Eukaryota > Viridiplantae > Streptophyta > Magnoliopsida > Brassicales > Brassicaceae > Cardamine > Cardamine resedifolia. The sequence goes on along the minus strand of VBRH01000053.1, from coordinate 101,196 downwards.
AATTTTCCGTGTGCGCGTCCTGGACAGCACAACCAATTTCTTCATCTTGAAACAATAAATCGTTTTGAAAGCTACCATCACGGAGTGTAGGCTTCTGATCTTTCTCAGAAGATTCTGATGGTCGTTCAAAGTAGCCACCAGAGTCCACATAGTCTCTTGGTTGGATATAGTTTCTGAAGTCTGAGTAGTTTGGTTCAGCATTGTTGCTGGATTCCCCGTGGTCCAAGTTTAACGGGATAGGAATGGCATCATAAACCACAAAATTTTCAGGCTTCTGCAAGAAATAAAACTCAATTTCAGAAATGGAAGAACGTAAAAGACAGCCTAGAAGGAAAACTGATCAGATCAGTGAGTGATAAACAGAGATTTGCACAAGCTTATTTTATCATCATAGTGCATCCTTGATGAATACAAAGGAACACAGCAATCAACCAAAAGCTAGCCAAGAGATATAAGTAAACTTCTTTTATTCCAAATCCTTCAAGCTTCCAAGTTGCAAACAACCCGATAAACTAAAGACTTTTATACAGTTCTCTGTCGCACCCTATTTATTCTATCCCTTATTATTCATCAATATGTACCAAACATTTCAGATTCTAGAGCCTAAGAGAATCACTAACCATAAGTTTGTGTATCCCCAATCACAATAGGTGAGAAAAATTTCACCATTAGTTGGTAAATTACTGTAACACTAAGGGATCAAGATAAGCAATAAGAGGACCTACACTACAAAACAAACCTCATCAATTTCATCCATATCGAAATAAACATGATCTTCACTTCCAAGACCTTGATCAGGTACGAATGTCATATCATCCTCCTCTTCCCACTCCTCCTCAACAAACGGAGCACCGTACTGCTCTCCATTTTTAGGACCTGAGCCACTCTTCTGAAATATCCTACAAAGCACATACGAATCCTTGCCAACAATTCCACAACAAAAGTCAACAACACAATCCCATGGAAAAAATAAAAAAAAAGTAAACAATAAGGAACTAAGAAATTCCCAGTCTTACTTGTTGAACACCAGTTTTGTCGAGATCTTCATCAACGAAACGATACTCATGCATAACCCAATTGGTTCTTTCGCCACGAGGAGCTCGACCTTTATGATAAACAAGAGTCTTCTTCATCCCTACGACTCTTGACCCATTACGAATCTCCCGATCTTTCCCTGTCGTCTTCCAATATCCCTTCTCAGTCGCACGATTCGTCTTCGATCCATTTCGATATTTCTTATCAAGCACACTGAAGAAGTACCACTCCAAGTCTCTACTTTTCAGCTTCGACTTGGCTAATTCACAACCCAAAAACAACCAAAATCAGCCGAATCAAGCAGAATTCCGAAATTCGATCAATTGTCAAATTGAAAACTGACCTGGGAGATCCCACGGCTCGGATTTGTATACATCGGTAACAGAGATAGCATCGAATTTAAAGGGTTTATTGCAGATCTTGCGTTTTAGATAGTACCGAACGAGTTCTTCGTCGGTGGGATGAAAACGGAACCCAGGAGCGAGCGACGTCTCTGAGCCACGACCCATGCAATCGGTGGACCAAAACGCAAACACAAGTTTGAATAAAGTAAAGAGATTTTTGTTTCTTTCTCTTAGAAATTAGAATCGAATCGATAGAAAGAGCGAAGCAATTATAATAAGTAAATGAGGATTTTAGAAATTGAGGAAAATGAGAAAAAGCAAATCGGAGAAGACGAGTGATGAAGACGAAGCCATCGGAGCTAAGCAAACGTAGAAAATATATACGAAATATTTCCAGGAAAGTGTGCCCGAAGAGCTTATCCAGTGACCGGCTGTGACTGTTTTTTTGTGACAGTCTCTGCTACTGCGACACGTGGACTTCGTTGACAAGTCTGCAGATTTTTAGTCTCTAGAATTTGTTGAGGTAGTTGATTGGCGCAAATATATATTTTATCTACTTTTTGTTTTCCGGACAGCATTTTATCCACTTCTGTTCTAATTTATTCATTAAAAAAAAAAATCTATCAAATTCAATTTCGAAGATTACATTTTAAAAAAAAATATGTGAGATTTTGGTTGAATAAAATTAAATATATTTATTTGAAAATGGAATCTAGGCTCAAATCGTACCAAACCTTTTTTTGCTTATTAAAATAATTGAAAATTACGTGTAACGAAAGTCTTGGTACGTCGCTGACGCAACCACATTCGTAATGCTAGCCGAGTTGCTCAATGACGGTTATACCCTCACTACTAATCACGTTATTACCTAAGAAGTTCCCTTTCTCAGATATCATCGGGACGGAACATTCTTAAATTAACATGAACGTTCTTTTTGTCTTAAAAATCTAGATGGTAATGAAAATTTAAATGACAAGTATGCCCTCAAACCAGACCACTAATAAATATAACTGTTTTATCCAAAGAAGTTAACATTCTTGAGACAAATTCAAGAGAATTTATGTCTGAAAAGACTAGATGATAATATATGACAATGAAGCAACCTGAAAATATTCTCAACAGATGCAGAGACATTTAAAAAAAAAAAAAAAGAGAGATAAAACACACTGGGCTGGGAGGCTAACGATCCCTTTTATCCTAATGTTACAACAGAGATTCACAATCCGTCTGAAGAAGCTACATAGATGGCTCATAATATTAGGGAGATTATAGCTTAAAGGCAATAACAAGAAGAAGAAACCTGGAGAGATGGGTTGGTTATAAAGCATTTATTGTCCATTGGCGTTATTCTTCTTAAGTTCCTCATTCTCCTGACGCAGCGCATCGATCCTTGACTGGAGAATACTGATCATAGCCTCTGCACTCATCATCTCAAGCTTGAAAGTTTCCCTCTCAACAGACATCTGGTGAATCTCCTTCTGAAGATCATTAACCATCTCTTGGGGAGATGTAACTGGAGTAGGAGGAGAAGCTTCCTTGTGAGGTCGTAGCTGTTGCTGCGGTGGGCTTTCTTTCTTGTCGGAGATACCCATGAGTGAGAACTCAAGCAATGCAGAGATGGCAGTGTTGGTGGCAGCAGCAGATGATGAGATTAAGGTTGTTGTGTTGTCGACGGTTGTTGTTGTGGACGAACAATGGTCCTGTGTGTTCCTGCTTGAGTTGTTGTTGGACTCATTTTGACGTCTACGTTTGTATTGGAGGAGAGGTAATGGAGCTTCTTTGTTGAGAACGCATACAGGAGGAGGACGCTCATCTTCTTCCGTGTGCTCGCGTTTGAGTGCTTCCTCATCTTCATTATACTTATTATTCTTGTTATTCTCCTGCAGCCTGAGGGTATTCTCATGATGATTCTGTTGGTTAGGTTCGATGTCCATTGGAGTAGCATCTCTTGGTGGCTCGTTGATGTTAATGAGATCCTTGCTTGCTGACTGGATTTCCTACAACATACACAAGTTATGCGAACCCCAGAAGACACACACATAAACTATCTGAAATCAAATGCTTCGATCAAGTTTGCAGATGCAGATCAAACTGAAATTTTCACTAAACACACAACAAATCATTCTCCTACTGATCAACATTCACTTATCAATTAAGTGAGTTCATATGATGCAAAGTGACAAGTGCTGGTCAAATGAGGATGCTAAAAATTAAAAGATCTTGTAATCAGCATGATTGAGAATAAAGCCCAAAAACAAAAAAAAGGACCAAAGAAAATTAGATATCTTATCAATCAAGAGAGGTGATTCATCAGATAGATCTTTAAGGTTGAGTTCTACAAGAGTTGGTTACAGACTCGAAGGACTAGTCATGTAGTCCAATTCAAGTAACTCGGCCCACTGAAACAATACTTATAGAAGCTTCACTTCAGCACATAGTTTTTGCATACAAGAAATATGATATCTTGTGAAACAAGAGAGATGATGCATCAAGTAAATTTGGACATTTGCACTTAATAACATTGACATAGTAGATTGGTTCATAAATAAACTAGTCCAGTTCAAATAAACTCAATCAGCCCACCAGAACACCTCTTACGAGAGGAATTCAACACAGTTTTTGCATATAAGAAATATTGAAATGAAACTAATAAGGTTTTGGGTTATGAAGAAAGCACAAACCTGGTCCATCTGGTTGTTTCCGTTGGTTAGTTGTAACGGTTCAACCCTGACCCTAACATCTACTCCTGGAATCAGAGCTCGGACATCATCAGCCCATTCCTCTTCCATGAACGGTGCATATCTGTTCCCACTTGGTGGCCCAATGTTATTCTTGTGGAACACTCTGCACAAGACATACGCGTCCTGCGGCACCCAAACAAAGAAATGAGATAAGATAGGATCTTTGCACAATATCATATAAACCCAATCCGAAAGTTAACTCTTATGGACAATACAATACCAGCAAGTTTCCGTTTTTTTCGATTTCATATTCCACAAGGCGATACTCGTGCATGACCCAATTAGTCCGAAGCCCATCTGGGGCACGCCCACTGTGGAAAACAAGCGTCTTTTTCATACCGAGTAACTGGACATCGCGGCGAATTTCTCTGTCTTTTCCAGTTGCTTTCCAGTACCCTTTGTTAGTTGCTCGATTCATTCTAGCGCCATTTCCGTACTTCTTATCTAACGCGCTATAGAAGTACCATTCTTGGTCCCTAGTCTTCAACCTCGAAAACACTGAAACACACAACACAACACAAGAAATTACTTAAACCAGCCTTAACTCAAACCTTCAAACTTCATTTCCTGAAACACAAGCAAACAAAAACTAGAGCACAAGTTAGCATGAAACTCTTGTAGAATCTGTGAAAACACGAGTATTTGAACCGCTTAAGAAGTCTACTGGATAAAATGTCTTCACAGTGTAATAGCCTAAACATAGCAAAACATAACAACAAAGAATCTGCAACAAAATATTCCCAGGAAATGAAATCGGAGCCCATGAAGCTAAATCATTTCCCCAGAATTGAGTCAGAAGACGCGAAAGAAGCCGAGGCCACAAAAATCCCAAATCAGAAGGCAACAAACTCACAGGTTTCACAGAAAAAAAAAACACAATATAGTAGAGAAGCACAGAAATGAAGAGAGAGTGAAACCCAACGAACCAGCTAAGTCCCAGGGCTCATGCTTGTAGATATCGACCTCCCCAATCGCATCGAAACGCACGGGTTTGCCCAGAACCTTCCGCTTCAAGTAATAGCTCACGAGTTCTTCGTCAGTCGGATGAAATCGGAAGCCAGGAGCAAGCGACGTCGCAGCCGTAGCAGTACCCGGAGCAGTCGCCGAGCGCGGCGAAGTCAAAGAAGTCACAGATTCGCGACCCATTAAGCAAAATAGAAACCGTACTTGTTCTAGGGTTTCTCAATTTCCCTTTCCCCAAACCTCACAAGAAGAACACCAAAAAAACCAAGTTGGCAAATGGGTTTTTGATTTGACGGAGAAGAAATGAAAGAGATAAGCATAAGATTAAAGGTACCTTCAATTGCAAGAAATTTCTTTCTTTTTTCGCGTTCCCAGAAGACTAGAAACAAGTGTTTCGGATTGCGATTCCAATTTTGATTTCCATTTCCATTTTTTCATTTTCCCATTTTTTTTGTTTTTCTCTTTAATTGTTTTTTAAGTGTGTTGCAGTAATAAACCCTACAAAATGTTACTGTGTAGGTTTTTGTCGTTTTATGTTGTAAATGAAAGGAAACACTGTCGTAGTCGTCTCAAAAGTAAGTAAAAATTTTCCCAACTCTTAGACAAAAAAAAAAATCAAAAGAAAATAACAAACCTATCAAAAAGTACAATTATTCAACAAGGGTCACACAAACTCATAAATGATAGGCAATAAGTTCTTACAAGAGTTAAAATATAGACAGATTCCTCATAATAGAACGATATAGATAAAACAAAATTTAAAAGCACCAAACTTTATAACACGCACGAAATACCATTACCTGGATATGAAACCATTTCGAAAATACGTCAGAATAGGAAATGTACTCTGATAAAACGTCTTTGAAATTTAAGATATGTACAAAAATTAATTATAAACCTAGAAGCTTGTAGATGAAGCTTTTGTAAGATGTACAAGAAAGAAAACCACATGTGCACAAACCCCCATCACAAGCTTTACAGTTGGGATTATTACTCCTGCAGATGAGACTAATTCCGGCCTTAATCATTGGTTTTGTCACGGCCAAGTAAAGATGGCCATACCAATGGTCACCACCATCACCACCGAGTCAGTAAATTAAAGAGGTTTATCGCCTTAATCTAACACAAAGTTATCGGATCAAATCTAAAAATGGAACGAAGCAACTAGCAAGTATAGCCAGAGAAATTAAGTTCTTTTAAGAATTTAGAAAAGTGAGTAAAGCAAATCGGAGTAGAAGAGATCAAAAGGTCAAATGGTCAAATGGAGACTTTGGACAAATGGTCTCTATAACTTGTTGGAAAAAAAACTTGTATTTTTTATTTATTTTGGATAATATGTCTATAACTTGTTTGGGTAGCTGGTTGGAGTAAATTGGTATTTTGTAGATATATAATCAATATATATCTTCTTTTTTCTTTCATTTTTTATCGAACTGTATTCGAAAGAAAAGGAGCTAAATTTATTATATAAATTTATCTGAAAATGGAATCCAGGCTTAAAAAATCATACGAAGCCCCTTTTGCTTTTACAAAATAATTGCAAATAACGTGTAACAAAAGCTTTCTAACGTCGTTGACGGAACCACATTCGTAAATCGTAACGCTAGCCGAATTGTTAAATGACGATTATACCCTCAGTCCTTATCACTAATAACGAGTTTACTTACATAAGAAGCTCTCTTCCCAGTTCTCGTGGAGACAATGTAAATGCACGAGGGGTCTGAAAGACCAGATGGCAGTTCCAAATGTAAATGACGATTGTGCCCACAAACCTGACTACTATATAACGGTTTTATCCAAAGAGCTTTCTTTCTTGGAGATTGAACATTCCTCGAGACAAATTTTTTAAAAAGGTTCTAATATATGACAATGGAGCAACCTGAAAATGTTCCCAAAAGATGCAAAAACAGAAAAATAGAAAAAGGATAAATAAAAAGACCCGGCTGGGTGGCTACGATAAGTTTTACCCTAATTTTACAACAGAGATTCACACGGTTTCTGATCCGTTTGAAAAAAAAGCTATATCCATAGCTCATACTAATAGGGAGATTACAGCTAAAACGCAAAGAAGAAGAAGAAATAGAAACCTGAAGAGATGGTGAGGTGGTTTAAAGAACATTTATTGTCCATTGGCGTTGTTCTTCTTAAGTTCCTCGTTCTCTAGACGCAGCGCATCAATCCTTGACTGGAGAATACTGATCATAGCCTCTGCACTCATCATCTCAAGCTTGAAAGTTTCTCTCTCAACAGACATCTGGTGAATCTCCTTCTGAAGATCATTAACCATCTCTTGAGGAGATGCAACTGGAGTACAAGGAGAAGCTTCCTTGTGAGGACGTAGCTGTTGCTGCGGGTTTTCTTTCTTCTCGGAGATACCCATGAGTGAGAACTCAAGCAATGCAGAGATGGCAGTGTTGGTGGCAGCAGCAGAGGATGAGATTAAGGTTGTTGTGTTGTCGACGGTTGTTGTTGTGGACGAACAATGGTCCTGTGTGTTCCTGCTTGAGTTGTTGGACTCGTTCTGGCGCCTACGTTTGTATTGGAGGAGAGGTAATGGAGCTTCTTTGTTGAGAACGCATACAGGACGAGGACACTCATCTTCTTCTGCGTGCTCGCGTTTGAGTGCTTCCTCTTCTTCATCATAGTTATTATTCTTGTTATTCTCATGATGATTCTGTTGGTAAGGTTCGATATCCATTGGAGTCGTCTCTCTTGGTAGCTCGTTGATGTTAATGAGATTCTTGCTTGCTGACTGCAGTTCCTACAACAAATTACAAGTTACGTGAACCCCAGAAGACACACACAAAAATGTCTGAAACCAAAATGCGTTGATGGAATTTGCAGATGTAGATCAAAACTGAAATTTTCACCAAAACACAATAAAATCTTCTCTTGTTGATTCTTCTTCTGTTAAACGGGCACTGATCAATTGTGTGAGTTCATATAATGCAAAACGAGGATTGCAATTCTGAAATATCTTGTAATCAGCATGATTGAGGATAAAGCCCAAAGAAAAAAGACCTAAGCAAATGTAAGATATCTTGTGAATAAAGAGAGACGATTCATCAGATAAAACTATAAGGTTGAGATCTACAAGAGTTGATATCAAGCTTAATGGAATAGTCAACTTCAAGTAACTCAGCCCACTGAAACAACAGTTAGAGACAAGCTTCACTTCAACATACAGCTTTTGCATATAAGAAATATGATATCTTGTAAATCAAGAGAGATGATTCACTTAGAGGGCTCCATCACAGAGTTTTAACATATAAGAAATATTGAAATGAAACTAATAAGGTTTTGGGTTATAAAGCCTGAATATAAAGAAAGCACAAACCTGATCCATCTGGTTATTTCCATTGGCTAGTTGTAACGGCTCAGCCCTGACCCTAACATCTACTCCTGGAATCAGAGCTCCTCCATCATCAGCCCATTCCTCTTCCATGAATGGCGCATATCTGTTCCCACTTGGTGGCCCAATGTTATTCTTGTGGAACACTCTGCACAAGACATACGCATCTTGCTGCACCCAAACAAAGAAATGAGATAAGATAGGATCTTCGTACAATATCAGATAAACCCAATTCGAAAGTTAACTCTTTTGGACAATACAATACCAGCAAGTTTCCGTTTTTTTCAGTTTCATATTCCACAAGTCGATACTCATGCATGACCCAATTAGTCCGAAGTCCGTCTGGGGCACGCCCGCTGTGGAAAACAAGCGTCTTTTTCATACCGAGCAACTGAATATCACGGCGGATTTCTCTGTCTTTTCCAGTTGCTTTCCAGTACCCTTTGTTAGTTGCTCGGTTCATTCTAGCGCCGTTTCCATACTTCTTATCTAACGCGCTATAGAAGTACCACTCTTGGTCCCTTGTCTTCAACCTCGAAAACACTGAAACACACAGCACAATAGAAGAAAAACTCAAACCAGACATAATAACACTTGAGGTCACTAAACACACAACAACAAGCTTCATTTCCTGACACACAAGCAAACAAAACTGAAGCACAAAATAGCACGATGTTCTTAGGGAATCTATAAAAACTAGATTTATACCCAACTAATAAATCGACTGGATGAAAATTTTCCACAGTGTAATAGCCTAAACATAGCAAAAGGTACGAACAAAGAATCTGCGACAAAATGTTCCCAGGAAATGAAATCAGAGCCCATAAAGCTAAACTCTTTTCCCAGAATTGAGTGATAAGACGAAACAACGAAGAAGCCCAGACCACAAAAATCCCAAAATCAGAAGCAATGAATTCACAAGTATCACAGAAAAATCCAAAATTGAAGAGATGCGGAGAAACAGAGAGAGAGAGAGAAAAAAACCCAACGAACCAGCTAAATCCCAAGGCTCGTGCTTGTAGATGTCGACTTCCCCAATCGCATCGAAACGTACAGGTTTGCCCAGAACCTTCCGCTTCAAGTAATAACTCACGAGTTCCTCATCAGTCGGATGAAATCGGAAGCCAGGAGCAAGCGCCGTCGCCGCCGAAGCAGTACCCGGCGTAGTCGCCGAGGGAGGAGACGACACAACAGCCACAGATTCGCGACCCATTAAGCAAAGGCCGTACTTGTTCTCTAGGGTTTGTTCTCAATCTCTCTTTCCCCAAACCTCAAGAGACGAACATCAAACAAAGTTGGCAAATGGGGTTTTTAATTTGACGGAGAAGAAACGAAAGAGAGAAGCCCAAGATTAAAGGTACCTTCAATTGCAAGAAATTTATTTTCTTTACGAGTTCCTAGAAGGCTAGAAACAAGTAGTATTTCGGATTGCGATTCTCATTTTTCATTTTCCTTTTTTTAGAGTATTGCAGTAATAAACCCTAGTGAACGTTACTGCGTAGGTTTTTGTCGTTTTATGCAGTAAAATAAAGGAAACACTGTCGTAGTGGTCTGAAAAGTAAGTATCAACGAAAATAGTTTTGTTTTTCTTTAATACATTTTCACGAACTGACTTTCCTAAAAGTGTCTCTCCAAAATATGTATAGTTGACCAAAAAAGAGCTTCAGTATATATATATATATAGTAGATATATATAAAATTTTGACTATAATATTGATTATAAAATAACTCAAATATGTTAGATAGATGATGTATTTCCCTAATATTTGTATTAATAGTATTACATTAAACTCAAATATCTATTTTGTGTAATATTCAATCTTTTCAAATGTAAAGTATTTTTGTCAACTAAAAGAAAATAATTATTTTTTTGCCTTTTATATTAAATGCATTGTATATATCTCTTGTTAATATCTTACATTTCAAAAAATACCAAAATTTTAAGATTTACACACACGTTAGGGTAAAAAATAAACTTTAAAGGAATAATTTTTTTGGAAAAATATATATTTAAGATATAAAATTGCTTTGTTTCCTTCGTAAGAAAAAGCAAATTTTGAAATTGGCCTTCTGTTTTCGTATCAGGATGCCAAATCTTTTTTTTTCATCAACCACATATTTTTCTTTTAAAATACAGTTCTATATGCAATTTTGAGATTAGGCTCGAATTCCTGACAAGTAAAATTTTTTACCCCTCACGATAGTAATGTCCAGTTTAATATAATCTCTCAATTTTAATAAATAGTTTTTTTTTAATAAAAGATAAATAGTATTATTATTTTCCAACCAGGATAATGTCGTTTTATTTTAAAATCATTTAAAACATGTCGTTCCAAGTCGGGGAAAATCGGTATTTAACGGGTGTAATAATAGGGTTTAGAGATATTATTAATTTAAAATATATAAAAAAAGAAATAGTGATGTTGATAATAAAAACGTGATGAGTAAAAAGATTAAAAGTTAATGAGAAACTGAAAAAAAATGGTTAATAAGAATAGAAGGCGAAAATAAAAAAGGAGTGACAAGTACGTTTGCTTGCAGAAGGATACTTTACCAATAAGGCAAGCTAAAGGAGGAAGAAGACTTGGTCCACACGAATCATCATCTTCCGCATTTTCTGTTGATATTTATTCATCTTCATTTATTTTTATTTTTCTTCTTTTCTCTCTTTATCTATCAGTAGTGCATCTATCTCTCTTTCAATTTCCAGTTCGGTAGAAAGGAACCTTAAAACTATATTAAAAAAAAACTATATATTAAAACTCATTTGGTTATTATATAGTTTTCGGTTCCTTTCTCTAATTAACGTAATTAACAAATCTTACTTTCAATTGAAATTTCACAAAATTTATGCAGAGTTAAGATGAAAAATATCCTCTCAAGTAAAAGTAAAATTCAACACTATTATATACATATTTTATGCTATATATTTATATTAGGTTGTCAGCTAAGTAGCTAACTGACACCACTGTCACCGAAAAGGACAAAATGCTAAAAGATCAAGACAACTTTTTTAGGCTCATATATTTAAAAAAAGGTTTGAGGCTCGTTCTTCAGTTCTGGGCCAAATCTCATCTGGGCTTATAACATAAAAGCCCACAAGTTATTTGTAACCCATTTCCATGACGGACGGGTGACTGAAATAGTGACTGAGGTGAGGTAACACGTTTGAGTTGTTTCAAATGTCCAAGCTTGCCTCAGTCGCCGGTTCATGCACCATCTCAATCACTGTTGCAGTCGCCGTCGCCGTCGCCTGGCGAATCGATCACTTGGATCTCTAACCGAGCTTCACTTCACCTGTCTACACAACAATGAATTTCCTCTGCAAAAGCAAGTGGGACTTTAGGGGTTTTGAATGAATTTGGGAATTTTTTTGTTTTGTTTTGAAATTAGTTAGATAGAAGAAGAAAACACTAACGGTTTCTTAGTGTAATTAACAGAATATTCGTAGCAAATGATATGACTTCATTTTTGTTTGTAATGATGATTGTATACAGTTTCGAGTTTGACATTAATTAAAAAAAAAATTAAAGCATAAAGGGCATATTATATTGCATTTTGATTCCTAACCTACATTTTTAATGTCAACATGAGAACAAGTATTCTGTTAGAAATGCAAATTTATCAAAAAGAGTCGGACCTGTCACGCCCTTTCCATGAACTTTTATTTTCTTAAAAAGGTTTGAACCTTTTTTGTTTTCTCTGGAAAATACATTCTTCAACTAAAAGTATACATGAACGTGACATAAGTTTTTAAACATTTTTTTAAATAGATCAACTGAAAATATAAAAGTAAATAAAATTGTATTTGTATATATTTTCAGTTTATCCATTTATATATAAACTAAGACTGGTATTTTCTGCAATTCTGGTTTAAAGAAAATTCGGTTAATTTGTAAAATTATAAGAAAATTCGTATAAAACAAAGAATGTGGTATATTGAGAATTCCTCAACAATTTCGGGATTTTGTTACATTCTAAACAAAAAGTCAAAAGGCTATAAAATAATATAATTTCTTTAATAAACCACGAATAAAGCTGTCTTTACGAATATATTTCTTAATACTACGTTCGTCGTTACGCTATACTGAAATTCGAACAAAAAATGGAGAGTAGGAATGTATGATATTTATTATTGTGCAACTAAAGATCTTACATTTACTTGGATGTAATTACATAGCATTTGCATATGAGAGTATATATATATTTCGTATAATATATAGTTTTCTTTTATAAGGAAATTAACAAAAAAAACTTACAAAACAAAAGAGAGAAGAATCTTGCAAGTATTGTACAAGCAAGGAATCAATAAATTTCTTTACAAAATGATTCATCAATTTCTGCGTAAAATTAAAAATTAATAAATGAATTTTGATTTCAGTAATGGCAATCAACCAATGTAGGAGCAGAAGACAAGACAAGAGACTTTTGTTCTTCTCTCTGTTTCTTCTGTTGTGTTTGTTCATGTTCTTGTTCGTGTTCTTGCTTTGAAGCAAAGCTTAATCCGTTGACCCGATTCTCATCTTCCGGGGCAGGTAGATTCAGATCTAAATCTAACGACACAACCGCACTCCTAGCTCTCTTAACCGGAGCCGGAACCGGACTGTCCGACATCTGATCAAATGACATAGGCGACAATGACAAAGCCGTGTTTGCAGTAGCCGCAGTGGCGGCAACCGCTACAGTCGCGGTAGAAGCGGCTGCGGCAGCCACCACGGCGCCTCTATGGCGTCTCATATGACCACCTAAGGCTTGTCCGGAAGTGAATTCAGCTCCACATATCCCACATTCATGGACCTTATTATTACTCGCTTTACCGTATACCACAAGCGATCTATGGTTACTGTTGTTAGGAGTTGTGGTGAGAACGTTGTTGAGATGAAGAGAAACAGCATCGTTGTAGATAGACTTCTTGAGGTCATGATCAGTGTGAAGACCTGCAGCGGCTTTAGGCTTCTTATGGCTGGCTCTATGGCCGCCAAGAGCTTGGAAAGACGGAAAAGTCCGGTCACATGTTTTGCATTGGTAAACATAGTAACCGGCTCGTCCTCCACCGCCGTTCGTCGTGGTCCCGTTAGATGAAGATGTCTCTAGAAACCTTCTGCTGCTAGATCTATAGGCGTTGTTGTTGTTGTTACCGGGTTCTTGGTAACTTGTCATGAGCTGTCTTGTTTGTTGTGGCGGGTGGTTACGGTTATGGTGGGAAAGAGAGTGACCTTGGGCAAGGAGGATCAAACAATTAGCCATATCTTGATCTTCCTCGTCAGCCGCGGCCTTTAATGTGGCATTGTTGTTGGAAGATGAAGACGCAGAAGATGAAGATGTCACACCGTTGATCAAAATATTGTTACCATTGTTGTTGTTGTTGTTGATGATCTCATCATTGAGAGTCTTCTCCTTGGAAACAAGACTAGTGGACTCTTCTTCGACATCCGGTTCTTGGGAAGACACAGGAGGAACGATAGAGAAAGGGATTGGGGACTGTGGCCGCTGCCGTTTAGTCCGCTTCCCTTTAAGGATCAAGGATTGCTCCCTAGCGGCTGTTACCGCCTCTGCGGCTGCTTCCATTGGATATACAGAGAGATTCAAAAAGAAAAGGATTTGGGATTGATCAATTGGAAAAGATGAATAAGAGAGAATTGAAGATGGAGATGATGAGCTTTACGGATTACATATATATATAAATATATGGATGTGTGTGTTAGGAGAGATGTGTGTGGATTGAAAAGATGCATACATAAATAGAGAGTGATTTAGGGAGAGGAGTCAAAGAGAGACACCACATTCTCAAGTGTGTGGAATATGTTGGACTTGTCTTTTTGCAGCCTCTTAAATTTTAGTACTTCTGTTATTGTCTCTATTACAATTTTCCCAACTTGGCAAACTCATCACAATACACAAGAGCTAGAGAGAGGAGAGAGAGAGAGAAATCGTAACAAAAAATGTGTAAATTTAGACAATTACTTGAGTAATATATGTTTTGTCTCTTTTCTTTTACTCTTTTTAACAGCTTATTTCTCGAATTAGTTCTGTTGTAAGAATTGCACATGTGTTCTAAAAATATGTGTATATATAATTACATGGGTTAAACTCTAAATTCATTGTTATTAGTAATCCGGTTTTGACTTTTTGTTTTGTGTCTTTGTCAATAATTTGAATGTTATTTAATCAGTCCGGAAATCCAAACTGGCAGAGCTTACAAATACAATATTGTATAAAATGGACTAAACAATCCTTCTTAACGTTTTTAATAAAGGATAAAAACCTTTAACTAAGTATTTTATGTTGTTATTCACATCGAATTTGACATTACTGTGAATGATAAAAAATAAAGATCGAATTCTAACTAGACACATTACTTTCATTCTTCAAAATATGTCATGTAACAGTTGTAATTAAATGACGGAAACTATTGTTATGTGATCTTCTTCTACCATCGTTGAGAAAATGTTAAAAATTCGAAAAGAAAGAAAATAAAATGGAAACAGAGGCTAGCTAAGAGATTACTTTGGGTGAACGAATGTGTAAATTAATGATAGTGCAAGCCTGGCTCTCACGGAATCTACGGCTCTCCGTTCCTCTCTTTCTACCATTACTCCACTCCATCTTCTTTATTTTATTTTATTTTATTTTTTGGCCAGATTTCTAATACGTATACGTACGCATCTCTACGTACACACATGTTAGTTTAATGAATTAATACGTTATCTAATTAATTATTTTATAAAATTAACACACCAAAAAAAAAACCCCTTAAGTCCAACTAATTTGTCGTAAGAGTACAACGACTAATTCCCAAGACTTGAGACAATAGTTTAGCCTAGGTAATGCTAAATAAATGACCAATTAACTCTCTTAGGTTGAAACTAAATCCAAAGTATGTAAATTCATGTGAATTTTGTAATGACCAAATGTATGTATCAAGTAGAAATCTATCTATGAAACTTTAATCAGCATGCAAACATTCACGACTTTGGTTTATAGATTGTAACTGAATAAATTATTAGAAGACGTGTCTATGTCCTACGTACATTATACAAGGGATGCACTTAAATCATTTAATTATGTTAATTATGCTAGAACTGAGTGCAAGTAAGGTGATAATATGTTTGTAGCTCGATGATTTTTACGTTTTCAACAATCATGCATGTTCGCATGTATTATCCAACTACTGATATTTTTCAAGAAAAAAAATGTAAACTAGATACAGTTTCCTTATATGATTTTCTTATAAGATACAGTTTCAAAAAATAATAATATAGTTAACACATGTTGGCGTGTGTATGTATTATGAAGTATATGCTTTGTTCATGGTTGCATGATGTGAAGAGCACCCACTTCACGTAAAGAATATTACTAAGTAACAAGATATCAACAAGTGCAGCTCATCGTATCTCCAAAACTTTTCAGATTATCTATCAATATATATATATATATATATATATATATATTTGATATTTATATTGATTAATTCGATTTAGACTAACATTGCAAATATTAAGAGTGGGAATCTTGCGGATTAAACCAAAAAATATTAGAGAAAATAATTTCAAAAATGAAAAATTAAACTTAAAACCGTTTATTTATATAAATGTAGAAACAAAGCATGAATTTGCATTCTTGTGTTCAAACTATATATATCTCAAATTTATATGACAATGAAAATGGATAAATTAAATAGCATAAAATTAATGTAAGAAATAAACCAACTTTTTCTAAACAAGTTTTTTATACGTTTAGTTACATTTTACAGATTAGTTTACTTTATTTAATGTAGCTAGGATGAATATTTTGTGTCTTACCAACTTGCTAATACTGCACGAATATTTGAGTCAATTCAGAATATTTTGGTCCATAATGTGTCCTTGACATGTTCACACACAAATATGCATAATGTAAAAAAAACATATGCATAAATTAATTAAGGCCATTATCATACTTTTTAGATTAAATAAATCTGTGAGTATAGGGGGTTAATTATAGCTAAATTAATTTTATATAAAGTCTACTCTCCATTGTTGAATGTAGATAATAATTAATTAGCTCAAATTAAAAACGATAGTGACTAATAATTGCTTATTGCCAATGATTAGGGAAGAGTCGACTGGATAACATGGAGTGTACATGTAACCACAATATATACAATAGACATTAGACATTAGACATTAGACATTAGACATTAGACATTAGTACATACTTTCAGTATTATATACTTAAGTACGTATCGGAAAAAAGAATTTCCATTTTTTCCTTTGATGTCATCCATTAAAAAAATAAAAACGCCTTAATTAGAAGAAGATAATGGGAGAGTTAAGGAGAACAAGTCGTTTGTATATAAGTTCGTTCGTTTTAGAAGAAGAAGAAGACCCTTTTTAATTATTGAGTAAGTTGTGCCTTCTTCTTAATCTCGTGTCTGCTTTCATCATCGCACGTTTTTTACATATTGAAATTAAAAGGAAAACATTAAAATAAAAGATAAAGTAAAAAGCAAACAGAAAAAAAATTTTAATATCCCAAAAACAAACTGAATATATTTTCATAAAAAAAAAAGAATTGATTATCCCATGCACACTTTCAGCCAATTATTAGTACAAGAAAGATGCTTTGTTCAAAGGATAATTAAGCCTAATTTCCTTGTCTGTATTGGTTGAGTTTTTGTCCATTGACTGAAAAAATGGACGATAAGTCATGAGTATAATTTGTCTTAAATATATGTGTTCGAGGGTGGTGGGTGTTTCGATTGGACATATATAATAGAAGAGTTTAGTTACTAGAAACTCAAGCAACTCATGATACTAGACAACTGGGCAAAAGACGTCTTAATGTCAATGATATGATCGATGATGAACAACTTAGCATTTGTGTTCGAATGATGCATTTGAATGATAATGACGTAATGTTTTTTTTTTCTTTTTTGAAATTTGACGTAAAACTTTATTATTGACTATAATTTGGTTACTTAAAACAAGAATGAGAAACTAAATGTCCATTGTTTTTCTTTGGTTTTGAACCAAAAATTAAAACTACTTCAAATTAATGTTTTCAGTGACATCTAATATAATATTATATATTAGATGTTCCTTAACCATCTTTCTGCTGATGGTTAAGAAAGATTGATCACATTTTTGTTTCCACAGCTGTTTATTTGATAAAATTATTGATCATAATCTTGATCATTCCATTCTACAATTTTGCTTTCGAATTTGTTTATACAATTTTGTTAGTGGTTTAAGTTACTGCTTTTGGTGGTTTAATATAGGACAATCAAATTGACAAAAAGGAACATATATATGTGAGATATTTTCCTATGTACTATTCTTTGTGGTCGATAATAAATCTTTTCCTATGTATGTACAAATATTATGTTTATTCCTAATATATGCAGATACGATTCATAAACCGAAATCAAAAGAAGACATATAGTTGTTTTATATAATTTATGTTGTTTATTCAAACACAAATAGTTGATAAGATGAAATGATAAATTATAGCTTCATGAACATTAATCTTGAATCCAACTATACATGAGCTTCTCCTCCTTACCGTTTTTGGACAAGTAAATGGCATCGTCTCGTGCATCCCATGCGTACAAGGCGCCACATCTATAAATGGGAGCTCCTTCGTATGCTACAAAACTCTTATGATATTCCATATTAGCTCCCTTCCACAAGTTACAGTTGAATATCGTCGTTAAAGCGAGATTATCACGAAAGCTAAAATTGTATGCTGTATCTTGAAATTTCACAAAGTGATCGCCTAAATCGTCGTCTCTGGATTTGCAATGGACTTTGAGAATACTATGACTTTGAAAAAGGTTGTTTTGAAAAGCTACGGTATTTTTAGGACATATAGATGCATTCGACCCAAAAGATAAAAGACATATAAAAAACAGAATACTAAATACAAGTTTCATTATTTTGAAAGTATATAATAGTATACTACTTGAGAAGATGGCGAAATACCTATTAGTAATTAATATTTGTGTATGTCTTTCTTTACATATTTATAGAATATGGTATCAAGTAGTCTGCGTAGAAGAAGCGCGTGCGTTTCACATCCAATACAAAAGGCAATAAATTTAACTATTCAACGATGCATTGAATGCAAAATCTGGAACTTATGGGAACGGATTTATCACCAACGAATTCAAGAAAAAACTTGACCCATAGATGCAAACTTTGGGCAAGTAAAAGTTGTCCATAAATATATTGGCTTCTAGTATGCTTAATTATTTTTGTCATTAAATAGGTTAAATTTTTTAATGTATTGTATCTCACTAGTTTAATTTTTTCATATTTTTCTAACAGTTAATAATTTTTTAAAAGTTTTAGTATATATATATATATATGTATATTGTTAAAGGGTTTAATTTATAACCAAGATGAATACTTGATGTTCGGAATTACTTGGATATAAAGCGGAAGAGTGAAGCTTTTCACAGTATAATAGGCAACAAACGCTCACGGAGAAAATGATAAATACATGTCAAGAGGAAGAGGGTGAAAGATCAGAAGATCAGGTTAAAAGAATATATGGTGGTCAATTAAAAGATCTGGCAATTTGTTTGGTTAAGTACTCTTGGTTGCAATTTGTTTAGAAACATGAGAAACACAGACTGACGTACGAATGCTGATTCATATATAGAAGATATTCAAATTTTATTTTATTTTGATAAATTCAATGAATCCAAATGATTACTTATTTACATACAGTATATATGTATTATTTTGATTATAACACAAAATCGAAAGATAAGTTGGCTTCATAAAACATTAATTAGCTGTACAGAAAGAAAGAAAAACATTAGTTTTTCTTCCAAGGATGGTCGAGTTTTTCAGGACCAGCATTTTTGGATAAGAAAATGCCATCAGGTTTGGAATTATAAACGCGTAATTCACCACATCGACGAATAGGGGAACTTCCTCTGTATGCTCTGAAAAACTGAGAAAAGGTGCCATGTTGTCCTTTCAAAGACTGCCTCTTTGAAGTTAATACGATGTGGAAGACCTTGAAACTTCACTCCCCCTCTGATCGATGTTTTTGGTTCGATTCACAACTTACTTTTAGAGTACGACCTGGACCCAGTTGGTTTCTAAATACTATCGTGCAGTCTTCGTTTAATCCTATATATAAAGTTATAATAATTACCAAAAAAGGTTATGAGATGATTCATTTATTTTTTTATAGTTTAATATTTATATATCTCGGAGTAGTATGAATTTATAGAACAAAATCAAGTCTAGTTTTTGTTTATTTTGGGAAATATAAAATTTTAAGGGCCATGCAAAAATTGGAACACAAACGTAAACCAATGATTACGATCTTGCGGCAGAGCATTTACTTAGTTCCAAAAAATTAGGCTGACCAATAAGAAGATGTCTCTTTACAATTTGGCGTTATAACAAAACCAGGAAGAAACTTGACGATAGAGACTGATTAATCATTTTTTTCAGGCGTATGATCTGTTTGTTCCATACACAGACACACAGACAAACTTGAGTATTTATATACACGAGTTCTCATGATTATAATAAAATATTAAGTCTCAAACCACATAAAGATATTCCTAAATATTTGATCCCACTGACCGATTATTCCAACATTTGTATTTAGGAGAGTAAGAATCGTTCACATAGGTTCTCCATCAAACCGAATTAGACCTTTCTTTCAGTCCGCTGTCTGTACAACAGCAATAACACTCGCTAGCTCTCATTTGATCTAAAAGAATCAAAAACACCTACCAATATACATTGTGATTATATATAGCATCATCAACCAAAAGCTCATTCAACACAAGTGAAGTCGCAGAACCAAATATAAAAGAGGCTCAAGACGATATTCGGTCAAGAGAGACTCAAAAGCTCCTACGCATCTTCTCCTTGAGTGAGACTTCTTTGTATGATTTGATTTTTTCAGCAGCTTGCCTTAAAGGTCTTCCAGCAGATGTTTTTCTCATATCCTCTGCTTCATCGCCTCTTGGTTGGTTCTTTGATTCTCTTTTAAGCTCCGTTGAAACTGAAGATGATATCTGACTAGACTCCTCAACAATGTCATTGTGCAAAGGAGGATCTGCGGATTCTTTGATGGCCCTCTGAGATTTAATGTTTGCACATTGTCTTCTTGAAGAGACTCTGTCAAGTATACCATTTATATAACAGTCTTCTTAACTATTTTAATTTAGCGGAATTTAGAGAATTTATCTATCACTACAAAACCTGCTTTTTCCGGTTGTCTCTTTCGTGTCATGTGGTTCTACTGCTTCGGGTTTAGACCCGATTGACAGTTCGCTTGCAGAGCATCTGAAATGACATCCATAAAGAAAAAAGCGCAAGTGGCATAAATGTACTTGGTTTATGAAAAAGTTATCAATCAAGAGGACTGGACAAAAAAAAAAAACATGTGCTGCTTCTACAAACCCGGCATTTGCAGCAACCACTTGATCATCATGTAGACCATTCCAGTTTTCAGTCACGCTTAGCTCTTGGAAATTAAACCTTGCAGACTGTCTTCTCAAAGATAACCTGCAAAAAATAAAATCGCATTAGATAACAGTCTTAACTCTGTAATTCTGCAGAATATATAGGAAATTAATCTATCACTACAAAACCTGCTTCTCCTGGTTGTCTCTTTCGTGTGATGTTGTTCGACTGCCTCAGGTTTAGACCCGATAGACTGTTCACTTGTAGAGCATCTGAAATGGCATCCATAAAGAAAGGGGAGAAAACACAAGTGGCATAAGTGTACTTGGTTCAGGAATATGTTATCAATCAAGGGAATGGAAAAAGAAAGAACATGTACTGCTTCTACGAACCCCGCCTTTGCAGCAATCTCTTGATCATCATGTAAACCATTCAAGTTTTGAATAACGCCCAGCTCTTGGATATTAAACATCGCAGACCTGCAAAAGATAAAATCGCATTTCAAACAATCTTCACAAGGGTACACAACTGATAAGCAGGGCCTAACGCTTATTGCAGACCTCCTCCTGCTACTTGTCTCTATGCACTCATGGAAGCTTTCAGATGGCTCAGGTTCTTGAGATTTTAACCGGGCAGAACGCCTTCTCAAATGGAACCTGTTTGAAACAGAGAGTGCAAACTCACTAGTCTTCATCCGTTTTGAATGTTATACCTAAATTTGAAACTGGAAAAAAGGCAGTTAACAAACCTTGCCTTCTCCTTAATTTCTTTGGCGTCAAACCCTTTTTGTAAGTTTTCCGTTTGGCTGGTTTCTCTAGTTTTAGAACTGACAGACTGCCTTCCTGCACAATACCTGCAGCAAAAACAACCCAAAAGAAAAATAAAAGCACAGGTAAGTAGTGAAATACAAATATATAATTAAGTCAGCTAATAGCGTTGAATAAATGAACCTCTTGCTTTGGACATTGTCATTTATATGGTTTTCAGAATCGAGGACAAACTCCTTTTTATCAGCAGCATTGTCACCATCAGAGACCAACTTCCTGTTGTCAATGTTGTCTTCCGTCTGACATGTCTCTCCTGGTCTGCCAATAATATCTAATACTTCGGAATTGCCAGGATTCTTCCTTGCAGAAACTCTCCTATAAAGAAAAGCAACAAATCCAATAACCTGATTGCCCAAAAGTTTTTACAAGACAATAGATGAAACATCAAGCAGATTGAGCAAGAGAGAGACTGAACCTTTTATTGTTGGCTTTCCCATTTATTTGCAATGAGCTAACGTTGGAGCTCTCTGAAGCTGAAAATGAAGCGAAAAAAGTCATTAAAGGTGAGCATAGAGATTCCTAGGATTGTCAATGCATTTAAACCATTGCATTTCATGCTTGACTGTTGCTTTATCTTACCATTCTTATGATCTGCCCCATTTGGCTGAAAGGTTTTGCAAACCCCACCATAAGTGTTTGTGGGAGCCTGAAGGTCACAACAATGCAGAAGAAAACATGCGAATAATGGAGCAGCAAGGTGATAATATCCTATTCCAGAGGTAAAAAAAGCCAATTCTCATAAGTACCTTGACTTCTGATGCATGAAGTGTACATGGAAGGGTTTTCTCCTGGAAGCAAAAGGTGACAATGTTTTTAACTGATTTACTTTTTAGTTTGTAATTATGGTCAACGAAAATTACATACAAATAGATAACATACCTTAAGCAGTATTTTCCTGGCCAAGACTAACCCATTCTTGCAACTAAGTTCGTGCTGAAGTACCTTCAGCTGAAATGCATAGAAAATTTCAGCTGAGGAACTTATAATTAATGATCAAGCAAGCCTGTGTTTGAGCAACTTAGGTTCCAGAAAAAGCATACTTGGTCTTTGCTTAGATTGAATTCCTGCCAGGAAAGAATAATGAAAAATAACTTTGAAATCACACCTGTAACCATAGTAGTCCCAAAATCAGTTCCAATAGAACCATACAAATATGAGATATACCGCCAAGATACGAGTGTTTGCCTGGGCAAGTAGCAAATTCTGTTGTTGAACCTTCTGAAAGTTAATCCTAAGTTTCTGCAGCTCACTTTTGATTCCACTGTAGTCACAAAACAACAATAAGTATTAGCAACAAATCAATGTACACAAAACTCACAAGTTTTATATATTCGAACAAAGATTACTCTCTCTCCAAGACGACTTTCATCAGTCTCATGTTTTCCTGCAAAAACAAGTGGATAAAGCGCCTGAATAAGCACAGTCAAGAAAAGAAAAAAAAATCCATTCCCCAAATTCCAGTCATAAACATTTTCATGAACTTCAAAATGGAATAAACAGTGCCTTTTGAAGTGTTTCAGCGTTTTCTTTGGAAGAGACTAATATAGCTTGTTGCTGCTGCTTCGCTCCCTGGTTCATTAGTTTTTTCTGATTCTGTAAATTAGTGATATCCCCAAGTTTTCTTCTCTGTGCACTGTTCATCGGAGGTTCCAAAACCATTTTCTCTCCTTTTGCTTTGTTAGTAGGCACACCTACAGATTTCATTAAGAAATTCAAACAAATCTAAACGTAGCTAAAGCTAGCATTCTCGTGTAACTCGAGCAAAACAGAAAGCAAACCCTATGAATCGACAAAGAAGAACGCTGCGCCCAGAAATTTTATGCAAATGAGATTGAAACAAACGAATGCGAAGAGAAAAACGAACAATTAGCGCAAGATCCACAACGGATTAGACTAGTGAGCTCAATTTAGCATCTAAATGGGAACAAAACCATCTGAAATCAGAGTGAAAGAATCTCCCGAGATGTGAGCTCTCTACTTCAAATTACAACAGTGAACTAGGAAGACGAACAGATTGCGAAGAGAGATTTGGTAAGCAAGACTAAATTCGAACCTTCACCGGCGTGATCACCGACTGTAAGAACCGTTGGTCGAACCATTGTGAAACCCTAATGGCTCGCCGTGTCGCTATCGGAATCGGAATCGGAATTTGAATCCCGGAGGGAAGAAAGAAAGAGAGTAATTGAGTATACGAATTACGAGGGTAAAACGGTAAAATGCAATTAAATTGCATGTAGAGGCTCTTATATTTCCCTAATTAATAGATAAGTGCTTGTAAATG
The DNA here is from genome assembly GCA_014578085.1 of Cardamine resedifolia. Classification (NCBI taxonomy): domain Eukaryota; kingdom Viridiplantae; phylum Streptophyta; class Magnoliopsida; order Brassicales; family Brassicaceae; genus Cardamine; species Cardamine resedifolia. The sequence goes on along the minus strand of VBRH01000053.1, from coordinate 77,234 downwards.
AGTCATATTGAGGATTGAGGAGATCAGCCTCAGCAATTCCCGCCAGTTTTAGCTTTTCAGTTATTTTTTTTTATATTGGGTACTTCGATCCGGTTTAAACGTAACCGATTCGCTTGCTTTATTAATTTAGGTTTTAAAAATCTTCATTTTGGTTCGGTTGAGCCTTAAACCGGTTAGCGTGCACAATACGATGAGATTAAATTATTCACAATTATGGTTGAGTCACAAATTGATCTCTCGTTTCTTCTTCCTTATTCTCGCTTAAAGTCTTAAACCTACCGGAGAAAGGCAAAGAAGAAACAAGAAAGCTTATCCAAGAATCAATCTTTGATTCGATTCAATTACTTTCCCAGAATCCATGGCTTCTTTAAAGTGTTTGTTGTTGTCGTCGCTGCCATTTGAGCTAATCGAAGAAATACTTTACAAGACTCCCGCCGAATCTTTGATCCGATTGAAATCGACGTGCAAGGATTGGTACGGTATCATCACGAACAAGAAATTCATCTACAATCACTTGGATCACTCTCTGGAACGATTCATAAGAATCGATAACTATCAGACGATTGAGATCATGGATCCGGTGACCGGAAGCTGCTCAGTTTCACCAATCCTAGAGGAGTTTCACAATACCTATCTGATTTCTTATATGGTTCACTGTGATGGACTAATGCTGTGTATCTTTGATTGTGAATGGATTTACAAACGAGGAAGAAGCGCCAATCTCGCAGTTTGGAATCCGGTTCTGAGGAAATCAAATGGATCGAACCGCGGGTTCCTT
>VBRH01000053.1:42303-69847 GCA_014578085.1 Cardamine resedifolia | reverse complement strand
CTCATTGATGTTTTCGCCGTTGTTATCCTCGTTAACATCATTCTCATGACGTCCCGCCATCTTCTAGTAAGTCGCTTGCCTTTGATCGAACCTGGCTCTGATACCACTTGTCATAGACTTGATCTTTAAGGATCAAACCGTGTGGCCCTAGTCCCAGTTTTCCTCGGACAAATGGACTAGGCAGCCTAACTCCCGAAGGAATCCGACCCTTTGTGAGAAAAGAACTCGGAAAGAAGGAAAAGCTCGAGAAAAGACAAGTGAATACTGAATTGCTCTGATATTGATGAAAAATATTGGATGCTTACAAATGAGGATCTCACCCCCTATTTATACAAAAATACCTTCCGAATGGATGGTGGAGATCAACTTGATCTAACGGTCGATATTGAAGATATGACCTTTAAATATAAAATGCCCTTAAAGGTGGGAGGAATTTATGGAGACGGTTTTCATGTTTTGTGGGATGTGTCTCGCCCACTCATGTGGAAGCTTCTTGGGAAGGTGGTGGATCTGGGCTATTAGGAAAGGAAAGTCCGGCCCCTTAAGCATGCTGAACGGAAATGGGCTGTGACAAATCGCTTCTTTATTAAGCTCTTCATTCAATATTTTCTTAAGCTCTTCATTTTCCTATTTCCAAAATCTCCCTGTACACTCTTGTAGCTCAATATTCCCCTCCATGATAACCTTGAAATGCTAAAATAAAAACATTAGAATATTATATAAAATATATAAATGCGGAAGAGAGCAAATATCTACCTCCTTTAGAACATGTGCATTGGGTAATCTATTACAGAGTCTTTCAACTATAAAAATAAAAATAAAAAATATTAATATTTAACTATGAGAATCTCTAAAAAAAAGTGGACAAAGGCTCTCAAATGAGAGACTATCTTCACCTTTTTTTTAGAGATTCTCATAGTTAAATATTAATATTTCTTATTTTGTTATTTCTTTTAAAGTTGAGAGACTCTTGTGAGAGACCCCCAATGCACATCCTCTTACAATTTCGTTAGTTGGAAAATCAGCCAATGGAGGTCCAACAATTGTGCTTGTCGTAATAAAAGACAAGAAACATATAACAAGTAAACATCATCCATTTAGGGTATATATAGATTTCTTAGAAAGACAAGTAAAACGAGCATACCCATTACTCAAAGCCACAACAAGAGTTGTCTGTGTTGTAGTAGCAGAACTGGTAGCATGAACAATGGTTCAAGTAGAAGATGGAAGACCTGAACAACAATACTTCTTTCAAAAAGAAAAAAAAATCATAGCTTGTGATCCGGAAAACAACGATTAAGGTAGAGCAGGCACATTAATCATATCTCTAGATTCTAATCCAATCCTGAGGCAAAACATAAACATCTTACTGAATGAGAGTGCAACACAACTGGGATGTGCTAGATGTAGGGAATGAGGTTGCGGTTAAAAGGTTAAACCCAATGATGGAAGGTGATATAGAAGGAGCAGACGATGAAGACACGGTGGTTTCAAATCCAAATGATGGAGTCGAGGAGGCAAAGGAACCGAACCTGGCGGAGGAATCAGGAGGAGGAGTTGATTCCAAGGCAAATCCGATGGAGTTAGGGTTTGAGGATTGGTTCAAGGAGAAAGCTAAGAAGGATCCAATGGCGGGAGAAAAATCTCCACCGGAGTTGGATTGATCAAACGGAAACCCCGACATTGTGTTTATCCCTCTCTCTTCTTCGCCGACATTTGAAACCCTAGTCACAATCAAATGAGAGGGAACTAACAGAAAAAGGGAAATAAAACCTTTCAACTTTCATTATACACTTTCTTTACACTGTAGTATATAAATACGGGAAAATATTTAAAAAAATATCAACTTTCAAATTGTTGACGTTTAAGTCCTCAACTTTCAAAATGTCGTTTAAATGCTCAAGTTTTTGTTGATTTCATGATTAAATGGTTAACTTATGTTGAATATGTTATTTAAGGCACACCGTTAAATCAAGAGACGGAGGACATTTACGAGGTTAAAGCTTTTGTTTGTATTTCCGTTTAATCAAAACGACGTCGTTTCCTTCTTACTAAAAAAACTGCAACATTCAAATTATGGACGTTTAAATCCTCAACTTAGGCATTCAAACATCCACAATTTGAAAGTTAAGGATATAAACGTCCACAATTTGAAAGTTGAGAATTTAAACGTCCACAATTTTAAAGTTATGTTTTTTTAGTAAGAAGGAAACGACGTCGTTTTGATTAAACGGAACTATTAATGGAAGTTTTAACCCCATAGATATCCTCCGTCTCTCGATTTAACATCGTACCTCAAATGGTATAGTAAATATAAGTTAACCATTTAATCATGAAGTCAACGAAAACTTGAGCATTTAAACGGTATTTTGAAAGTTGAAAATTTAAACGTCCACAATTTGAAAGTTCATATTTTTTTTTGACATTTTCCCTTTTACTATTTACAATTAGAAAGAGTATTATTTTTACTATTCATCACTATTCAATTTCTAATTATACACTTCAATTTTCTTCCTAATTACGTTTCATGCCATTCTATTTTTTTTTCGTTTATTCTTTCTATCCCTCTTTCTTCTTTAATTTTCTTTCAATTCTTTAATTTTCTTAATTATCTCACAAATAACACATCAAAAAAATTTTTAGACAAAATTTTATCAAAATTTTTTTGTGAATCTAACGAGACCCATTTTGTATAGAATTACAACAAAAAATCCTTATGTATACAATTTCCGTACACTGACTTTCTACACCATCTATGTACACTGTCTTTGTACACCCGTACATCATTCTGTATATAGTCTCATGTACACTGTTTCTCTACACCCAAAAATCTCTATGTACAATGTCTCGTGTACTGTTTTTGTACACCTTTATATTCACCATCTTGTATATCATATCATTGTTTACATTATTTCATTTGTACACATCAAACATTGGCGTATTAGTCACTATATGTACATCATAAAATAATGTACACAATGGACATTTCCATATACCACAAATTTCTATACCCACACTTGTACACCAAACTAACAAGTATAATCACTTCAAACATCTTGTTCACCATAGACAAGTACACCACAAATAATGTACACATGTTTATAAGGCGAATGGGCGTACGACACGAGTCGGTGTACGATGCGACTTGGTGTACAAAACGACTTGGTGTATGAGACAAGTCGGTGTACAAATTATTATTGAAAGATGGTCAGTTTCTCAGCGGGTCTCACCAACAATCAGATGTGGGGGCGTTTTTGTTTTTTCAACCCCTTACTTCATTCACGTACACATCATGTTCACATGTACACCATCTTGTACACTGTCATAATCTGTACACCATCTTGGACACTGCTATAACCCGTACATCTTGTACAATGTCATTCCCGTACACCAACTCAACTTTTTATATTCATACACTGTCATATCCTATACACCAAACCATCTTGTACACTTCTATACATGTACATCGTCTTGTACACTATTATATCCCGTACACCAAACCATCTTGTTATATCACATACACTATCATATCTCGTACACCAAATATCTTGTACACTGTCATAACCCATACATCATCTTGTTGAATTGGTATATGAGAAAAAATTCATTTTTAATATGCAAAATGTAACAAAATTATACTCTTTAGATTCATAAGAAAAAAATTAAAGAATAATAATTTAACTTTATAATTTTAAAATTAAAATTTTGTAATAAAACCAAGTTAAAAAGATTTAGAGGAAAAGAGGAAAGAAAAAAATTAATAAAGTAGAATAAAAAAGAATCCATTTTTTCGTGTCTTTCTCTTTCTCTTCATGCGGGCACACTTGTATTTTCTCAAAAGCACTAATATGAGAAAATGTATTTTCTCCAAATATCTTGTACACTGTCATAACCCGTACATCATCTTGTTGAATTGGTATATGAGAAAATAATTCATTTTTAATATGCCAAATATAACAAAATTATACTCTTTATATTCATAAGAAACAAATTAAAGAATAATACTTTAACTTTATAATTTTAAAATGAAAATTTTGTAATAAAACCAAGTTAAAAAGATTTAGAGGAAAGAGGAAAGAAAAAATTAATAAAGTAAAATAAAAAAGAATCCATTTTTTCGTGTCTTTCTCTTTCTCTTCATGCGGGCACACTTGTATTTTCTCAAAAGCACTAATATGAGAAAATGTATTTTCTCCAAATATCTTGTACACTGTCATAACCCGTACATCATCTTGTTGAATTGGTATATGAGAAAATGATTCATTTTTAATATGCCAAATATAACAAAATTATACTCTTTAGATTCATAAGAAAAAATTAAAGAATAATAATTTAACTTTATAATTTTTAAATAAAAATTTTGTAATAAAACCAAGTTAAAAAGATTTAGAGGAAAAGAGGAAAGAAAAAATTAATAAAGTAAAATAAAAAAGAATCCATTTTTCCGTGTTTTTCTCTTTCTCTTCGTGCGGGCACACTTGTATTTTCTCAAAAGCACTAAGGTTTTCTATTAGACAGCTCTCTATTACACAACTACATTGCTAACTCCTTTTACTAATTGTAAATAATACATTACCATACTATTAATAACTTCTAAATAAACTACCCATCCTACAAATTATCTTCTTTTTTTTCTTTTTTTTCTTCTCTCACGCTTTCTCTCCTTTTTTTTGGTTTTCACTTTTTTTTTTTTGTATATTATTTCCCTTCTTTTATTTTTTTTCATGATTATCTCACAAATAAAACATAAAAAAATTTTAAAACTAAATTATTATGTACACCATCTATGTACACTGATTTTGTACACCCAAAAGTATTTATTTACACCGTATCATACACTATCTTTGTACACCGTTAAACTCAATATCTTGTTGTACACCCGATCTTACAAATGCACTCACTCACATGAACACATATACTGCTTCATTTTATACATCATTGATGAACACACCGATATATATGTTATATCATCATATACCACCATCATCTTACATTACTATGTACACAGGCTAGCAAAAATTTCATTCTCTTAGATTTGTATACTGCTTGTACACTGACTCAGCTTGTACACCGATTCATCTAGTACACCGAGTCACTTTGTACACCGAGTCATCTCATACACCAATTCACTTTGTACACCAACTCATCTTGTACATCGTCTTCCTCGTATACATCGACTCACTTCGTATATTGGTGTATACCTTTTTTTGTGTACACAAAACTACTTGTACACCAATGTAGTGTACATAGAGGTGTACACCAACATAAATTTTATAAAAACTACCAAAAACATGAGTTGGACAAAAAACACTTAAATAGCCAATTAAAACATAAAAACTATCTAATTTACAAACACACCTTTTTTTTTTAACATTTCTCTTCGTGTTTTAAGGCTTGGCAACTTTTTTTGGTTTCTCTCTCTTTCTCGTCATGCTTTTGACTAGGTCTGCGGTTCTAAAGTGTCTTACAACCATGGGCTGAAGCTCGAGCTTGTTATGCCGACTGCTCAATTCGTAAATTTGTTGAAAGAAAATTTTGAGGAGAACAACAGTATTATAGTTGGTTGCCCCATGGACATTACCATGTTGTGATTAGTACTAAAAGAAGAAGTTAATTTAGCTGACGATCTAATTCCACAATATAAACTCCTAGGACCGACCGCTATACCAAAACCAGAATGCATGCTTATATTCCATCTCATCATCTTGATTGAGCATCAGCTCCCGCATCACATCTTGATTTATTTTAACTAAACTGTAGTAATGGTTTAAGTACATTAATTTGATCGTGTGATTTAAATCTTGTAACGTGTGCGTGAGTTGTGATTTGATTTTCGTGGGACCTGAGATGGTTGAAGTTTTTAAATAAGGATTTAACCGAAGAACGAAACTTAGGCCTTGAATAATTGTGGTTTTTAACTGGTTTTTAATTTCTGTTTTTCTTTAAAACTATTTTAAAGCCATTCCAGATTTTTAAGCCACTCAAAAACTACAAACCAAAAAACTATTTAAAAGCTACAAATTAACATTCATGGCTTTAGTAAGAAAATGAAACACTATACAAATGATTTACAAACTTGAAAGGATGTAAATCATAATCATACACAAAATTATATCCATTAACTACTAACCAAGAGAAAACCGGTTCGAACATTTTAAATTCAGAAATTTTCAATTTATATTATTATAACATGAACTTTGGTAGATCAAATCATGTTAATGATATTTTAAGCGATTCATATCCGTAGGTTCAAAGTGACATTCTGTGTGTCCCGTGCTGTTTGTCTAGAGACAAAGGGCCTGATTGGTAAGAGTTGGTAGCGTCTTCACAATATCTGCAGAAACAATACAATGATTCAATACTATATAAAATAGTTCATTCTTCTGTTAGCGAAGATAATATAATAGATTTGTTTATATGTTAGCGAGTAATAGCCTTCTGAAAAAAAACATAGTGTAAATTCGTTTCTTATGTTGTATCATTCTTTAACCATATTGATTATAATTGTATGTATATAGATGGTTTCTGTAATTTTGTAAACTCTGATTTAAAGTAACAATAATCAAATAGACGTAAAAAAAAAAGTTCATTCTTCATCTTAAAAACAAAGTAAGAGATACCTAGAATTTTAGAGCCAATGCCCAATGCTTACTTGTTCTACCCAATAATTAAGAGAACTAGAAAATCAAGCAATCGTCCATTTGCTTACTACATAATATATACATTGTATGAATAGAGATGATACAAACTTATAAGAACAAAGATATCCAAAATAGAGACTAGTGGGAAACCTAAGAAAGCAGCAATAGACACAACTTAAATGGTTTATTCTTTTGGCCTCTTTGGACTCAACTTAAATGGTTTATGAGATTTTTGAGTTTCCTGAAAAGCGTCTGTCCAGCTAGGGAGACAGTGAAGACTCTCTACATGTCCTCTTTGCTACATTAGAACCAGAAAAACGACTCATTTCCATCGCCAAATGCAAAACCAAATATTCAAAGTAACATCATAGGTTTCTTGAGTGCTCCTTCACGTAATCTTCAAAACAAAAAAACCAGTGAAATCTATTAATAAAAGATCTTTACGTCGATCCTGAAAATGTAGTATTCTGAAAAAGTATTCAGATTGTGCTTAATGCTCACCCGCACTCGTTTACTGCTTCTCTCCTTAACTACACCATTGCCTCCACATTCTTCACTGTGTTCAGTCTCATTACCAAGTTGGTTCTGAGGTGATGACCAATCTTCAAAGAGGCGTATACCCCATTCTTTTAATTTGAATGTACACCGTAAATCTTCAAAATGTTCATAATCTTCATTCTTACATATATAAATCTCCATATCCATGTGATCGTAGTTGAGTTGAGCCAGAGGAGCATTATCTTTGTGTAAAGGGATACGACATTCAAATATAAACAGATGACTGCCCTTATTAGCCCAGAAACTCTCTGCTTGACCACAGGAATCAAAGCTTTTCCCAAATCTTCCTTTGAACCGACACTTCACATGGATATTTACTCCGTTATAACCATAAGCGTCGAGAATAACTGCGCAAGCCTTGAATTTGAAGAATTGTTGAGAGAGAGAGGTGTGAAGAAGAGGGATATTGGTCAAAGAGATTTCAGTAGTTCGGTGAGTGAAATATGAAGGCACTTCTTCACCTGACAACACCATGTTTGTGCAGAAAACTGATTGTTGCTGAAGGAGAGCTTCTTGATCCAAGTTGACGCAGTTTGTGAATCTCAACTCAGCTTTTGGCAAATAATTATCAGAGGCTAGTAAGTTAATACTGTCTGCTGCCATTGCCATTGCACTTTGACTATCATCCCAACGAACACCATACAACGCCATGCAGTCTGAAATGTCAGCTCCAACTAGATGTTTCAGTTTACAAATGTTTAGGGATACACATTGTAATCTTTTGCATTCACACATATTTAGGTATGTGAGCTTAGAGAATTTCTCGATCCACCAAGGAACCTCTTCAATCCCTGTTTTGCTCAGATTGAGACGTTGGATATTGGTTGCGATATCAGGAAAAATCTTCAACCGCGAGCATCCAGAGAAATCAAGACTATGGAGAGATTCGAGGTTGATACATGTGGGAAGAGTCTCCAGATTTATGCAGTTCATAATGCTCAAATAACGTAGTTTATGGAGATTCTGAAATGAAGAAGGAACCTCCACCAAACTTGGGATATCCGAGAGATCTAACTCCGTCAAAGTGGGAGACAACATCTCCATGAAGGGCTGAACCAAATATAAAATTTAGAGATGTTAAACAGAATCACCTCCAACTCTAGTGGTAGATTTAACAATAGTTTGAAAAGTTCTAAAATAACTATTTTGTGTAATTTCTCAATTGCAAATGAAGCTTTTAGGTTTGCATACTTTCCAATTAAAGACCAAAATGTTAAGGAAAAAGCTAAATGATCACTTTGCATCCTTTAACATTATGTTGATTAATAACAATCATAATTGTACTACACAGATTATTTTCACAACGGCTAAGACACCAAGGTCTTGAGGGCTGTAAGCGACATTAACTTCTTATATAAAAGGGTGAGTTTATAAAAAGGTTGGAGAATACGTTAGGTTAAGTACATACCTGCAATAGGGATGTTCCATGTAGATGGAGCATTGCGATGTTGCTTGAAATATCAGGAAAACTCCTCAACCGTGAGCACCCAATGAGATTTAGCAAATTGAGAGATTGGAGGTTTATTCCGTTTGGAAGAATCTCGAGGTTTTCGCAATTTCGCATCCACAATTCCTCTAATTTATCGAGGTGTTGAATAGAGGAAGGAAGCTCTACTAAACTTGAGCAGTAGCTAAGAACAAGTCTCTCGAGGTTAGTGGCCATAGAAAGATTTGGTATTTCTTTCAGGTTCTTCGATCCGGTCAAATACATCTCTTTGAGGTTTGCAAGTGGCTGAAACATTAGTAAGTTACACATCATTTGAAAGGATTTACATCGAAAATTAAAATAAGAAATCCAATCTCAAAGCTAATTATAATTTTTCTAAAATCTTACATGAACTCCATCCCAAAGCTTCTCGACTTTGCTGGACGGCATGTCTAGCTTAACAAGGTTTTGAGGACGAAAGTTAGAAGGCATAGATCTCAACGGGTAATTTGCCCAACTCAGTAATCGGAGCTTAGGGGGTAAATAATCAAAGCCTTCTGGTAAGTTCCATCTAAATTCTTTTTTCTTCTTAGTGAAAATCTTTAGAAAAAAAAGATTACGCATCCCTTTGAAGGCACCCTTATTAATATGTAGTTCATCAGTCTCATCTATATCCAATGATATGCCTAAAAGACTTTTAGTACCCTGAAATTATAATATCAACGAAAGGAGACAAAAGTGCATTAGTTTTCCAAATTCATCATCATTTATTAATTGACATTTTTTCAATCTTAAACAGTAATATATATGAAGCGAGCACGATAACACTTACAGTGTTATCTTCAAGAACATCGCAAATATCCTTGAAATCCACAAGGAATTCTCGTTCTCCAGGCTCATTGGACTGTGCACGGACAATCTCCTTACCCATTTTTTGTAGCAAAGAGTGCACAGACAGTCTCCTTACCATGGGATTGCCTTCTTCATGAATAAGGGATTTATCGACTAGGTTTTTAAGCCCAGCATTCACATCCAAGTTACTGCCTGCTAGTAGCATTTTAATGTCATTGACTTTCTCACCATGGAAAAGACATGCAATGTGACGAAATATTGCTTCATCTTTTCTGTTATTTAGTCCGTCATAGCTGACTCTTAGTGTCTTCTCAATTTTCCCATCCAAATCATTCCGAAGCCTCGGCATCACATCTATCCAGTCCTCTTTATCCTTGCCCCGTAGATATGAACCCAAAACATTAAGACCCAAAGGAAGATTACCGGCACGCAATGCAACTTCACAAGAAAGCCCCATAAAACCATCAGGTGGAGAATTCATCCTGAAAGCATATCGACAAAACATCTCAAGAGCGAGCTCTTCAGATGGGAGACGGACCTCGTAAATGTGATCAATTCCATGGGCCCTTAAAAAATGCTTATTTTTTGTAACAACAATGATTCTACTCCCATTTCCAAACCACTGAGTTCGACCCACTAAGGCATCTAGTACATCTTGGTCATCCAAATCATCAATAAGGATAAGAGCTTTCCGGTGCTTTAGCATCTTTTCTATTGCGCCGATATGATCTATCTTTATATTTTTTTTGCCCAAAACTTCAGCTAGAAAAGTTCTCTGCAAATGCAACTTCATGTTATAGTCAACTAGGCTAGCTCTACTGTCGACTTCCATAATCTTAGCTATGAAAACCCTGTCTATAAAAACACTACTTTGGAACTGACTAGAGAGTCGACAAAATAGAGCTCTTGCAATGGTAGTCTTGCCAATTCCAGAGGGACCCCAAATCCCAACCATCCTCACTTCCTCGGATTCCAAGCGCAGCAATGAACTTACCTCTCTGATATGATCTTCAATTCCGACCAAGTCTTCAAATTCATTTGATGGAGATAAATCCAGTTTACCTAAAATATCATTTGCAATTACTTCGATTATGCTTGCTTCGTTATCCCTGATAAGAAAAAAGGACCATTTCGTAAACGTTTAAGTTAAACAACAAATAATGATTCATAAATTTGTACCTTGTCACAATATGATATCCAAGGATATTAGCTACATCGGTCAAAGCTCCCTTCCATCGAACTTTTTCGTCCTCTGTTTTATATTGGCATGTCTTTTCAAAGATCTTCCCGAAGTCTCCTGTCTGTTTTCTCACATGGGAAGGGTCCAGACGGTAGAAAATTGGAATCACAATTTGACCAAACTCTTGCTTGCATCTGACGATCTCCAACAACTCGTTAAGACACCAGCTTGAAGAGGCGTAGTTGTTAGAAAAAATGACCACCGCAATTTTGGAATCTTCAATCGCATGTTCAAGTTCGGGACCGAGTGACCGGCTTCTCTCGATCTCGTTGTCTTTGAAAGTAAGGATCAGTTTCTTATCCAATTCCTTTAAAAAGTGACTGAGGAATGTGTTACGAACATCTTCCCCGCTGAAGCTCGGGAAGACATCATATGACCTACTCCTACTGTGAGAAGAGGAGGAAGAAGAAGAAGCCATAAAGAGAGTCGATCATGGGAAAAAAAAAAAAACTGAAAGAGAGGTTCTTATGAAACCATATAAATTACACATATAATATAGTAGTAGTAGTGCAGAGTGGTACCTACCAATTGCATCATTATTTCCTATCTTTTGAACTGGATCTTGACTTAATCACCACCACATATTTATAGCTCTTATTCTTACATTACTATCTGATTGTTTTATTGTAAGGTCAGATTTTTTACCCGAGCTTCCCACATCACAAGTAAAAGTTAAAAAATTTCCAAGTAACTTTTCTACCAATAGTCTATCTCATTCATAAAATGATTAAACCGAGTAGGATCACGACATGAAGATAAGCAATAACAAGTCGGTTTCATGTTCATGTGATTCGGCAAATGAGATAGGCACCATAGAAGAAGATTTGTCACGTTTGGAAAACAAAGAACCTTAGAGATAATCATTTGATTAAAGTTGTATTAATCTTTTGGAGGGTCCACGAAAAACATAATCAATTTTTTACTCAGCAGTTGGTGAGATCTACCAAACCTAATCAAAACCAATATTAATTTTAAATCAAGTAGCATAAGTGATGATTCCTGCACCACTACTGAAATCCCCTGTTTAGATAATACTTTTTTATAATAAATGACTCGAATTCTTTTCAATAACCATGTTAATATAAAAGTTGGTCTCAAATTATATTATATAACACACTAGTTTTGCCTTCTGGTATCAACAAATGGACACAATAGACATACATAATGACACAGCACATATTTAGGATAAACACAAATTATTGTTAGTGTTGTGAAGACTGAGTTTTAGAAACTGTTTGAACAGGTCATGAGAAAACTGCTGATGAGAACTCAGAGTATCAATGTAAGATTCTGAGACTGAGATGAAGACGATTTAGATGGTATGGCAATTCAGACAGAGATTACATAACTGATATAGATGCTGATGCAGTACTTGATGCAGGTGCTGGTACATTTGTTGACACAGAACAGAAGTATGTTGTGGCAATAAAGGTGACGTGGATCTAGACTATTATATGTGATGCACGTTGACATGTCTTGAAGATGAGTGTCTACGTGATCAGCATATGGAAAGTTTGAATTTTAAAGAGAAAGAAAATACAAAATCTCTTTTTTTGTTTGACGTCGAACGAATCATTCATTCAATCAAAAACCATGCGCAAAGGGAAGACTACTCAAGGTAGCCATAATGGTACGGTAGAGTTTACATACGAAAAGGAAAAGCCTCGAGTTCTTGCGTTATGAGCAAGAAAATCAGCATGGGCATTAGAGGCTCTAGGAACATACACGAGATTAAAGAGATGAAAATTTCCTTTGAGAGAATGAAAATCCGCAAGCTCTACGTGATAAATAGGCCAATCATCCGGGTGCTCGATGATGGAAAGAAGCTCTTGACAGTCTGCGCCTCGAAGGATTCACAAGTAGAATTAATATTAATCAGACATTGCATGGCCCTATTTAATCCCATCAGTTCTACATGTGTTGCCGATAGACAGCGACGAGTTCTTCGAAATAATCAATTTTGATGATTTTCCACATCAAAAAGGCACCATCCCAGTCCGCAAAAATCTTCTGTTTTTTTCCAAGCAGCATCAGTTCTACAACAAACAGAGGAACAAGAAGAAGATGGAATTATCGCAGCATATGTATTTTCCTGTTCCTACTTCTTATTTGCATCAAACCAAGGTCTACATTCGCTGACAGCTAAGCTAAAAGTCTCCACTGGCAACTTGATCGTGCCGTTGAATGCTTTATCATTCCTTGCTTTACAAATCATCCAAATGATAAATGGGAAGCTTCGGACTAGGTCTAACTCCATGTCTTCATTTTTCAGTCGCCAAAACAAGTAATCAAGATTAGTAAATAGAGCTTTAGATGTGAAACATGACAGTTCTGATCCAAGAGGAGAGAGTGCCCAGACTTGCGCAAAAGGGCAGCTAAATAGTAAGTGGTTTATTGTCTCCGGCTCTGTTTCACATCTTGGACAGGTGCCATCGGTTCCGACTCTTCGGTTTAGAAGGTTTTGTTTTGTTGCGACACAGCCTGATATGGATTGCCAAATAAAGTGTTTAATTTTACGAGTCGCCTTTAACTTCAAGGCTTGAGATTGTAAAGGTATGATACTTGGTTCCGTGAAGTACACGGCAGTCCTTTAATCTCCTTGCTTCTTTGCCCACCAATATCCAGATTTTACTGAATACTTCCCGCTACTTGTATACATCCAACAATAAGAGTCTTCACTATAAACAGAGCTTGGCCGAATACTTGTGATCAATGGTATATCTTCAGGTACAATAAGCGCCCTGATCAATGGCATATACCATTCATTCGTATCTTTCTGTATCAGATCAGAAACTGATAAGTGACCCATGCGGGTATTTCCAAGGTGTCGAGCTGGCCGAGCAGGTATGTCCGGAAGCCATGGATCATTCCAAACAGAGGTCAAGATACCCGAGCCAATTGTTTTTCTTAGCCCCGTTTTGAGAAGAATGTGTGCCTACCACATATTTGTCCACCCGAAAGACGGGATGAGGCTTTATATTTAATATTTATAAAAAAGTTTAAATGATCAAGGATTATATTTTAACTTAATAAAAAGTTAAGATGATATAAATTTAATTATGGTTTTTGAAAGTATATGTAGTTAGTAAAATGAACTACTTATAAAACTATATACATATGAAAATATATTTACTGTAATTTTTTCGTGGAGCAATTATGTTTATTTGCCAAACTTATAACATGGTTCAAAATTTTTATGCCGAACTAAAAAAAAATTGATGATTTCACGATACTCCGTTAGATCTTTTTAAATTTATATCATCTTAACTTTTTATTAAGTTAAAATATAATCCTTGATCATTTAAACTTTTTTATAAAGATTAAATATAAAGCATCATCCCGTCTTTCGGGTGGAGAAGTATGTGGTCGTTAGTTTATATAATCATAAATTATTATTATTAGTGTTTTAAATTATATTTATTTTATGTTTTTAGCATTTTATTTATTATATATGGTTTGTGTTGTGATAACTAAAATTATCAATATATATTAAATATGTATAATATGATTAAAATTACTAATATACCAAATTGTATACCGGAAATAAATATTAATATGTATGAAAGATTACCATATTGTTAATTTCATAAATTACATCCAAGTAATTGAATTTTATCGAATTTAAATGTTTATTGAATTTTCGTAAATCACATCAAGGTAAGATAGTGAATTACGTTGGGATTAATTTTCATAATATCAATTTTTATTGAAAATATTAGATTTTATCAACTAAATACTAATAGATATATTATGATTTAAAAAGATCTGACTGATAGAGTTAATGAGTTAAATACAAATTGTATCTAATATATATTATGAATTAAAATTATCATATTTTAAATGTTAAACTATTATTGGTAAACCAAAACTATTATTTAAATGATATCATAATATATGAAACAATTCATGTCCGTTTTAATAAATTCAAATCATAACATATGTGAAATGTATATAATTTTATTATAAAAATTATGTGATTATTTAATTATTTATAAAACATATAATCAAATAAAAATGAAAGGAGGAAATAATGTTAATAAATAATTACCTGATTTAATTGGAGAGAAAATAGTAAGAGAGAATAATTAGTTAAATTAAAATTAAAATTAAAATGTAAGTGAGTTATATAATATGACTAATGATTTAAGTCGAATAACATTTATTGTAATATTCCATGTAAATAGAAGGTTATTTTGCTTTTAACATTGCTCAAATAATAGTATGGAGATAACAAAATCATTATGCTATTTTAAAGGTTAGTCTATTTCTGCTATTGGAACAGGAAATAGTAGGTATGGAACATGAATGGATAATTCGGCTAGTAAAAAAACTACTATAACGATTTTTTTTAAACGGGAAAAGAATTTCGGGTAACAGTACGAGATCGGAAAATTTTGGTAGGTAAATTCATTATCAAATTCTCACTAATTTGGATAAAGATTAACTCTGTGACAGGTAAAGATCCACTTTGAGACGGGTATTTTGGGTAATTGTTTTAAAATATTTAAAGAGGTTTTGAAAATTATAAATTTTTTGAATAATTTCTATCAATTTTATAAAAATTAAATATTCAAAACGAGGAATACGTGTATCCTATCCAATCTCTTATAGTAAACATTGTCGAGCGGGTAATTATTTAAAAAAGAACGGGTAATTGTTTTAAAAGGAACGGTAATGGAACAAAAAAATTCTGATAGATACAGGAGGGATGATTTTCTGTTCCAAAATATATTTGTCTAGGTTATATACTGAAATAACCTAAACTAAAACGGTAAAACCGAATCCAAATCCTATTTAACATCTCTAATAAAAGTGTTAGAAATGTTTTGATTAATTTAGAAAATATACACGTAGCATCATTTAACATTTACAACTATATTATATCTTAAATTTAAATATCAAATAAGTTTGTGTTACAAATATAATCTTGCATTTACGTGCATGTATGATCCTATTATCAGTTAAATCTACAATTAAAAATCTACAAGAATAAATCTACAATATCCGCAAAGAAAAAAAAAAACTACAGTCTAAGATCTAAATTAAAATAACAAAATAAAAGTAAAACTATAGCCTAAATTGTACAGCATACGGTTTTAAGTAACCAATCAAGTTTCAATTACAAAGAATAAAAGACATAATTGAAAAATCACTATTGAGTTTAGTTCTCCAAAACAAGAATTGATCCTCAGCCCATAAGAACCCAATTAGGCCCATATAGTTTAGTTCTTCCAACAATTCAAAAGATAAAAAAAAATCTTAACTTTTATTAGAGCTCAGCTCACTCAGCTCAGTCTACTAATTCAAATTCTTTAGCTCCGAACGGTCGGCTAGGGTTTATTCATTTACTCTCAGATTAGAAATCTAAGTGAAGCTTCTGAAGAAAAAAAAAATGGTAGTCGCTAAACAATCGTCTTACGAGGATTTTCGTCTGAAAAGAGTTGAAGAAAACAAAAAACGAATGGAAGCTCTAAATCTTCCAAAGCTCTCTCAAAATCTCAATTCCGTCAAAACTTCTCCAGTTTTGATCCTTTTCTCTTATCTTTTTACAAAAATTAGTACAAATGAGTGATTGAATATGTTAATGTGATTTAAACTTTTGCTATAAAAACTATTGCAGATGAAGAAGAGATCTTATCTTCGGACTGAGGAGAAACAGATGGTGATGGTTCGTCGATCTAGTCGTCTCTCAAATTCATCTACAACTCCAGTTTACAGAGAAGTAAGTTCGATTTTGTTTTGTTCTCTTGATTTTTGTTTTTTTTCCCAAGTTTCTGGGGTTTATGAAATTGGGTTTTGTTATTTCAGGTTTCTGTTCAACGAGTGCAGATTCATAGAAGGTGAAATTGCTTAAAGATATTATCTTTTTGATTATTTTTTTGAAATTAGTTTAATTTTTGTTTTTGGTTTCTTTTAGGGGGTGTAGTAAGAGGAGAGATTTATCAAATCGAGTTTATGTTTCTGAAGAAATCAGAGAAGAGACTATTTCAAAAGCTGAGAAATTTCAGTCTGATTTAGGAAGCAATTTCCCAAGTTTTGTTAAATCTATGCTTCAGTCACATGTTTCTGGTGGCTTCTGGCTGGTAATATTTTTTGTATATCCATTAATATAACTTGCATTGCTTAATTTCATAGAAGAGTTTTGAGAATGTGTTGGGACCATTCAAGATTTTGTCTAAGGTTTGGGGGTTGGTTGAGAGTCAGAGAAAGTGTCTGGTTTCTTCTATGGTTTTAGAATTGAATCTTGTGAACTTCATTTGTTGTTTTGTATTTTTGAATGTCATTATCTAACTTATATACACAAAATCTTTATAGATATATATGAAAAGTTACATTGCTTAATTTATGTACTGTTTGTTTAGAGTCCATCGCTGGTCTTTTGATTGTTTTACTGGATTTCGTTTTAATTCGAAAATTTTGTGATGAAAAAAATTCTTAACCATGTAAGCTACAAACAAAACCTTTAAGAACCAGACAAGTCTTTTGAACTCAGGACCTCTCATAAGCTGTCAACTGTAGAGCAGGAATATTGTAATTAGCGTAGGGATGGTGCAGGGAATTGAAATTTTTTCACGACAACTCTTACATTGTTTAGTTGGGGCCATTATGGATTTTTTCTAAAGTCTTGGATTGGTTTGGTCTTGGTTAATCAAGTCTCTTCTATGGTATAGGATTGAACTCATCTTATTAACCGTATCTGTTGTCTTTGCCTTGCTTCATGTTACTTAGAAACTATCGCTTTTAATCCGAAGAGTTTGAGATAAATAAGATAAATAAATAACCATGTAATTCTAGAACAGGACTATTGTAACGAGCTTAGGGGTGGTGCAGGGAATTGTAGCATTTCCACATTGCTTAGTTGAGAAATGAAAGTTTAAAGAAGAGTTAGTTGGGGCCATTGTTGATTTGTTTCCGGTCTTGGGTTTGGGGTTTCTCTGATTAATCAAGTCTCTTCTATGATTTAGAATTGAATCTTATTAACCTCGTTAGATGTTTCTACATGTGAATGGCATATTCTATCCAGTAAAAGTTGTTATTTTGTTACAATTCAGGGTCTTCCAGTTCATTTCTGCAGATCTTACCTTGGGAAACAAGATGGTGTCATAACTTTGATTGATGAGGAAGACGAGGAGTTTGAGACCGTCTACTTAGCGAGAAAGACTGGACTTAGTGGTGGATGGATGGGGTTTGCAGTTGCTCACAGTCTAGCTTATGGGGATACACTTGTTTTCGAGTTAGTTCGTCATACCGCTTTCAAGGTTTGTAATCCTGTTTGGTTACCTAACAAACCAAACTTGGGGCAAGAAATGCTGAAACTTATGATTGATGTTGTTGTTGTTGTTCTATCAGGTTTACATTACAAGAGTTGGAAATTCAGGAGAAAACTCAAAGATATGAGTTAGAAGTTTATTACCCTTTTGTATTTTGTAAATAAACTCAGGCGCATCGCATCTTAAAACAATTTAGGGCTCCAGACAAACTAAAGGGCTTTTTCCACAATAATTTTTTTTGGTTTCGCCCTTTTGATTAAGATTTTTTTTAAAAAAATTTGGCATGGGCCCTAAGCATGTCCATGCTGCTTAGGGCAAGAAGCGGACCTGAGTAAGCTGTTAATATCTAACTAATTGACTTCTTCACAATGACCGTAATTTGGTGTCTCTTCAAAATATTAGCATATTTAATTTTAAATATTACAACAACTAAACAAAATGATTTTTAACATTAATTTTAGATAAAAAAAAATTTAAAAGTTGAAATTAGTTTTATATATTAAAAATTTGAAAATTTAACAATTCAAATTGGATTTAAAAGAAATCTCAATATTATTATTTGATAAGTACATTTAAAAAGATAGTTAATATGTGTTATCATGAAATGCAACTAATATATACTATATTTATTTTTGTCATCATGATCAACGGGTTTGTAAAAGCTCTATCATATTTAATTATGTGTATCATGCGTCTAAATTTATTAGTTTTATCCAGTTTAATCATGTTTTTTAGTTGGACAAATTTAAGGAATATTAGCATATTTAATTTTCTACAATCATAAAAACCAAACACAATAATTTTTAACAATAATTTTAGATAAAAGTTAAAAAGTTGAAATTAGTTTTATATATTAAAAAAAATTGAATGTTATGTTCTCTCTCTTATTTTCTTCTCTTCTGTTGGTTCGTCGTAACCGCTACACCTTTCCGCCATGGAAGGTTCTCCCGGTGTCCAGTTGTCCTTGAATGTAGTTTTCTCTGGCCGTTCTGGTCGCTTGCTCTCTTGTGAAAACCGCCATGGATAACCTCAATAACCCTTATAACTGCCCCTGTTTTCCAGCGAACTTTCTGTCCAACCGCTCCGAGGAATCCTCGAATTAAACTGCTATCTACGATGGATCTATTTAATTCCTGCAATTTTCCTTTCTACTTCCAGTCTCAATTGCGAAAATTCATGAATACTCTCTGTATTGATTACCCATGAAAAGGAGCACTCATGAATCCGAACGAGTCATTCGGTGCCAATGACATTGAAGTTCCTATTGAACTGTGTGATCAAGCCACCCGCGCATCACAGTTTAGCCTACTGGTTAGGCCGATGAACCAAGAGGCTAATTCTGTTCAAGGTCATGTTGTTGAACATGGGCGTGCTCAATTAGTGTTTTCTTCCAATGAAGCATTACAACTGGTTTTTCGGCGAGGCCCTTGAAGTTTTAATGATTGGATGGTGGCTTTGGAGCCTTGGTATCCTAACATCGAAAATGAAAATCCGACTGATATCTACTTCTGGGTTAATGAAACAACCGCACACATTTTTTTCTGCAAAATAAAACAGATAATAATATTTCCATAAATATTATAATCTCTTAATCCAATTAATTTAAACAATTCATGAAAAACTCAAATAATTTAAATAATTCAGCTTAACTAAATTAAATCATCAAAATTAATTACCAAAATTCCGAAACTAAAGCTCACTAATTCCAAAATTAATAAATAATTTACCCAATTTATCTAACATGATTTTAACTCCAAAAATCATAAAATAAATAATTCGCAATAATTCAATAAATATTCGAATTAAAATAAATCAACAATAAACCTCAACTGAGTTCTAGATCATCCCCTCTTCCTCGTCTTTATCCCATAGTCACTCTTTTTCTTTTCCTGCATCAAATAATGGAGATGCATAAGTATTTCGATAAATACTTAGTGAGACAATCCTCCCATCTACAAGCTATACACACAAACGATTTAAAATATTTAACATATTTAAACACGAAAATACTGAATAAATCAATGATCTCATGAAACACTCAATCTTGATCCACCAGAGATCATACACGGCCTATATTCATAAAAACACATCAAATATTAAAATCGCTTAGATAAACTTATGGTCCTACACTCACATTTGCTCACGACGATTTCCTTGATTGTATTTTCCTTTTTAAGAAACCTTTATTTTCAGGAACTTCTAGGGTCTCTAAAAGGTCACCACAATACAACTGCAATCTCTCTTACTCACCCTACAGCCAACCACAACAACAAAACAACCTTCAACCTAAACTGGAAAAATCTGGAAAAATGACAGGAACGCACAGCCTGAAAGATGGGATCACGAATCGAAATCTAACCATCCACTTTCTAATCGCACCGTTGAAAAATGGCCTGTAGATGTCCTGAAGCTACCCTCAAAGTTTCGTGATGATCCGACAACATATGAACTCGCGATCTCCCTTTGAATCCACGTGGATCTAAATCGTGTCATAAACAGAACACTTCACGAAAATACGAATAACTTTCAGAATAACAACTAAAATCAACATCCGAAAAATGGTACATCTAGATCTAAGGATTAACTACAATGTCACAAAAAATTTATATCATAGGAAATGATTTGCTAGGTCGAACCTCTGCTCTACCACGACCTGTCAGATCTAACTGCAACTCCTTGTGCAAGCTTCTTTCTCTCTTTCAGCCACCTCTCTTTCTCTCAAGGTGGCCACGAAAATTATGAGAGAGCTAGGGCTTTTGCGATTTGTAGGGTTTAAATAGGCTTAGGTTTAATTCCGGTCCACTTAAATTAAACCAGAAATTATAATTATAAAAATTAATCAATTCTTCTCTTGGTTTAATAATATCTTAAAAACCAGTCTCCTGAACCAACATTAAAATTAATGTACCTCCACTTTTCAATCCCGACATAAAACTCAAATTTTTTTTTTTTCCGGGACACGGGCATTACAGTTAGGATCTGTGACATCCCACTTCAATTCCCCTCATCTGCTATGGTCCAGTTCCTAGCACAATCCCAGGGACATGTGGAAGAGACAGATGATGCGGCCTTACTTGGGGAAATGCGACTTTTGCTAGGGTCTATATTCGGTGGCCCATTGATCGATTACTGATTTTCAAGCAACGATATAGATTTGGGAATGAATTTTCTACTATCACCTTTCGCTATGAGAAACTGAGGAACCACTGCTTCCTATGCCATTCCCTCCAACAAGATGTCACGGAATGTACCATACCAGAGGAAAATGCGGCTATGGGAAATCATCCACCTCTGGAATGAGGAAATCCAGGGTAACGCACTCGTTCCTGTTGATAACGGCGGAGCAACACATGCCCCTATTCCAGCAATACCAATCAATTCCATCTCGGTTTCTTCATCACGAGCCCTTCAACCTATCAACTGTGGAATGCAAGCTCTGTCTGCAACAGAGGTCCTTATTGATGGTCGTCCTATTTTGGTTTCAGAATTGAGAAGTTTTTATAATAGCTACACAGCGGTTGCTGATCCTACTGAAGCAGAAGCACGGAGAAGACGTATGTTACTTGCTATGGAACATACAAGTTGTGATATTATTCATGAAGTTACTCGTCCCCTTGGATTCCAATCAATTATGGACACTACCCCGACTAAACGACGCAAAACAGTAGCGTAAACTGCCAGTTCATCTTCATTATTTCATAACAGAGGCACGGCGGGCCCGGTACCGCCAGATTATCGATGAGAATAGCCAGTTGGAACTGTCAGGGAATGGGAAAGTTCCCTACAGTTCGACGCCTTAAGGAGCTATATCATCAATACCTCCTGGACGCGATCTTTCTTATTGAGACGAAACAATCATATACCTATGTTTCTGATGTTGTTGTTTCCTTAGGATGTCCCAATTTCTGCATTGTACCGCCTCATGGCCTTAGTGGCGGATTGGCTTTACTTTGGAACAATTCTCTCGATATTTCTATTTTGTATCAGGATTCAAGGCTTGTAGATTGCATTATTAAAGATACTATATCTACTTTTTACTTGTCTTGTATCTATGGACATCCTGATCCTAAATATCGATCAGAGTTATGGGAAAGACTTCAAAGATTTGTAGTAAATAGAAATGAACCTTGGCTTATAACCCATCCTTGAAAGCTAGAGTTTGGAAATCAAATATACCACCAAAACTGAAACATTTTCTTTGGCGCGTATTATCGGGTGCTATTGGAACAGCCACTGAACTTTGCCGGCATGGTATTCCTATTGATGCTAAGTGCCAAAGATGCTGTCTGGATACAGAATCAATCAATCATTTGTTATTTGAATGTCTAGTTTCCACATCAACATGGCAGCTATCTAAACGTTTCTTTCAACAAATCAAGTTCAAACTAATGCACTGGAAGAAAACATAGAGCTCTTATTATCGACATATGACCGAGCAGTCTCAATGGAGTCAAGGTACCTTCCCTTTTGGATTTGTTGGCAGATTTGGAAATCACGAAATGCTTTGATATTCAATAAAGAGAACTGGACGGATGCTCAGATTGTTGGGAAAGCAAGAGATAACGCATATGAATGGATGACGGTTCTTTCTCAGGTATCAAACAATCCACCGTCGAGTCTTACATGCCATTCTCAACGTGTGCACCAATGGAGTCCCCCACCAAATCGTTTTATCAAAGTGAATGTTGATGGAAGCTTTCATCATGATAGCTCTTTTGTGGGAGCTGGCTGGATAGTACGAGATGCTCGTGGCTCCTACTGTATCGCTGGAAGTACACGGTTAACCCAAGTCTCTTCACCGATTGAGGCAGAAGCACTCGCCGTATTACATGCTCTACAGTCGACCTGGTGCAGAGGTTATCGGCACATAATAGTTGAAGGTGATTGCAAATCAGCGTATGACGCTATCACATCTAAGTTCAATATTGCCTCTATCCGAAATATCGTCATTGATATCCACAGTTTGGTGGATAAATTTTATGAAGTTCGGTTCTCCTTGTTGTCAAGGGAATCCAATCAAGCAGCTGATCGTATTGCTAAACTTGTTTATGTTCAAAACGTTCTTTCTCATATTCATTATTATCCTCCAAATTGTTTACGGAGAAGTCTATTTAAAGATTATGTAAACTTTTCTTAAATCAATAAAACTGAAGTTAAAAAAAAAAGATATATATATATATATGTATATTCTCAATATTAGAATAACTTACAAATATTAAAATATGTATATACGTCAAACAAACAATAATACTAAAACTTTCTAATTTAAAGAAGTTGAAATTACATATAACTAAAAAATATATATAACATTAATGAATCAAATCTAAAAATTATCTGGAAAACTGAACACAAAAATATAAACAGTAAAATATAAACATTTTTTACAATTGTTAAGACCGCAAGTTCAACTCTAGTTTAATACTTATTTATATAACAAATTCATAAACACCAACAGACTCAAAACAAAGTGAGAGAGGCTTCTTCATATAAAACAAAAAAAATGTGAGAGAGGCTTGCAAGTTAAGTCGCCAAAGGAGCGTCATTGCTTAACTTGCAATCGAAGTTAGGAAACTCACATTTACTCAGAAGGGCCTAACGTTCACGTCAATCATCAAAACACACACATTTTAATTTTCTTAGAATCTTCTATTGTTATCAATTAGATTTTTGCTGTCACTACTTAGAATTTTCTCACCAAACATTGAAAGAACCATTTCAACCAAAGATTAAGTCAAGAAAACAACTGAAACCAACAAAAACAAAAAGTATTGAGTCTTTAGAAATAACACCAAAAACCCAAATGTGTAGAGACTTCTCTTGTGTCTTCTAATTTCAAAAGAAGATATCACTAACTTAGAATGAGTTCGAATGGAGAGAAGTCTTACTACTTTTCCAGTCTAAAACGTGTCTTCGAAAACCTACTAGAAGCGCACGCCTTCCTTGTCCTTTCAAGCTCTCAGAACTCCCTACCAACAGGTAAGAATGAACAAACATTTGAACCTGAATTGAGAGAGCATGTAGCTAAGCTAGATATTGAAATCTTTTCGATATCGCACAACGCATACATTTTCTTTGTTAGATCTAAATATAGAAGTAGCCAGCAAAAGCAAAAATGCTCCTAGCCAATTCATTAAGGGCATCAAAATTTTCTGAACTATAAAATATAGAAAATCAAAATATCTTTCTTCTATTAACGAACCAGTTCCGGGCCTAGGCCAATAAGCTCTTCGGGTCGGGAACTAGAGCACATTAATTTAGTCTCCTAATTTCTTATATGCATAAAAAAAAAAAAATGTTTTAAGAGATTCTCTGTAATGTCAATTTTTGTTTGGTGCTTGCAGATAGCTATGCATATTCCAACAGAGGATTTAAGGGATCCAGAGCCAAATCAGTAAGCTATGAAGCATTTTTCTAACTTTCAAAATTTAACAATGAGTCTTACCCTTATCTGGTTAGAATCAAATGTTTTATTCTGTTGCAGACAACATTTCAAGATCTCACTAGCGGTTTTATAGATGCTTCAAATCAGATAGTTCCTTATGGAAAAGGCTGGAGCATGGAGAAACTCGAATTTTCGAAAGATTTAGCATTTGCACTTGAAAATGCTGGAAAGGCGTCAAGAGCAGATCCTTCAGGGAGTGCCTCAATCATTAGTTTCTTGCATGAAGTAGGAAAGAGATCTTTGGGGGATAGAAGAAGCAGTCAACAACAACCTTCTTCAAGCAGTCCCATGATTCATGTTCATATCAAAGAGATTTCAAAAGGGACTCAAAAACTGAATCAGATCATTAAAGCATGTAGTAATGGTCTGAGTTTTCGTAAAGGAAGGTACTCGATACAATGCGGGGAACAACTCGTGGAAGGTGCCATTGAGTTAGAACAGTCTCTTCGTTTGCTTGTTGACATTCAACAAGCTTCTGAGTACACAGCTAACAAACAGAGTAAAAACAGAATCAAGCTACTTGAAGAAAATGATGAGGAGGAAGAGGAAGATGCTCATAATCGAAATTACAAAAAGATCAAACAAGTCGCAAAGAAGGATATTGAGATGAGACTATTGGAATTTAACTATCCAGAGGATAAGAAAAACAACGGTAGAAAGCAAACAAGTAGTTTCGAAGATACCGAGCAGAGATCATTGAAACTACAGAAGGGAAGGATTCCAAGTGTTGTTGCCAAGTTGATGGGATTAGGAGAATTTCCAGAAGATGAAAAAGAGACCAAGAACATATATTCAGAGAAGCATAGAGTCATGCAAGCTAGTGAAAATGTTGTTGAATTAAAGGCACAAAGGAAGTCAACATCATTGGATTTAGTAATCCATAAGGAGACTCAAACCGCGAATGCAATAAATCACAAAGCCAAGTCTCAGCAGAGAGATAGAGAGAAGGATGATTCAAGCAAAAGAAAAAGAAACAAGGTTTCATACAAGAAGGAAGGAGAAATGGCGACGAACAATGTTCTCAGAAAGATTCCATCTCCAACAGAAAATAAACATAAGGTTGTGACAAGGAGCCAACAAAAGCCTTTACATAAACTTAGTTTTGAGAAAAAACTAATGTTTCATACTTCTGGAGAAGATAAGAGCATTAAGAAAGAGAAGTTTCAGCGAGAAAATGGCGTAATGATGAATCATTCACCAAAGGTTTTGAGTTCAGTGGATATACAAACGAAGCAACCACTCACAGAGAAAGCTAAAGCTATGAGGAAAAGCTTTTCTCATGTTGAAGTAGCACAAAAGGGAAAAGAAGGAGAAGTGCATAAAGCCAAGATCCGCGAGAAGAAAAATCAAGACATCTTCAATCAAAATGGTGGGTTGTGCAAAGTAATGAAGCTACCAGAGATTAAGATAGCAAATCAGTTACTAAGAAGTTATAATGAAAGTAGTAATATGAAAGCAGAGGCAGATACATGCATCAAAACATCTGAAGTTTCAAACAGTGAGGTCCAATCATCAAAAAGAAATGATGTAGAGCATAAGAGAGAGATCAAAGATGACTCAATCATGCTTATCACCGCGGAGAGAGCCCCATGCCAAGCTCCATCAGAAAATGTAAGCTTATTATTATTAACCTCACATACCATCTCTATATATATTACTTCTAATACGTTTCTTGATCTTCAGCAGCATCGACTTATGTTCACGGATGGGTTGGATCAACATGCTCCAGTATCAAAGTGTGATGGAAACTCAGATAGATTATCCAAGAAAATATACAAAGGTAAGTTCTTTTGTTTTGATCTTATTGACATTTAAATTTTTTTATCATAAAAAACAAAAGTATGCAAAGGTAAGAAGCAAAGAATAGACTTTCAGTTAATCTTGTTGCACCTTTAAAAATCACTAATAATCAAGTATTGATAAAATTAGAGCCTAGACATTCACTGATATCAAAACATGTAGCCAAATGTGTCAAAACATATCCTAAGTTTATGCTTTTTTGATAACTAATGGATCCCAAACCGAAATCTCAGTATTGAAACCGGAGACCAACAATGCTTGAAATCGCATAGTCATAACATGTCTGACGCTTATAGCCTTATACTATGCAAATAATGGAACTACAAGCATTTCTTGCAACAAGTCACCGATTTTGTTTTGATAAAAATGGAACTAAAATAAGTTTCAATTATTTTCAGGAACAAAAGGAGAGGTTGAAGCCGGTTTATCCTTGTTGAAGAAGCAACAAGAACACCAAAAACGAGAAACTAAAGAGACATTATCTGAATATGAAACAAACCTCAAGAAGATATTTGTGAAAAGCCAACTATTTCTAAACACAGCAGAGGCACTTTTCAAACTCAACATTCCTCTCAATGTCCGTCATGATGCCTCCGGTGGAAACAACTACTATCAAGAAGACAAGAATCTAATCCTCGATTGCGGTTTCGAGCTAATGAAACGAAAAGGAAGATTTCAAGAGTTAAGTGTTCATCCTTTTGTGAAGGTACCCATAAGTTCCTCTAAAGTAAACTCATTGGACAATCTTGTAAAACAATTAAGCAAAGAGTTGGAGAAGCTGAGAGCTTATAGTAGGGACAGCTACACTGGATCACATGTTGAAGATTATGTGTTGGAAAGAGATGTTCACCATAAAGACCCAAACTTGAACTCAATGTGGGATATGGGTTGGAACGATTCGATGCTCGCCTTCATTGAGAAAGATGATGTTATGAGGGATATAGAGAGGGAAGTTTTCAGAGGACTCATGGAGGAGATCACCAGAGATCTTATTTGTATATAGCCGTTGTTCTTAAATTTTCTGGTACATAAGTGAGCTCTCATTTTAGGTGATTATTATTTTCAGACATTAATCCACTTCGTTAATGTCTTGTTTGAAAATGGGGTTTTCTTTTTATTTTTCGCCTTGTGTGAACAAAGATTTGGAATCAACGGGGAGAGTGAGATTGTTTTGTGGACTATCAATCCAATAATAGATATACTATCGTACATATACACATCCAAATGTTGTTTGAGCGATTTGTATATTTTTGAAGGCACTTTTCATACTGATTGTAAGGATCTCATAGCTTTGCTAGATGTGCTAGAAGACCG
>VBRH01000053.1:23323-38084 GCA_014578085.1 Cardamine resedifolia | reverse complement strand
AAAACATTAAAATAGCCCTAAAACAAATCTCCGATTAATCCCGTCTAATCTTCGATTATTCGATTAGGCGCTAGGTCCTCCTCACCGCCCGACTAGCATCTAGGGAATTCTTGAACTTTGGTAAAAATCAATAAATGACACAGTTAGTGGAAGGAAGAAAATTGACATAAAAGTTTGCAAATATGGATTCCTATTATTATGAAAAGAAAATGAATACAAAAAATGTGATTTATGACATATATAAAAAGAAGAAGAAAAAAAGATATACAATATTAATCTATTTTGAGTTTTACGGTGGTAAATTTTGGCTTTGTGTAGGTTGATGCGGTGCATTCAGCATTGAGTTCGATGGGGTTCAAGGACGTAGAGATAATGGTCGCTGAGACTGGATGGCCATACAAGGGAGACTCGAATGAAGCTGGTGCGACCATTGAAAATGCTAGAGCTTACAATAAAAACCTCATCGCTCATTTGAAATCCATGGCTGGGACGCCGCTGATGCCCGGGAAAGTTATCGATACATACTTGTTCGCATTGTACGATGAGAATCTCAAGCCCGGTAAAGGGTCTGAACGCGCCTTCGGGTTGTTCAAACCTGATCTAACCATGACTTATGATATTGGACTCACCAGGACTACTAATAACCAAGTAAGTTTTCGTTACAAGATAGCTAATAATGTGAGTTATAATGTAATCAATAGATATCTCCAATTTGAATTCAACAAGATCCGAACCAAAACTACATAGACAACAAAACGATCGAAAAATATAATTTGAAAGAATGTTAACCGATTTAATATTACTTTTATACAAAATTATCCATATTTTTTTTTTGTCAACAATTATAATATAATTAAAACGGTTCAGAAATCCAAACCGGAATTATCCATATTTTAAAACTGAGAAAATAAACCGTTCAAAAGTTCAAAACAATATCTTTCTTTTTGAAAATCTTTCAAATATTTTATGGACCACAACCTGACCGTATACAACCAAATAGAGTGGTATTTAGTTTAATCGAAAAATAGATTGACACCTTAGTAACTAGAGTCATTGGAACAAAATCTTAATTAAGATTTTAAATTGAACATATGATTTATATGATGCTAATCTAAGGTGAGGTAAGTCGAATATAGGCACTATATGATCTAACCTCCTATTTCGATTTATGGCTAAACCAAACCATGATTTAATTTTGTTACATCTTCTAGACTTCCTTGGCTCCACAGTCGCCAACACCACGTCTCCCACCAGCCGCGGCCCCGACCAGACAAATTTTACCTGCCCCGCCGCAGATGATTCTCCCTTCACCTGTTTCTCCCTCCGACAAAAACTCCGGACAAACGGACGTTCACAATTCCACGCCGCGCTCTGCCTCTCTTGCTCACATATGCCATTCTCTCTCTATTTCAACAATGATGTTGTTTGTTTCTGTTTTGTACGCATTATTCATATAGGTGTGAAGTCTTCTCATCGATCTTCAAGAGTTGAAATGTTAAATCATATATTATGAATTTCTCACTAATTTAAACTAAACGAACTGAATGGACTATAACGAATTCAAAAATCAAAAATGAAATAGGGTACCCTCCATTGTATGAGCTATCTGCTCTAATTTCTCGTGTTCACTTTGATGTAAGAATTAAGATCGTCTACCCAAGATACTTAAGGAGGTTGAGGTTTTGTGAGTAACTACTATTATTAGAAGAATCTTGACAAGAAAAAAGGGTTTGGGAATGGAGTTTCTCATTCATTCGGTGATGAATGGCTGAATGGGATGTTGCTTTTTCTATGTTTTGATGTCGTCAAAATGTGAGGCCACCATTGTGAAAACGTGAATCACCGGTTACATACTACTTGCAATATTATGTAGCATTGTAAAATAGTATAATTGGCAATGCATGGATTGACCATACACCGACACATGAACCCTGTTTGAAAACTTTGAGAACGCAGATTTAGGCTAGATCTAACAATTGATAGATGAGCACTATTGTACCACGTAAAATATACTTTTAATTAAAAACATTTGATAGATGAGCACTATAATCCTATAAATTTTTTAAAACTATTGCACCACATAAAATATACATTTTAATATAAACATTTTGGGGAAATTAGGTAAAAGTGATAATTTTACCTCTTCTTTTTGAATCTATACCTTATTAGTTAGTTTATATTAATTATCAAAATAACATTTAATTAAATCTTCTGTGTTTCTAAATAACTAAATTAAGTTTTTTTTTTTTTTTAATGTTTCAATCTAAAAAAAAATTCATAAATGTTCTTTTCTTTTACCGACGAGAAGAGACTAAAGAGCAACTAGAAACATAACAAAACAGAGGTACCTAAAAACAGAGCATAAAGAAGACAAAACGGCCACTTAAAGTTAGGTTACATTATTGTGTTTAACACACACTTCAATACCAACACTCACTGTCCTTATGGATTTTTAAAATAATTGATGTCTAAGTTCCACTCAAATGGAGCGTTCGTTACTAGTCTTGAGTTGTTGGAGAACTTGAGGATTTGGATGCCCAAGCCAAATTTTTTGAAAATAATGATCATATGATAACTTCGAAAGCCTGTAAAAGGAGTGGTTTACGTTACTTTAGCAAAATTGAAGACATTCTGTTTGTTGATTAGTAGCAGAAGCCATAGACTAGTCCAGCTCTGTGTACTCAACTACAGTCAGAGGCCCACCTTTTCCGCTCCTTACAAATACTCAAACCTTTTCTTGTAGATATTTATAATACCCTTCCCGCCACACAGGTCAAGACAGCTTATTATCATCTACTGTCACCAAATACTTCTTCTTTTAAAACATTCACCAACAAAAAAACTTCAAACCGCAACTTCTTACCTGAGGAAAATGGAAAAAGGGGTAAGTAATGAATTACTCAGTTAGGAGATGCTTTCCATCCAAATGGAAAAATACGATAATATGATTCTACCTCTATACAACTATCAACAAACACATAGAATAGACACAACAAACATATAGCCCGCATCACTATGCAAAGCTACAACAAACATATTTTTTTTTTCTTGCTCACAGCAAGATCTCCACATCAATAGCAGGCTCAATTGTCTCTTACGTGAATGTAATCTATATGTTCCACTAGGTTCGTCAACGGGTTAATGGGCTATAGTGACCCGTCGGTTCCGCGAATCACACCCTCACATTTACCTTGCTTTTCTTTTCTCAACTTTCTTTTCATTGACTTTCCTCTTCAGAATTTTCCTTTTCTGGACTTTCCTATTTGACACATTTTATGGACTTTCAACTATCCGTCAACTTAAAACTCAGATTACGGCCGGAATCCTAATCGGTCGGAGGATTTGGAAAGCAGATATCTAAGGCTTTTTATGGATATATAGATCGTCCTCTAACTCCCTACGGTTTATCGGAAAATTTTCTTGAAGTTAGGTGGTGGCGGAATCCGATCTCCAGAAATTCGCCTAGGAAACGACCATAACTCTCTAATTGTAGCTCCGATTTAGGATCCGCTTACGGCTGTAGATAGCTCTTGATGTTGTGCATCTCTACCAAAAAATCATTGAAAAATATTCCGTTTGCTCCACCGTTTTCTCTTTCTTCCATAACTGGTCGAATCTGTCTTCTCTTCTTCTTCTTCTTTCCCTCTTCTTCTATTTCTCTCTTATTCTCATGATTTTTCTTCTTCTGATCAAGGTGGCCACAATATTTGTAAGCGAAACCCTAATATTCTCTAATATATGTATCATCATTAATTGAGAGATTGAGCTTAGTGGGCTTTTAATAGGCCTTTACTCTGTGATGTGGTCCAAAACTGCGGAATCGGAGTGTTACAATATGCATGTGTGTATAACAACAAGCTTCCCGCTAAGAACGTGACTGCGTTTGGTTTAGGAGAAAATAACTGTAGGAAGGTAAAAACTTAATCTAAAATTACTTATTCAACTGAAAGGTATCTGGATACCTTGCGCACTACTTTTGCAGCTGAAGTTGCACCTTTGTCGATAATGTATTCCAGAAAAGTAGGATCAACTACTCGAACATGCTTTCAAACATTCCTGTTTATTGTTATAAACATCGACAAGAATTGAGAAAATACGCGAATAAAGATTTGGAAGTGCTGAAAGGGCTAACCAAAACATTGTAAATACCATATCAATCCACATACTTAATCCCCCTCGAAGCCATATCTTCAACTAACCTTGAAAATTTTAGAGCTGAACAAGCGTAATAAATGGCATAGTTTTATAGAGCTGTATTGTAATTGGGCGAGTTGGACCTGCAGCAGGAAAAATGTTATTTGAAACAAGGTATCAAAAATGGCATAGTTGTACAGACAAATAGAATGCAGAGTTGTGAACTTTACCTTCACTCATTGCCTGAGCAGCAAGCCTTTGCACACACAAGATCCTCTCGGCTTGAATATGAAAAAGTGACTTCCAGATGGTAGTCCGATACCTGAGATGATAAAACTACTATGTTATAAAATGTCGCATTCACTAAAACAGGAGAATATGAACTTTCAAAGGCAATTTGCAACATTGTCAAGAAGATGGACATCAAAGACAGAATTGAAATGAGAACTACTCACTATAACACCCTTTGGGATCTGAACTTCCAAGTCTTGTTCCCTGAAATGAGTAAATATGTTTTCTAGTGTAGCTTCGCCAAAGAAAAAAGATACCGGTTAAGAGGACAACAATGTTACAATATTAATGGGAAAATAGGGAACAGACAAATAACCTTACCTAATCTAGAATACTTCTTCTACCATACATAATATAGAATATGTATTCTACCTTACTTAATCTAGAATACGTGTTCCACCTTACGCAATCTAGAATATAGAACCCTACCTTACGTAATTTAGAATATGTACTACCTTACCTAATCTAGAATATGTCTTCTACTTTACGTATTTAGAATTCAGAGATGCATTATCACTCCACGTTTAAAGAGATTTTAGCAGTCAAAAGAGCAATAGAAAAGTTTGAGTTTCATCTGATAGACATAAATTTCGTATCGAAATGGATATGTCATCTTTCCCGAAGATGTTACACTTCAAGCAAAAAATGGTCTCACATCAACAGTTGCTCCGATGGAGCGAATGGTTTTCAAAGCATGATTTTGAGTCCTTCTACTTAAAGGGCACAAAGAATACTCTTGCTGACATGCTCAGTAGAAACCAGATAAAAGAAATTTAAATGATGACTTCGACGCCAATATGCCCGGAGACACCCATCGGCTTATCGATCAAAGGTCTCTGCATAAACATCTTCACAAGAAAATTTTTTTATATCAGTCTATCATCCTCTCGAATCATGGACCCAACGGTCATTACATCGCACCAATGGGGATTCACCCGGACTATCCGTTCGCACACCTCTATAGGATCGAATAAGCAAACATGCTAGAAGAAGTCCTCTGTTTCCTTTGGTATCTTTGTTCCGTTTATACTGTCGGCATCACCTTTGACATACAGTGGCTCTACCAATGCATCAATGCTCAAAAAGGTCCGAAAAATTGTCTCTCGACATTCTTGACGTGGTTCGCACCATTGCCCGTATGGAGCGGAAAATTGAGAAAATCAGTAAAAGCGACAAACTTATCATTTAAAAGGCTAAAGGGACAAGGAGGTCTCAATCCTTTCTTCAACCCTCATACCATATATTTCTTCCACCGGCCTGTTCAAGTCAACCACAAATCCAGCAAAATTCATGCTCTGCCTAATATCATCCATCACAGTGACTATTAGAAAGGAGTTCACCCAGATTTCAATATCAACGACATCAAAGCATACAAAGATTTCCAGACCCATGCATTAATGCCAGACAAACGTTTCCTAGTCCATTCAACCCAAATTGGACTTACTACCAAGTTGATTATCTGGTGAGCCTCGATGAAGATCTGCAATATTTCATGACAAAGCAAGAAAGCATGACAGGCATCCCTAAGATAATAAAGCAAGAACCGCCATCTCAAGACTACCCACCAGAGTATTTTCAAGATGCACAATTTCCTTACGACTCGATAAATATTGATGAAATCGGAAGAATTTTCAACATTGACGTTAATTCGGAGTTACAAAACGAATTTGAAGAACCAGAGATAGAGTACTAATGCCCAGGAGATCATTACGGCTGTTGTGACAAACATGTCATCAAATTCGAAACAAAACATTAACTAGGTTATCCTAAAGTCTTTAATTATGTATAATTACCATTAAATATGTGTGTTTAAATATATAAGTAATGATGTAAGCGATGATGTAATCGCATAGACAAATAATGTAAGCGATGATGTAATCGCTGAGGTAAGCGTTTATGTCAGCCAACATAACATGTGTGTACCCCCTTTGTAAAAAGGGACAGATTCTCATAAATAAACCTCTCTCTAAGTTTCTTTCTCTAAATGTCTCTCTAAACCACTTTGCTTTTCTAGACCTCTTAACATCTTTATAAGTTTTGATTACAACTCATTCATTCGTATGTCGCGATTCTGCTCTGTTGCATTAAGTAAGCATAGACAAGTCCAATTTGGGTAAGCATAGAAAGCGACAAGATGCTATTTATGCCGCAAAGAAGGACACTTCGCCAAAAATTGCCCAAACATATATACTAAGAAAAAGCAATATCTAATCAACTCGATATCTAAAATCTCACCAGATATCGATCTCGGCAACCATGATCTGGAGTCCGTTTTGTCATATGATAGTGATTCGGTTAATGTCATTGCATTTATCGACACAGGTGCTCATACTACGATATTGAATCCCAAGATCTTATCGGCGTCTATGTGGCTACCACACCAACAAGATTTTTGAGTTGCAAACTCTGGCTCGTTAACGATAAAACTCAAGTCAAAGCCGATAACCATCGAGTTCTTCCCAGGATGTCAAATAACAACTGAGGTACTTGGATCATCTGCACCCGGAAAATATCTAATACTGGGATGAGATTCATACTACGCTATGAAGAAAAACTTTGACATATCAATCGAGCCTCGAGGAATGAGAAGGAAGAATATCTAGAAAGCCTTTACAACACTACATCGTCTATTCGCAATAGAAGATTATAAGTCTGCAGTATTCGACAAGATTAAGGAAGAAATTATGATAGTCTCTTGTGCGGATTCTCACACAAACTTCCTTCAAAAGTGCAACAATCCGCTATGGCTAAATTCGGCGTTCTTCGTGTCACTACCATTCAAGGAGACTGTTCGTACTACCCCGACGAAAGCGAGTCAGGCATGCCACTGACGTTACTGAAGCAGGCAAATGAAGAATGTGATCAGCTGATAAATCAAGGTGTTGTCTCAACCACGAATTCTCTATGGGCGTGCAAGGCATTTTATGTCAACAATCGTGCAAAACAAGCTAGAGGAAAACTCAGACTGATTATTGACTATAAACCCTTGAATCAATATCTGCAAGATGTCAAATTTCCACTAGCAAA
The DNA here is from genome assembly GCA_014578085.1 of Cardamine resedifolia. Classification (NCBI taxonomy): domain Eukaryota; kingdom Viridiplantae; phylum Streptophyta; class Magnoliopsida; order Brassicales; family Brassicaceae; genus Cardamine; species Cardamine resedifolia. The sequence continues at coordinate 30,632 of VBRH01000053.1, read as the reverse complement.
CAAAAAGGCACTTCTTCAATATCTCCAAGGGGCAACCATATTTTTAAAATTTGACCTGAAGTCTGAATTCTGGCAACTTGGTGTTCATCCTGAAGAAAGATAGAAGACCGCATTCTGTCTACTAAATCGCCACCTTCAATGGAATGTCTTACCTTTCGGCCTAAAAACTGCACCTTAATTATTCCAACAGGCTATGCTACGTATATTCAAGCCTCTTCTCAATACGGCTTTAATATACATCGATGATATCCTCTTCTTTTCATCAACTGAAGAAGAGCACATTCACACGCTTCAGCAGTTTCACAGCATAGTCAAAGAGTACGGAATTATGCTCTCAGCCCGGAAGATGGTCATAGCCCAGCCCAACATTGATTTCCTTGGAATGTAAATTACAGATAGTAATTTTACACCACATGCTCATCAGCAACAACACTTCTTGATTTTCCCGATGAAAACCTCACAAGAAGACAAGTGCAACAATTTCTTGGTGTAATCAATTAAGTACGCGACTTTATCCCGCAACTTTCACAGCTGACAAGACCACTCCAGAAAATGCTGACAAAGAATCCACCACAATGGACAAAGCGATAAACCGAAGCAGTCAGAAGCCTTAAGGAAAAGGTATAAAACCTACCACCTTTAAAGATTCCTTTCATAAGGACACGTATTTTGCAGACTGACGAAAGTGACAAATATTGGGAAGTTATTCTATATGAAGAAATAAATGGGAAACGTCAAATCCGTGGATATAAGAGCGGACGTTTTAAAGATTCAGGATGCATTATCACTCCACGTTTAAAGAGATTTTAGCAGGCAAAAGAGCAATTGAAAAGTTCGAGTTCCATCTGATAAGACATAAATTTCGTATCGAAAATAGATATGTCATCTTTCCCGAAGATGTTACAAATCAAGCAAAAAATGGTCCCACATCAACAATTGTTGCGATGGAGCGAATGGTTTTCAAATTATGATTTCGAGTCCTTCTACTTAAAGGGCACAAAGAATATATTTGCTGACATGCTCAGTAGAAATCCGATAAAAGAAATTCAAATGATGACAAGCTCCTCTTCAAGCTACTACGACTTCGACGCCAACATGTCCGGAGACACCAATCGGCTTATCGATCAGAGGTCTCTGCATGAATATCTTCATAAGAAAATTTTCTTATATCAGTCTATCATCCTCTCAAAACATGGACCCAACGGTCGTTACATCGCACCAATGGGGATTCACCCGGACTATCCGTTCGCACACCTCTATAGGATCGAATGATCAAGCATACTAGAAGAAGTCCTCTGTTTTCTTTGGTATCTTTGCTCCGTTTATACTGTCGGCATCACCTTTAATATACAGTGGCTCTACCAATGCATCAATGCTCAACAAGGTTCGAAGCCGATAACCATTGAGCTCTTCCCGGGATGTTAAATAACAACTGAGGTACTTGGCTCATCTACACTCGGAAAAGATCTAATATCGGAAAAAATCTAATATTGGGATGAAAAACTTCGACATATCAATCGAGCCTCGAGATGGAAAGATCTATGCAAAGCTTTTACAACACTACCTTGTCTATTCGCAATAGAAGACTATAGGTCTGCAGAATTCGACAAGATCAAGGAATAAATTACGATAATCTCTTGTGCATATTTTCACACAGACTTTCTTCAAAAGTGCAATAATCCGCTATGGCTAAATTCGACGTTCTTCGTGTCACTACCATTCAAGGAGACTGTTCGTACTACCCCGAAGAAAGCAAGTCATGCAAGCATGCCACCTACGTTACTGAAGCAGGAAAATAATGAATGTGATCAGCTGATAAATCAAGGTGTTGTCTCAACCACGAATTCCCCATGGGGGTGCAAGACATTTTATGTCAACAATCGTGCAAAACAAGCTAGAAGAAAACTCACTAGTTATTGACTACAAACCCTTGAATTAATATCTGCAAGATATCAAATTTCCACTACCAAACGAAAAGACACTTCTTCAACATCTCCAAGGGGCAACCATATTTTCAAAATTTGACCTGAATTCTGGCAACTTGGTGTTCATCCTGAAGAAAGATACAAGACCGCATTCTGTCTACCGAATCGCCACCTTCAATGGAATGTTATACCTTTCGGCCTAAAAACTGCACCTTCATTATTCCAACAGGCGATGCTACGTATATTCAAGCCTTTTCTCAATGCGGCTTTAATATACATCGATGATATCCTCTTATTTTCATCAACTGGAGAAGAGCACATTCACACGCTTCAGCAGTTTCACAGCATAGTTAAAGAGTACGAAATTATGCTCTCAACCCGGAAGATGGTCATAGCCCAGCCCAACATTGATTTCCTTGAAATGCAAATTACATATGGTAATTTTACACCACATGCCCATCTAACAACAACATTTCTTGATTTTCCTGATGAAAACCTCACAAGAAGACAAGTGCAACAATTTTTTGGAGTAATCAATTACGTAAGCGACTTTATCCCGTAACTTTCGCAGCTGACAAGACCACTCTAGAAAATGCGTGTGAAACTGTTGAAACGTGTGAATGTGCTCTTCTTCAGTTGATGAAAATAAGAGGATATCATCGATGTATATTAAAGCCGTATTGAGAAGAGGTTTGAATATATGTAGCATCGCCTATTGGAATAATGAAGGTGCAGTTTTTAGGCCGAAAGGAAGGAAATTCCATTGAAGGTGACAATTCGGTAGACAGAATGCGGTCTTGTATCTTTCTTCAGGATGAACACCAAGTTGCCAGAATCCAGACTTCATGTCAAATTTTGAAAATATGGTTGCCCTTTGGAGATGTTGAAGTAATGCTTTTTTGTTTGGTAGTGGAAATTTGACATCTTGCAGATATTGATTCAAGGGTTTGTAGTCAATAACCAGTCTGAGTTTTCCTCTAGCTTGTTCTGCACGATTGTTGACATAAAATGCCTTGCACGCCCATGGGGAATTCGTGGTTGAGACAACACCTTGATTTATCAACTGATCACATTCTTTATTTGCCTGCTTCAATAACGTAAGTGGCATGCCTGCATGACTCACTTTCGTCGGGGTAGTACGAACAGTCTCCTTGAATGGTAGTGACACGAAGAACGCCGAATTTAGCCATAGCGGATTGTTGCACTTTTGAAAGAAGTCTGTGTGAGAATCCGCACAAGAGACTATCGTAATTTCTACCTTGATCTTGTCGAATTATGCAAACCTATAGTCTTCTATTGCGAATAGGCGAGGTAGTGTTGTAAATGCTTTGTAGAAATTCTTCCATCTCATTCCTCAAGACTCCATTGATATGTCGAAGTTTTTCTTCAGAGCGTAGTATGAATCCCATCCCAAAATTAGAACTTTTCCAGGTGCAGATGATCCAAGTACCTCAGTTGTTATTTGACATCCTGGGAAGAGCTCGATGGTTATCGGCTTTGCTTAAGTTTTATCGTTAACAAGCCAGAGTTTACAACTCGAAAATCTTGTTGGTGTGGTAGCCACATAGACGCCGATAAGATCTTGGGATTCAATATCGTAGTATGAGCACCTGTGTCGATAGATGCAGTGACATGAACCGAATCTTCTTTGTGCGATGGATAAATAATTGTTACCAGCAAATGCGGTGTTTGTATTTCTACGTGGCGTGGTATCTGAATAATCTTAAAACAACATTCGTTTTCCTCTTCATAATCCGATTCAGAGGAATCATAATATGAGTAGCTACATAGAGCATCTTTGTCATCACTATCATATGACAAAACGGACTCCAGATCATGGTTGCCGAGATCGATATCTGGTGAAATTTTAGATATCGAGTTGATCAGATATTACTTTTTCTTAGTAGATCTGTTTGGGCAATTTATGGCGAAATGTCTTTCTTTGCGGCATAAATAGCATCTTGTCGCTTTCTTGAAACTTCTTTTTTTTTTGAAGAAACGCTTGCACCTGGGTTTATCGAAGTGCTTCTTAAATAATTTTTTAAACCGTCGAGGTTTGCGTCGTGTTTCACATGAACAGTGCTTTCTGGACTTTGAACACTTGATTGATAGATCTAGTCGAGCACATATTCTGGATAATTGTTTTGATTTATCCATGAACTCCATCTAAAACTCTTTTTGTTTACAAAGCTTGTCGAGAGTTCGGAAGACATATTGTTGAATTTGACCAATAAAAATTTCTTCAATTGTCTGACATTGATCCTTGATGTATAACTTGGTTTGCTGAGTGAGATAATCATCGATGGAGGAGAGATATACTTGCTTTAAGCTTGGGTTGTTGAGACCATTGAGCGCATAATACCTCCGTGTCTGTTGTTCAAAGTGTTTTGCCAGATCTCTTTTCTTTAATGAACAATTTGGCCATGAAGAACTCTTCTTGTAGCTGCTTTTTTAAATGAGTTGGCGTTCCAATGAATTCTCTGTGAATTTCACCCAGAAGTTACGGTATTGATGTCTGATAGACTTGTTGCTGCTTGTATTCGCCAAGTGAATTCCACCATTCCTTTAGTGCACCAGATAGACGTGCCGTAAATTGTTAAATGACAAGGTCTAAAAGAGATGTGATAGCTTCTGAATTCATTCATGTATGAAATTCGTCAAGTCGATCATTCCATTTTTCAAAGGAAATGTCATCAAATGTGAATATCATAACCTTTGAGGCATATTGCTTCGGTACTTCTCGATATTTGGGGGGCTCAAAATTCATTTCTTCGTCGCTTGAAATGACTTCGTCTATATTTGGTTCTTCTTTTGGAACGTACGAACTTTCGCGTATCGCAAACTGGTCTGGCAATGTTTCTTCTTCTGAACTTGTCTCGTAGCTACCAGAGCTTGTATCGATGAGATGATTTATCATTGCAATCAGTTGGAAAGAAGAGGCTTGAGCTGCTTGTGGTTCTTGCGCTAGAACGTTTAAGGGGTTGCCAAGAGTATCGAGCAAACTGGACATCGAAAATTTGATTATGCCGATATCCTTGCCTTTCTTGTTCTTTTCATCTTCAACAGATTCATGGCTGGAGGAAGAGGTAAGAGTTGGTTTTTTGGTTGGATTAACCAGAAATTCTAATTCCTTCTGCCGTCTTAGCTTTGGTCGTGTTGGTTTTGTTCTTGAGTTGCTGACTTGAGTCATGCCGTAACGAAAAGTGAAGACTTCATCAGAGGATAGAAATCTAGGGATAGAAGACTTCAACCGTTGCTGACTTGAACGGTTGAGTTGCTGATGTGACTTCGAGATATAGTGCTTCATTAGATGAGGGTAGTGCGAGATCAAGAGCATGATCTTAAATTCGATAGACGATCTGATGGTGCAATGTTGTCACAACACTTTTTTCTTGCATAGGTGCTCCAATTAATTGCAATTGGACCTTGAGCGTTTTCAGGAGATTAGGGTCTTGCAACGAAACATTAAAGTTTAGAAACAATGTTATGAATACCGTTTATTGTCGTTTGAACTGTTCCGATGCAGGCTTGTTGGTATGACTTTAATCGTGAGTCGATTAACACCTCTGACAGAAAAAACACTAGGTTTATTTGCAAAATATTCATATGGATTGACTAAGGGAAAGGTAGTTTCGGATAATTGGTCTCCCGAAATATACTCGATTTCATATAGAGAATTTATATTTGAAGAACGATTTTTGATTTTTGGGGAAAGTGGAAATAGAAAATTGAGAATCAATGACAAAAAAATTTGAGATGGACATGATGTGATGATGTTTTCCAGAACACTCAATTATAAACAATCATTCAACTCGTAAGGCTTCATGGCTCTGAACAATGATACATTAACTATACTTAATCTAGAAAACATCTTATACTTAATTTAGAATTCATATGCTACGTTACGTAATGTAGAATACATCTTCTACCTAATCCAGAATAATAAAGAGAGAAAGAGCTGATAGATGAAGCAAAACAACTGAAGAAGCTACACATTGGCACTAGCCATAAACCTTCATTGGAAAAAAAAAACTCAATTTCTAGAGAAACCAGACTAATCAAAACCCAATTAAACAAAATCACACTAAATCACTCCTTAATCAAACTGCATTAAACTCACACAAGCATCAAAACCCTACCAATCCTGAAATTCATCAGCAAAAAATAAATAAATAAATAACAAGTTATCCAAAAAATAAATAAATAAATAACAAGTTATCCAAAAAAGGAGAAAACAGCTTACGATAGTTAGGGATTGAAGTCTCGAAGAGAAAGGGCTAATGTGACACATAGAGATGTGTTACGATATGAAATAGAGGGATAGAGCAGAGATTCAGATCTTTTGAAATTAGAATCGATCTTGTGTGAGAGACTGTTGGAGACGAAGAATGTGAGGTGAGAAGGTAGAGTGACGAGACAATGCTTTAATCGTTCTATATTTCCTTTATTTATTTTTTTGGCCAACATTTTCTTTTATTTTTTAAATTAAAATTCTGTTTTTTAAAATCAAACTAAGATATGAGGACAGTGTTGACTTTATATTAATATAAGTTTATGTTACTAAACTCTCTTAAAAAGATATAGATTAAAAAATGTGGGGTAAAATTATCACTTTTATCTAATTTTTCCTAAAATTTAAACAAAATCTAAAAATAATTTAAGATGAATCAATTCTTAATGTTTTTAAATATATTTCGTTTTTAAATATATTTTGTTTCCCTTTTTATTTCAACTAAATAAAGCTCACTTGAACTAGAGTCTACTTACCATTAGTACAAACCTCTTCATCTCTAACTTTAATAATTATACGCTAGATATGTTCTAAATTCGATTTAGCTTGTTTATAATACTTTGAGCAAGAGAATATCTCATAAAAGTTCACAACAATTTTGAGTTTCCCTTTCTCAACCAAGAGAATATATATGGTATAGAAAACCTACATTTTTTTACTTTTTCCCCAATTCTAAAACCTTCAAAACGCCGTCGTTTCAATATTATGTTCTTCGTTATAACTGAACTAAGCAGAAGCTTCATCGACACGTGTCATATCCTCAGTTCTCCCGCGGCCCACAGCTTTCTCACCCTTCCCTATCATTTTTTTTTTCTTTTCAATTTCTTCTTCAGCCTCCTCACAATACCAGAACCTCCCTCTCATCTTCCAAAGATCCTCAGGTTTTTCTTTAATTTTTTTTTTTTTTAATTTTATGTTCTTCTCTCGATCAATCGCAATTCTGAATACTCAATTCAATTTTTTTTTAGCATTTTGTTCCATTAAATCGTTGATAAGGTTTCGTTGAAACAACTCTCAAGCTTAAAATCTGTATTTCAATCTAAGTTTCGTATTATCTGACTATTTGATTCGTAATTGACTTTTTTTTTTTTTT
>VBRH01000052.1:246004-257212 GCA_014578085.1 Cardamine resedifolia | reverse complement strand
TATGTGATAATATAAAGAAATTTAAAGTATAAAAGTTATAATATTTTAAAAAATGATGTTTAAAGTTACTTTAAATTTAAAATTTGTTAATTTTAATTTCTAAATAATAAATTTAATTTTTAATAATATTTAAAATTTAAAAATAAAGTCCGCGGGTCCAAAAAAAAATATTGTCAGTCGCGGATAGATCTAAACGGTGCGGACCAAGCCATTTGACATCTCTATTCAAAAGATTATGCAAACCACAAGTTCAAAAGAAAACGATATGGCGAAACCCATTTTGAAGAGATAAGAACCAACCCAGATCTAAGAGGAAACTCAAAGGACAGAGGCGGAAAAGAACCACCGTTATTGGGTTTGACAAATCGCCATCACCAACCATAGATCCGATGGTGCACAAAAAGCCAACCAAGAAAAGCCCAGCCCAGCCCAAACAAGAATATTGTTATATAAATAGCTTCTTCCAAGGTGGGAAAAAAAAAAAACCCTCGCTGGTTTTCATCTTCTTCTCCATGGCTAGTTCAAGCAATTTATTGGGTGGCTCTCTCTTCTCTAATGTCGTTATATACCCACTTACATTGGTTGTTGATTTTAACTTGTGCTCTTCTTCCTTTTAGGTAAGCGAAAGCTGGAAGATGATTTGGAGATCAAACCGATTCTGAGGAAACATAAGGAAACATCAGAGGTCGGATTCCTCTTGTTTTCTGTAAACTGTGTTCTAAGTAATGGCTACAAGTGTGTTCTAATGGCTACTCGTAACAGGAAATAAGGAAAAGATGTAGTCGTTATCTCCAGCAGGTCAAAGGAATGATGGAGTTTTTGGAGAGAAAATCTGATTTAATCTCAGTGAAGGTATATAATTTTGTTCGTATATATATATATATGTCTTTCTCAGAAGCGTTTAATAACAACAACTTCCATAGCCTCAAAGCTACTTTGTTTTTTATGCTCCTTTTCTCAGGAAGTTGCCAGAAGAAAAAGGACACTCTTTGTTTTATGCCCCCCTGGTGGATTTAAAATATCAGATATGTAAGTAGCCACCTTTAAGTTTCCACTTTCATTGTCGGAGCAAGACTGATATTTTTATCCTCCATGCATGCCAGCATCGATTTCTTCAAAAATGTTGGAGAAGTTGTTCGTGTTCAACTTATTCTAAAGGTGAATGGCACGCGTTTGGGTTGTTGTTTTGTTGAGTTTGCTTCTGCTTACCAAGCAAAGCAAGCAAATAAAGTGAGACTAGTTTTTTATCAAGAAATTATTTATTTTACTAGTCATATATAGTGTATATACTCTTATGCTGAAAATGTTGTACAAGTAATTATTTGAAAATATCTTTTATACTGTGGGCGCTGCAAAAGAAGAACGGTGACTATATGCTAACTCGCAGGGTCTTTCTCGTTGATGTGGATGAGATAGCTCCTTACCATTCACAACCCAAGTAAATATATTTTCCATGTTATGCTTACTTGTTTCTATAACACTGGTTGTAACTTATTACCCAAGACTAATGCTATTATTTTTCTTAATTAGATATTGCATGGATCACAAGGTATGGTAAGGGAACTACTTCCCCAAAATATGTCAGTGTTAATGGAACTGTACGTTGCCATAAGGAATGAGGCTACTTTTTGTTAATATCCGATATATAAGTCCTTTTCTCCTCTCAGGAAGTACTAGTCTTTGTTGCCAATCTCTCTCCCCAAACTAAATTATTACATATGTAAGTAGCACCTTAAATTTCCACTTTCGTTTTCGGAGCAAGTTTTTCATGTCTGCTCCACTTTTACAGCATCAATTTCTTCAAGCATTATGGAGGACTTGTTAGTGTTCAGACTTATTTGTAAACCACGAGGGTAAGCATGTGGGATATGGCTTTGTGGAGTTTGTTTCTTCTAAAGGAGTAAAGAAGGTGAGAGTAGTTTTCTAGTAGTAATGAAAAAAGTAGTGTTTATACTTATGATGAAAAATATGCAAGTAGCTCTTTCAAAGTACAATTACTGATTAAATTTTTTATATTGTAGGCGATGAAATATAAGAATGGTGCATATTTGCAAGATCATAAGATTTTTCTTCATGTAGTTAAGACAGCTCCATACCCTCCACCACCCAAGTAAATTGATTTTCCATGTTATGGAGATTTATTTCTATAACACTAGTTGTAACTTATTGTTAGAGTTTTGAAGCCATTACAGAAGACTAACACTATTGTTTCTGTTAATTAGTTGCAACCTTGCAGAGAGGCTTTGGTAAGAGATTTAACTATTTTGTCTTTTTGCACATTGATGTATATAGACACGGAGAGATCATTAGGGTTACGAGAAAGTCTTATGATAGAAGATGATGAGACAGTGGAAGGACCTCCTGATTTTGTTGAGGTACATGTTCTTATTATCTTTTAAATATGTCATTCTTAGAAGAAACACTTAGCGTTTAATAACATAAATGTTGCCACAAAGTCGAAATATGACTTAATTCTGGGGATTAATCTTTAGATGAGACTACTTTTTTATGAAATTGAAGTCCTTTTCTATTTAGAGTTGTGTTAACACACTTGGCTGTCACGACTAAAATTTTATCCTCCATTTTTACAGCATCAATTTCTTCAAAGATGTTGGGGAAGTTGTTCATGTACGACTTATTGTAGACGAAGACGGCAAGCATGTGGGCAATGGTTTTGTTGAGTTTGCTTCTTCTAACGAAGCAAAGAAAGTGAGTACTTTATAAATAGTAATGATGATAAAAAAAAGTATGATAGTAGTCATTTGGAAAGTAGTGTAAATACTTATAATGAAAATTATACTAGCTAGTTATTTGAAAGTATGATTGCTGATTAAATCATCTTTTATACTTTAGGCGCTAGAAAAGAAGAACAATGCATATTTGCACGATGGTAAGCATGTGGGCTGTGGTTTTGTTGAGTTTGCTTCTGCTAACGAAGCAAAGAATGTGAGAATATATAGTTTTCTAGTAATGATGAAAAAAATATTTAAGTAATTTGAAAAGTAGTGTATACTTATGATGAAAAATATACAAGTAGGTATTTGGTGGTGAAATCTTTTATACTGTAGGCGCTGAAATATAAGAATGGTGACAAAATTTGCTGGCGTAAGCATGATAATTTTCTTGATGTGGTTCAGATAGCTCCATACCCTCTCCGACCCAAGTAAATTGATACTCCATATGGAGATTTGTTTTTTCTCTAACTTATTGCTATTATAGTTTTGATATAATTACAGAAGACTAAAGCTAACTATATTTGTTAATTAGGCACAACCTTGCAGAGAAGCTTTGGTAAGGGGTTTGTTTAACTATTTGGCTTATGAGTTTTGTCTGTGGGTGAAGTTTTTGGTATACATGGAGAGATGAAAAGAGTTATCGATATTCCAGGTACCTTAGACGAGAAAGCCTTGTGATAGAAGAAGAAGATGATGATGATTTGGAAACCAAACTGAATCTGATGAAACAGCAGAAGGTACCTATATTCTGTGGTAAGAAGATTACCTTCCCTCACGACGACTGATAGAAGAAGACGAAGTTGTTTGGTGTTTTTAACTTGTGATACAATGCAACTTTTGTTTATTACTTATGTTCTAGTTAGCTTTTGTCTGAAGGTCTGTTAAAATATGCTTAATTTTGATTGTTTTGGTTTTAAATCATTATTACTCGTATGATTTGAACAGCTATGGTTAAGCTCCAGAGGGACAAAAATTTTCTTTTCTCATATTTAGTCTCAATGTGGTTGTTCTTGCATGACTTGAACCTGAATAATCTTCATGTCGCCTTCTAACCGAGGTTTCCAGATTCAGACATGAGCCAGAGAGTTTGTTCAAATGCCTCTGGAACAAATAAATACATAGAGAATACAGTTACATCATTGGAGGAACTAATACTAGAGAATATCTACTAACAATTTTCAGAATATTCTATATTCTAATATGGATGATATCTTCGTTTATCTTACATGCCTCTCCTCTTGTTTAATAAGGAAGACAATCTTGTTTTGTCTGTTTTTTCCCTCGGCACTTATCTTGAGAATCACCGTATGCTAGTATCGAATATTGAAACTTCTCCTTGCAACCTTTTAATTCAGTATTAAAGATTTAGGAAATTAAAAGTGAGTAACTCCATATGTAAATAAGATGCTGAACACAAATAAAAAATATTAAGAATATGTATTACTTAGCATTTCTTATTTCGAACTCAAGCTTAGTAGTTGGCTTATTGTTGGCATTGAGGTTGTCAATTTTACCAACACTAACCACTTGATCTAAAATGCTAGGTAAGGCATATTCATAATATATTTTTTTTGTGTTCAGCATCTTATTCACATATGGAGTTACTCATTTTTAATTTCCTAAATAAATGTATTTTGTTACTAATTATTTTCTAAATGGGATAAATTGAATAAAATTTAGGCGAATGTGTTTCGCTTCGAAAGCTTACAGATTATGAAAATAAATATTATAATAAATTTGATACAAGTTTCTCAAAGAATCTAAATGGTTTTTCACGTGTTTCCACTCCAAATTAGCTCCAAATCGATCATCCATTGTAATTAATCGACAATTACATGCTAGTTATTCATCATTTTATTATTTATTTTGAATGCTAAATAATAAATTATTTTGAATGATAAATAATAAATTATTTTGAATTATAAATAATAAATTATTTTGAATAATTTTTATGTGTGATTTTTCGATGAGATCGATATGAAGAATAAATATTATTTTGATTAGTTGTTTCTTGATTCTTGTACTTGCTTTTGATACTTTGATCAATAAAAGCTATTATACATCTAAATTTCGTGTATTTTGTATACTCTAAACGAATCGGTTATTTTTTACCAAAACAAATATGTTATCTTATTTTTTTTGATAAAAAATATGTCTTTTTCGCTTTCATGATCTATGTTTCGTTCATTATCCCAACATTTTAATTTGCTAGGTGATGCCATTATCATCATTATTCTGGCTTTTAATGCAAATCACTGCAACCCCGAATGATTCTCCAACTAATGAACAATTGGAGTTACCCGGGGAATAAAGTACGTATGACACTTAATGTTCAAATATTTGTTTTCAGAGTTTTCCTTTAAATTTTTTAAATAATCAGTTAAGATTGAGAATATTTTTCAGAAAAATTTAAACGCTACCTATAGATATTTTCCCGCTATATTTTATGTTTCCTTTCTTCCGAAAAACAAAACTTTATTTTTAATCATTTTTCTTTGTTCTGCATTTGCTAATGTCACCACAAGTATTTGTGAGATACTTTGTATTGATGCCTCTTTCACCCCATCTCATTGAATTAAAAAAAAAAACTTTGTATAGATATTTTTTCTATGATAGAATAAAATAATATGTTAGTTTAAATTTTGGTTTGAATTATTTTTGTCAAGTACTTAAGATAGAAAAAAATAAACAAACAGTGGGGTGTGGACTAATGTAGAGGAGTAATGTTTATCCTTAACCTACTCTCTCTTGGTGTCATCCACTGTGTATCCTTCACTTTGTACCATTTGAATTTTTAGGGTCCCTTTATTATTCATTAGGTTTGACTAATATTCCAATTTGATCTTATAACTGAAAATCCATTTTACCAAACCCTTTATAGTGACAACACTCGAGAAGATATTATAGCCCATCAAGAAAGGGAATCTTCTTATCTTTTTGTCGTTCATTTATTAACCTAATCATCCACAAAGAATGTCTAAACAACTTTGGGAACGATATTTATGACTACATTTATGTCAAACCACCCCTACACGTCGCGTCCTTGCAATATGGAATTGAATTCTATAATGTTAGAGCATTGGTGAGAGATTTTTATAGTATCTCAAATTAAAAAAATATTAATATTTTAAGAAAAATTGATTTTATAATTAAATTTTAAAACATTAAATCAATGAATAATGCACATCTATTAATTGAGTTTCTCATGAGTCTCTCAAAAATTATCAAATGAGAAATTTATTCTTTCTTATTTTTTGATTACTTTTATTTTTTTAATGATGAAAAACTCTCAGATACTGTCACTGGACATGCTCTTAGTACATTAAAAAAACGTGGATTTACATCGTTCTTGCAACATATTATATATATTACATTCATCAGATTTTCAAAAGATTTGAAGGGACATACATATAAAAGGAAAAAATGGATTACCAAAAATAGTAAATCGTTAGTATATATGTATTAACGCACTACGTAATGCTCCTACAATTAGTTGTGAAACCAAACCATCCAAGGGATGTTTATACTACATAAAAACACATTTTGAAAGTTTAATTCTTTAATAGTTATAAGACATTGTTAAATAGTTAAAAGAGTTAATTACATATAACTTTATCATGATATCATTCTTTACAATTAATAACAGACTATCTAAATATCTTTAAAATCATTGTTATTCCTTGTAATGTCTGTTAGATTAATTTACCCATATTAACCAACATCTAATGTGATTTAATAAAACCAATAAATCAAATCAAATATTTGACTAAAACAATGTTAATCAAACCAATAAATCATATTATTTCTGCTGAGTCATATGCCACGTGACATTTTTTTTTTTTTTAAATCAGATGTCACATAGATTTTTCAAAAACAAAAAAAATCATTTTGAAGTTTTATGCAATGTTTTAGGTCGCAAAGTTTTTTTTGACATTTGTAATGGAGAAATGGAAACACTATTGTTAGTTTATCCATCTTATTAATTTTTTATCATTTATGTATCGTAACAACAGTAAGATTTTGACCATTATAAAGTACATTTTTGAACAATTATAAAATTTTAATTTACTAAGATTTATAATTGTTCAAAAATATACGTTAGAACCCTACAGTTGATACAACTATAGAAATGATAAAATACCGATAACCCTTTTTACAAGAAAAAAAAAAGAGATAAAATACTGATAAAGTGGTTCAACTGATTAAGGTTTTTCCGTTTTCTTTGTTATAAGTCTCAAAATTTTGTTGCCATAAAGTATTGCATAAAATTTCAAAATATTTTTTTTTTAAATCTATGTGGCATCTGATTCAACAAAATATATGTTATGTGACATATGACTCAGCAGAATATGCAATGTGGTATCTAACTCAGTGGTTTGAATAAACTGTTTCGGTCAAAGTTAATTTCGACACACATATGAAAGTTTATGTAGGTTTTTTAAAAAAATTATTAAGTTAAAGTAAAAAAACGTAGTGAACCTTATTTCGTATATAAAAAAATACCATGAAAATAGTTTGTATTGAAATTGATTATTTTCTCATGTCGACCGTATATAAAAAAGACCAGAAAATAGAATAATATTTTTATATAATAGTACGTAGATATGACTTATGCCAGAAGAGAGGAGAAGAGAGTTGAAAGTCAAAGACATGGGTGCGTGCACTTGGACGAAGGACATGGAAGTTAACACAAAACAAATTTTTTTTTTTTCAATCACTTATTTTTCCTTCTTGGGTGTGAATGGGAATTGTAGAGTAATTGAGCAGATAAATACACAGTAAAAAAAGCTGAAAAAGTTAAAAATAGTAAAAAGAAAAAAGCGGAGTAATTGTATTATTCTGGTAAAATCAGGCTGAAAAAAAATTGTTTTGTTATCAATACTAATCAGGGTAAAACAATAATTTTTTTTTAAAAAAAAAATCAACTTAATTGGTAAAATATTGGCTGAATTGAGCTTAACTAACTTTTCAGCTGAAAATTTTCAGCTAATATGTATTCCCAGTAGCACCTTTTGTTTTGCAAATGAAATGAATTTATCAATCTCAGCGTTTTTAACTTTATGTTGTAAAGAACATTTTCTTTGGTTTGTGTTTCTATAAAAACAATAGAAGGAACCAAAGCAATTATGAACAACAAAGTTAAATGAATAAGTTAAAAATTAAGAATGAGATCAAATATGTATCGATGAAAATAAATAAATGGTGAATTTAACCATTAGTAAAAAACATATACTATTAATATAGTATTTTAAAATGTTAAATATTTAGAACTTCATTTTTTTGGAAAAAGGTTAATTAGCTGAATCGTTTTGCACTAGAAATGTGTATATATTTGGCATTCACAAATATTTTTTTCTTTTTGGTAAAATTGGCATTCACAATTGGTAAAATATAGTTAAATATATAGAAATTAATTTAAATATAAAAAAATTAACACTAATTAAATTAATTAGTTATGTTATTTTGTTATAATATTTTTTCAAACACGGACCTCAATCCAAACCCAATTCAAACCGAACGAAAATAAATTTCAATCTCAAAATAATCAAGTACAGTATGTACATACTACATTAGTTTCAAGTACAGTATGTACATACTACATTAGTTTCCTATACTAAACAATTATCCTATCTATAAATTGATAATAATTCAATTTATTTATGGAACTACCAACACGTTACACAAGTAGCTGACAACACAAATAATTCCACTAATTTGAGAGATGGCCTAGTTTAATCGAAAAAACCAACTCACTGTATATTCAATTTGAAAAATTTCAGGTCTGGTTTCCTAATGCTAAGCAAAAAAAATTCAAGTTGGAATGGAACTTAAAGATAACGAGTTTATATTGTGCATGAAATACCTACATGGGAAATGATAAATATTTCAACGTAGATTTTAATTTTTAAGGTTTTGAACATATTCGTGCGTGAAAATTGCTGGATAAGTATGAAGCAATTTTAATAGTAACAAAATAAAACACACCCACATAACATGGGGAATAATTTATATTTGGAACCCAAATTATATTATAAACTCTTTATCAAAAAAAAATTATATTATATTATAAACGGATATTTTAATATATAAAGAGTTGTATGTTTGTTATTAAAATGTCGGAATATCTAAATATTAATCATAATTCCGCAGAATTATGGAACTAAGAGAAAAAAACTACACAATTACGTAGTCGTTATCTATTTTGAATATTACCAACTGCACTCGTAATATTAGAATGTATCTTAAGAAAATTTTCAAAAATAAATAAATATTAGAATGTATCTTTATCGAAAAAAACATACTATTAGAATGTATTACCACCACACAAAGACGCATGAACACAAAAGAGGAAGAAGACATATGCTAATTATTATGTATAAAAGGAGAAAGTGTCAAGTGATGGAACAAAAATAAAATAAAATCTTTTAAAAAATGTTTGCAGGATAGTGGGTGAAAATTTGAGTCAGAACACAGAAGAAATGAGACAGACAAAAATCTAAAACAATGGAGAAAATTCGAGTCTGATGAACACTGACACAATTTTTTTTTATAATTGTTGGTTGAAAGTTGAAACATGCAAAAAAATAAATAGGGGTTAACGTGCAATTCAAGCAATTTCTCAATGATAATGTCTTCAAAACTATTCTATTCTACAGTATTCCCCACTAACTATCCACAAAACATTATATATATATATATATATAAATACACACACGTCTCTATAAAAATCTGATCGAGTATCAATTTTATTTTGTTTTGCATCTATAACAGCTAAATCGAAAATCTATTCTTATTTTTGTTAACACAATATATCTTTAGTATGAAAGATTTTTTAAAAATCAATTTATATGCAGCATTTTTCAGTTTAGATTAAGATGTTCTCTACAATAAAATTTAATATAGTATCATCCGAATTAAATTAGGCTTCTGTCATCTCTTTTTCTAGTGAAATGTTTGTCTACATTTCATTTTCTATCAATAATTTTATATTTTTCGATTAATAATGTTATAGTTTTGTATAAAAAAAATGTTATAGTTTTCATAAATAGTTACTTATGAATTATGAATCTATGATCATGACAAAATATTGTGGTTTTGAATGGTTGCAGCGGTTTAAGCGGACAAAACTATTTGCAGATTAGACCGGCTTTTTTACAATTCATAAGTTTTAGTGTGCAGTGATGCAGATGGAAAAAAAAAAAAAAATTGCTGCGGATCAACTGCGGTTCTTTCCAAAGAAATAAAATAAAACCGCAACGTTCTATAGACTGCCTAAAAAAATAGATGGTTTAATTTACCAATAATTTTGTTCGTCTTAATCGCTGCAACCATTCAAAACCTAAACCATCTAGTTTTTAGGGCGGTCTACAGTTTACTGTGGTCTAAGTTTATTTGTTTAGAAAAATAGACCGCAGTTGATCCGCAATGATTTTCTTTTACTTTTTTTTCATCCGCACCACTACTGATTAAAATTTGTGAATGGTAAAACAAAATGGTCTAATCCTTAAATGATTTTATCCACCCAACCGCTCCGTTAAAAGTGCATGTATCTTTGAAATTAAATTAATTAAATAAGATATAGACTTACGACTGAGTAAAAAAAAGGAGAGAAAAAATAGACTTACGACTTATATCCAAAAGAAAAAGAGCTTTCAGAGTATCCGACACCCACGTGCAAGGGGAATGAATAAAGTCACAATAAATATTTTCTTTTAAGACTCTCACATTCACTCGCATCATTGTCACTTTTTAATTCGCAATTTTTTCAATGAATTGCATTATTGTATATAGTATTAACCAATGTTTAAGATTTCGCCTTGCCTTAGTCGGGTGGTGAAGTAAGATCTAGGAAGTAATCGGCAATTTGTTTTAGTGTTTATATCAAAATATATAATATATATATTAGTTATGTCGTAAAATTATTAAGACACATGTTAGTTCAATGGTCGTGAAGGATGTTTCAAAAATCGAGAATCCGAGGTCCAAGATGATTGGAAGTAATGTTTTCTCCTATTTTGTTTTAATGAAACGTAAAAAATTATTATTACCCTTGTCTTCAACCTCTCCACTTGCACGTTCTGCAACCCTAATTGCAGCCGCCATCTATTTTTTCGCCATTTTTGCAATTTTACTTAGTATTTTATCTAAGTTTTACTATATTACAACATATCTATGAGAAAAACAAATTTTTTAAATAAAAATTGACCAAAAAATAATTTTTTTTCTAATGCAAATCTAATTTTTCTGTCGATTTGGTAAAATCCTGGCGGTTCTCCTCCGCCAAACGCTTAATCGACGACTAATTGGACGTTTAGTCCGCGTTTTCGAACATGGGTATTAACTTAATTGAATACTTCAACACATTATTTTACTAGGTTATGTTATACTACTAGTACTTTTTTCCTATCTACAAAAACAAATTATTGAACTGAATTTATTCAACAATTTATAAGCCTGGTTTTTTTTTTTTTTT
>VBRH01000052.1:214241-234264 GCA_014578085.1 Cardamine resedifolia | reverse complement strand
ATATATATATATATATATTGATATGAATATGAGTTAGTACCTAGAGAAGGATCAAGATTCCTATTCTTGAGCGCTCTGTATTCTTGACAAAGAGAGCAACAAGGGCATAAGACATGAGTGGCACAATCTGAATACGGAGCTTCCACAAGATTAAATTTTCTCCTTATTTTTTCCCTATACTTTGATCCCATCACCCACTGTGAGCATAAAGCCGGCATCATCAACAAGTATATGAAACCACCAAGAGGACAAGCTGCATAAACAATTCAATATGAGCTTTTAAGAAAATTATATTAATGAAGAATCAAAACTTGGTTTCAAATTGTGTAAACCGGAACATACTCATCTCTCCTTCATCTACTACTTCCGCTATTTGTCCGAATGTCACACAAGGTAAGATTGCTGTCATAACAGCTGCACAAGGTTTTAAAGATTAGTGAGTCATTAATATTGAGTCTTTTTTTTTTGCAAGATATATAAATATCTTAAACAAATTTATTAAGAGTATATATGGATATACAAATACCATTGGTTTGGTCTTCTTGACAATCAAACAAACCAGTCCCCCATGGACTGCCAATTGATAGGTTAACATTAGCTTGATGATAATTTGGCGGCGCGAATTGACTCACGGGAACTCCGGTTTGCTGGACCGGTGTACCGTTGTTTGGATTCTCCGGTGGTGGTGGAGTAGTGACACGACCCATTGGTTTGATATGTAAAAGTGTAGCTAAGCTAGTTTTGACGTGAAGGGTTGATTTATAGGAGAAGGATAAGCTTTCTATTTTTCCTTAGCCATGAAATTAATCAAATATATTCAATAGAAAATTTGGGTTTTTCTTATTGTTAATACAAAGAAACTTCTATGCCGAAAAGAAAGAAGAAAATTCGAATTATGTAAGTTCACATCTAAGTTTTGACTTTTCAACGGTTCGATAAACTAAAAGTCAATGGATGAGACGGAGTAAATGTCTCAATCAAAGTCAACGTCTCGAGCCATTCATTTTGGTATTTATTTCTTAAAACAAGTTGCGAACAAAATCAAATTGATCTGATTAAATATCAAATTCATACGTTTACTCTATATATAAAAACTATATTTTGATACAAGTAGGGTTTTGAATTTATAGGGGGGGAAAAAATTCCCTTGTTTCTTTCGTTATTTAATCCGAAGAATCATTTTTCTTTTGTTGTCAGTAGCCCAAATTTAATTGGAAACTTATCATTTCAATTTGGTCTGTTCTAGATAAGAAACCAATATATAAATACTAATTTTAAATTACTAGTAAATAGGGATTGACCACTCCCTTCTCTCGTTGACTTCTTGCCTTATAGTTTTAGCAAGTGGATTGATCAAGAAGTATGAGGAGAAGAGATACATGACTAGAATCAAAAGATATACACGAGTTATTTATTTACATCTATAGAGTATCATTTTCAACATTTTTTATGGTTAAATTATTTTCTTGTTTTTATTTGACATACAAACATGAAGAAAAGTAAAAATTAATGGGGAAAAATGTTTCTCGTGTATTTCTGATGAAAGATGAAAAGAATGTTAATTTATTTGAGCCCATACGGACTCCACAAACTCATCAGGTATAGAAGATTAAATGTTTCTCAAAACTAAAACATTTTGGGTCTGATTGGCAAGTTTGAGAGTAACTCAGCAGAAAAATGGGTTTTACTTTTACCATATTGGAGTATTAAAGTTTTTGTTATCAAATGGTTATTTTTCCAGCGCAAAATTTATTTCACATTTTTTTGGATGAATTTTACATTTAAATGGCTAAAATATTTTTTTTTTTTGGTGGATGCAAAAGTTTGCGCTAATATTGTTTTTCAATCAATCTTTTTATTTGGCAAACTAAGTAGTTGCTTGTCGCTTGTTGGTAAACTCACGTTATATTACTAGAGATGTATCATATGACCCCAAATATTCAAGCTACATAGCAGAATAAAAGACGATAAATCAGTTTTTGTATGTTGACTACTACTGCTGACTCAAGCTTGGACACTATTCTCAATTCTCTTAAGGCCAACTATTTTTAAGAAGACTGAAGTTAGTATTTTTTTCGGTTTTTTTCAAATGGTCATCACGTTGGCCAAAAAAATAAATTAACTAAAATATCTAGTGATCATCTCAATTAGCTAATTATATTACTAATGAACAATATAGCCATTCTCATATTTTTGTTATTTCACAACTTATAATATTTATAGCGTTTTCACATTATTTAAAAGTGACAGATCTCGGATTACGAGATCAATATTAACATATTTATTTATTACTATTAGGAAGGGTTAACATTTATGTATATATTTCAATTGTTAAATAGATAGATTTCCTATTATAATATTTATAAAGAACTTGCTAGTTAAGTTATGAAACAAATTTATTGGCTAATCCATAAATCCGAAAGAAAGTATTAATATTTTTGAGTTTCCTCCATTTATCAAAAATGAATTCTGTTAAACTAACAATATCATTAATCTACTAAAACCAGTCCTCAAAGTCAAAACCAACATTTTAATGTTTTATAAATTATTCTGCACTTTATTTAGTTGAAATCTTTCCACTATCCGATCATTCAACTTATTCGGTTTCTATTGATTTGCTCATAAGAAAAAAACGACAACCAAAACACACAATGCAGTATTTACAGTCTCAGTAAATTGGACTAGAAATAAACAACCTTTGTCATGTATACAAACTTACAAACAAAATCATCATTCCAAAGATGAAGATCACACAGCTTTTACTGGCCAAGTATATCCGCTACTGATTTCTTCACTATTTGGGAAAGCTCCTCTCTAAAACATGAACAAAGACTAGGTTAAAAAAGAAAAACACTTGTATTCGGTTTCAAAACCGCGATTAACGTAAAAAAATTTACCTGTCGGGTTTGAACAAGAGATATCGATATGTGAACCACTGCGAAAAATGGACAATATATCAAATGCTAGAAAGATTCATAATCCATTTAATACTTTTTCTTGATGATATCAAGAATTGTTACTTACCGTAGAGAACAAGATACCAACTAGTTCGAATCCGGTGGAGATAACAGGCAATTTGTCGATTGTCTAATAAATAAAATAACAAAGTCTTTGTGAAAATTTCACAACCTTAAAACATATAAGCACAAAAGTAAAGTTTTAGTGGCTTTTATAAGTATACCGTGATGAGATTTAGTGATGCCCAGAGAGCAACAATAGCAGCAAAACTCAAACCAATAAGACCTAACCTATCTTCAGGCTTATCCCACTGTAATCATTTACATTTCAAAAATTTTCCAAATCAAAACTAATGCATATATAGGACCAATTTAGGGTTTTTAAGAGTTTTAAGGGACTTACAACATTTTTAACCGAACCAACGATGCTGAGATCAGTCGATGATTCTGAGCTTTCACCACTAGCTTTCACCGTAAGAATGATGCTACTAGGGTTTCTCTTATCTACAAGGAGGAAGCTCGAGATTAAAAAAGCTTTAATCTTACAATTAAACAAGAGAAAATATCAAATCGTACCTCGTATTAGAGAAAATGGTAGTTTCTGAATGGAAGTGAAATTAGATTTTCTCTGTGTAAGTAACAATGGTGGAGGCAAAGTTGCAGAAATGGTAGCCATTTTTAACCTGAAAAGACGATTCTTTGAAAAAAACAGAGCAAAAATATTTGAAAATTTAGAGATTTTGATACGATTTGGAGACAGTGACGAAGAAATTTTGATTTCGATTTGGTAATGGATTAAGAGATAGCCTTATCTTTTTATAATCCACCTGGCATACAAAAATCTCTGAGGTGAAAACCCATTTCGCCACGTGTCAGAACAAGATCCAATCATATGTGTAAGAAGATTCTCTAAAAGGCAAAAAAAAGAGATAATACAAATTACACCAATGCACTCACTTACTTGAAGTCTATATTGTTGGTTGGAGAAACCATGGCGTCTTTTGCAACAATCGCCGCTGTTCAACCCTCAGCCACCGTGAAAGGATTTGGAGGCAGCTCTCTCGCCGGAGCTAAGCTCTTCATCAAACCTTCTCGCCAAAGCTTCAAACCCAAATCCACCAGGTAAAAAATCTAATGTTTTGAAAATGTAGAATCTTGGATTTGAGATTGATGAGAAATGGTTTAAAAAAAGGAAGTTACTTTTGGTGTTTTGTGTAGAGCTGGTGCTGTGGTGGCTAAGTATGGAGACAAAAGTGTATACTTTGATTTAGAAGATTTGGGTAACACAACAGGACAATGGGATGTGTATGGATCTGATGCTCCTTCTCCTTATAACTCACTTCAGGTTTTTTTTTTAACTCTTAATCTTTATGCTTCTTCAAATTCTAAGACTTTGAACTGATTCTAAGACTTTGTTGTAGAGCAAGTTCTTTGAGACATTTGCTGCTCCTTTCACAAAGAGAGGTTTGCTTCTCAAGTTTTTGATTCTTGGAGGAGGCTCTTTGCTTACTTATGTTAGTGCTTCTTCAACCGGCGATGTTCTTCCGATTAAGAGAGGTCCTCAAGAGAAGCCTAAGCTCGGTCCTCGCGGCAAGCTTTAAATTAGCTTTCTAAATCTTTCAAGAAGTCAGAAACTTTCTTCTCAAGTCTGTAAACCCTTTTTAATGATTTATGTATATTGTGTTTGCTTTGTAAGCTAGTGGTTCTGAGAGTCAATTATGATGAATTAATGGAATTGCATTTCAAGTCTGCTACAACACCAATGGTGCTTTTTTTTCATTTGGAACATTTTTCTTCATATTGAAAATGCAACAAGCAAAACCTAATTTTACAAGAACAAGAAACCGATTTTTTTTTTTTCAGGAGTATCGCGCGGTTGGACTCCTCATAGCTCCAAGATTATCAAGATAAGAACTCTTCTTGTTAGTTGTCATTATACCGGTGACTTTTGAGAACAATGGTTTCTCTCGATCGCCAAAAAAGCTTTCTTTCTTCAAGTCATTGTTTTTGTTACCCCATTGCATAACATCAGAAAGTGTTCCTGTAGCCATATCCTCTGAGAAACTTAGTCTTTCCTCCCTCGGTTTCTCGTTCTCTTTCACAACATATCTATTCTTGGCAGTTGTGTTTGTAGGTTCTCGAGTAAGCTGATCAGCGAAAAGTACGTCTTCTATTCTCGACATTACGGTATGAGCCAAACTCTCCAGCACTCTTGAGTAACTCTCCAATATAGCAAGTCCTACATCCTGCAAACAACCAAAACCCCAAATCAGATTTTCTTATGATCCAAAAAGAAAACAGAATACAAAATTTATATGTGGAATTTGGAGCTTTTAATTACTCTGTTGAATTGAATCTTGCTGATATCGAGCGCGGATTGAGAGATTCCGGGGAACCCTTGTTTCAATAAGAGCAAGATTGTTTCAGCTCTTTCTTCAAACTGTTCTCTTTTCTCAATACTCACTGTTGATCCCCAAGGAGACTTTGTGTCCTTCTGCACCATTTTCCTCTTCCATATCACAATAGATGCTTCGATTCTGTTCTTTAAATCAAGAATCTTGTGCTCAGATGATAAATCCATTTCAATTAAGAACTGATCTGCATCAAACAGCTCTACTGTTATCATTCTGTATATCACATCTCCCAAGCTAGCTCTCCCATTCTGTTCTCAACAACACACAAAAACATCGATAAGGACAATATCATAACAGATTCTTGATGAATGTTTTATGTATTTTGATTAAACAACCTTAGGAAGTGACTCGAGGTAGCTTTCGGGGATCTCCATTTCAGACAGAACTTGAGCGTTTATTGCCATTGCAGCTTTAAGGACTTGATTCACACATTCCTTCTGGCTCTGTAGAAACCTTCTTGATATCTCAGAGAGGCCGTTAGGCGGGACTTTAACCGCTGGTAACCACCATTTCTCATCGTTCCTTGACTCGGAAGAATCAGGAGAATCTTTTTTGACATAATAAAACTCATTCTGATCCTTGAATTTATCAAGACAATCCTGAAAACAGAAAAAAGATCTGTTAATTTACATCCATTGATTAGTATATTTGGTGCTGTTGTTATTGTTCTTACGAGGAGCATTGCATCGAGTTTCTTAAGTGCAGGGATGTTACAGAGAAGATCTGTTCTTTGTCTTGTTGTCATGACTTCCATTGAAGATCCATCTTTGTTTGTTTGTTGAGTTGGAGCAAATTCAACTATATGATCAGCCACAGAGATAAGCCATCCAATTTCTCTTTTCCAACGTGTTTTTCTATCCGCTGCCATTGGCTCTAAACGCCGTTGTTCTCCAAACGCAGACGCTGCAAGAATAAGAACAAGAACTAAATTACATAACCTTTATACATCAAATTGATTACAAAACTCCATGAAATTAGGAAAAAGGTTATTTATTACCTGCGAGATTGGTAATGGCGTTAGATAAAGCCAAAGCCGACGAAACACCTGTTCCTCCTCCTGACATATCTTCTCCAAGAAGTAATTTCGAAAATCTCTCTTTCATTTGCTCCATTGCTGTAATAACCAAAAAAAAAAAACAGAAACTTTGATTTTTGTCCTAACTTGCGTTCCAAGAATAATATGATCTCAACTTGAACCCAAGAAACCTTGAATTAGATTTTACCTGCTTGTAATAGTGCCTCCATGGTTTCCGATGAAGCGATCCTCGGAAGCTTGTCGTTGCGGTTAGGCGTTACGCCGCTTAGAGGCAAAGACGGTCGGTCAACGCTGCTAGATTTCCCCGGTTGACTCCTGAACATCAACATGTCATTATCATCATCATCCAAATTGTCTGAACCATCCATTGTCGTTGTGCAATCTGAGCTCCAGCTTTTAACATGTCTTGAAGTTGAGTGTTCGCTCATGTTCTTGAAATGAAACAATCTTGATTTGTAACTCTCTTGTTCTTGA
This sequence comes from Cardamine resedifolia, assembly GCA_014578085.1. NCBI lineage: Eukaryota > Viridiplantae > Streptophyta > Magnoliopsida > Brassicales > Brassicaceae > Cardamine > Cardamine resedifolia. Next base: position 227,383 of record VBRH01000052.1, on the reverse strand, counting down.
TCCATTGCTTTTACCATTACTAATCAAACTAAAAATTAAAAATGAAAAAGATTTCTGTGTTTTGAAATTCTTTTTAATCTCTTTTGTTTTCTTCTTCGTGTAATAAAGAGGAGTTTTAGGAGATTTTGGAGAAAAAACAAACTTAATTAACCAAAAAACGGTGTCTGTATTTCAGACTTAGCAAATACAGAACACAAATCTTTGACTTCTGTTAATGGTTTTAAATCTTTTTTAACCTGATTATTTTAGGAACTATTATGATTCGTTGTCCATAAACCATAAACAAGTGAATTTCCTCAGATTCTTCAGGAAAAAAAAAGAAGAAGATATTTTTAATTTTCTTGGAATGTTTTACTATTTATAAGTGGATACTTGGAGGAATGTGGGATGCACGTTATTAAAAAGTTGATTATCTCCACACGACAAAATTAAAACAAATCTTAAATCATTAAGGAGGACATGTTACAGACCCTTATCCGTAATTATTATGTTTTAGTTCTTGTGGCATCAAAAAGTTCAAGAATCTTAATTTTTTTTTTGTTGGCGTCATTCAAGAATCTCAATTAAATTAGAAACATGGGTAATAATATTCTATACAATTTTGAACCCTCTCTTGTTCTTATCTATTATAAGAGTAAAATTTCAAATTATGCTAATGATGGATTAAGTCTTTTTTTCTTCTTCTATTAATTCATCTATTATGGTTGGAATATTCTGCCTTTTGCATTTCAACAAAAAGAAGATATAAAGGTCTTGTACATTACACTTTTATTGATCACAAAAAAAGCAAACATACATGTAAAACTGAAAAATCTCAACATCATTGAAAACAATTTCCTCTCTTGGGGTCTATTTACAGACTTAGATTGAAACCAAGGTAAGATCTTGAGAGTTATACAACCTTTTTTCCTCAGATTTTCATAGAAGCAAAAAGAAACAAAAACAGAGGATCATTAGGGTAGTAATTAAGGAGTACAAGCGCCTTTGAAGATGAGGAACTTAAGTGTCTCCAATTGAAAATAGATAAAAGTTCCTTTAGAATGTGTGAAGAAACACCCAAAATTTGATCCCACCACACATTGCCATCCACTCCCATATCTCTCATCAAACTCCTAAATTTATTAAAAACAAAAAACAAATTAACCAAATTAATTGTAAATGATAATGATGTATTTATGAATATAAAATTCAAGAAAATGGTACCTTCTTGATATGACCAGCAATGGATTTACAATCAAAGACATCAAAAAGATCAAGAGCTTGAGAAGCAAAAGCCATAGCTTGCATCTGCATCTTCAATGGCATATCTGAATCTTCCACCATAGCTTTTCCTTCCAACATCTTCTTAATCTCTCTCTATCTTTCTCTCAAAGACTCAGAAGTTTCTGCAGATAAAACAGACAAGGAGAGGCTTGGATCTTTATAGAAGAACCTAAAAGACACAAAACGAAAAAAGATTCCTTCAATATCTAATCTTTATAAGAAAACCCATACGAAGATAAAAAATGTCTCCTCTATGAGAAATGTGGGAAAATGTGCCTAACCTTTTTCTTTGTCTTTTTCTCAAATTACTTCTCACGGGGTTCTTGGATTCAAAACTCTTTTTCAAGAATTATAATTATCTAAAAAAGAATGACACGAACGAACAAAAAATACTCGTCTGTTCTTTAATTTAGTCAAAACAAAAGTTGGTAATGTCAAAGATGTCGAAGCTGCTAAAAGAATAAGAAAAAGTGTGATAATTTCTAAATTTAAAAAAGGAAGAAGACAGTAAGAAAAAAATAAAATAAAATTTAGGTGTAAATGACTCATTTGAGTAATATATGTCTCTTTCTGACGTGTGTCCATGTATTTTTGTCTTTGACCTTTAATGGATAACGATGGAGAGGTGCATAATTAGTTTAGTTAGATAATATCCATGTGAAAATTTGTGATTAGCTAAGCTTCCACAAAATACGTAAAAAATGTCGGTGTAACCGTTAGGATCTATAGGTCCATTAAGAAGGTTTAGGGCCCATTGAATATGATGAAGATTCACAAAGTATCTCTTACTAAGAACCCTATTCTGATCTTATAATTCTCACATATTCAATGCAAATGGTGTATTTAATTCTCTTATGACCGCTAGAGATGTTTAAATCAGTCATATTAATTTATGAAAAGAAAAGAATTAATTACCAGCAGCTTAAGTTGTAGTGGATTATTTGTCCAAAAAAAAAAGTGGGGGGGAGGCGGAAGTAGATTTAAGAATTTGATAGTTTTTTAATGTTTTTATTTGTGATTTAGGTAAATTTTGAGATTTAAATAATTTTTGGGTAGTTTTTATAAAGAAAATATGGGGTGTTTGAAAACTACCTAAAACAAATCTAAATTGATAAAAACTACATAAATAACAAATTAAAACATAAAAACTACCATCTCTTTATTTTTCCCAAAAAAAATATCTAAACAGAAGATGTTTTATATTTTGATTTTAGAAAAACACAATTACTAATTTAATAATAGACTATCATCATTATTTAAAGTCAATTAGTGGCAAAAGATTGTCTAAATAAAATGCTTTAGGCAGCAAGATGTCTTCACGCTAGAACCATCAAAACTTACAAGAAGTTTGAGTAATCAAGAGGTGAGGTGTGCAATAGAGCCAACTTATCCTGACAATTTGTTGCTCAAACCAACTCTCAATTCTTGCTATACATGTTAGCACTAAAGGTAGAGTAAGTGGTTCAGCCATGTGATTTCGAAAAGAAGAAGAGCTAAATGGAAAAGATGAAAAACGCTAAAATGGAAAAGAGGAAAAAATAAATCCTAAGATTAGAGTGTAGGTGATAAATAAAAATCTTTGAATTAGACCGTTTTGGGGCGGAAGCAAGAATAATCTTTTAAAAACTGATTTTTTTATAAGACTCGGGTTTGTCTCCTTTCTCTTTTCATATATCATATTCTTTATTGTACAAATTTTTCTCGTTCTCATTGATATTAAATATTCTTAATTATTATTTTAATCAACTAATTTAAAACTTTACCATTAATTTTTTACTAAATTATGCTGTTACCATTTATACATTTAACTAATCTACTAGATTCCGTTAAGATTAACCATTAATTTTTGATAATTTTGCAAACATCATTTTCCTCCTATATTCTACCAAAATCCGCAACTATTATATTTTTAGATCAAATTTATAATATAAAATAGTTACATTCGGTAGAAAAAAAGTTGAATCACTTTCTCACCATGTTGGCGTTGATCATGAACGCTATGAGAGATTCATCAAAGGTTCACATGAACATCGTATATGCATATCTAGTTTCACAATTTAACTAATATGTTAGTTATGGTAAATAGAGTCTGATGATACACCAACTTATTGTTAACTACTAATTTATTATTACTTATGGTAAAGATGAGGCATGAAAAAAGCAATAAACCATGTTACAAATGTTGAAAGATGAACAATTACAAGTGGAAGATATGCCCGCCAAAATGTTACTACATATATCTTCACGAGAACGTTGGTAAAATAGTTAAGTTAGGTGAACAAAACTTTACTATGCGGTATGTGTGTTTTATTTGGTTTTGGTTATTTTACATGAACTACTAACATCTTGGTCAGGGGCAAATCTAGCCAGTTAATAGACCGGGTGCGAAATAGCAATACTGAAGATTCGAACTCCCTCATGAATTTAGTGGGGGCAAATTTGACCATTGTGCCACTTTAATTAATTAATATAATGTAAAAATATAAAGATTTATATTATACACCCATACCAACCAATGTGGGTCCGCTCCTGACTATATTACAATTAGCACTCGAGAACTAGAACAGCCACAATTAGCAAACATATTTGTTTGTTTTTTCTTTTTTTTGTTAAAAGGGTTTAAATAAAGATTTTTTCTTTTGTTAGTGGTATAAAGTATAAACATGTCATTTCATATATAAATTGCTTTGCAAAAAAATCAAATTTCTGAAGGAAAAAAAAGAAAGCAAAATATTTTCAATTTACTTTTCCTCTTTTTCTTTGGCACACATATGAAATCTTGACTCCCGCCGTAAATCCTGGTCAAATTCCGACGACCAAACAAAAAAAAAACAAAACGCACAATGTCGATGATGATTTCAAAACCCATTTGCAGATTCTCAATCTTCACCTTCACTCTCCTCTTACTCCTCAGTTTCTTAATCATCATCACTTACTCATCATCCGACGCCAATGTAGAACCAAACGATGAAGAATCAAACGATCTGGAACAATTTCTAGCAGTAGTAGAGCAACACTTACAAGAAGAAGATCGACCTAAGCAACAATCAGAAGCCGAATCAGTGAGCAAAGCAGATAGAATCGAACTAGAACTAAGCAGCGATAACTCGAAGCGAGTGATCAATGGAAACGAGTTCGTTATTCGAAGATAGCGTCGGAGCTTGAGATTAAAGGTTTCCCTACGCTTCTTCTCTTCCTTGGTCAGGTTATGTTCTTCTCCAAGGCTGATGATTTTCAGAAACTTGCGCAGCCTCTTGAAGATACTGCAAGAAAGTTTACAATTTTCCAATGCTGGCCAGATAGATTTTAGTCTTTGGAGTCTCTCTTAACTGTTTATTATTTTTCTTGCAGCTTATGTTTATATATGTTGATATAACAAATGAGAACCTTACAATGCCATTCTTGACCTTATTCGGAATACAAAATGCGAATAACAACACTGTTGTAAGTTTCTGATACTTGTTTCAGTCTGTGTGATTGTGGATTAATCTAATAGTTCTTCACCAGGTGGCTGCTTTCGATAACAACCTGAATTCCAAGTATTTGCTCGAATCAGATCCATCACCAAACAATATACAAGTACAAATTTGCTTTACCATTTTTTTTGTTTCCTTTCAAATCTTCATATATGTCGTAACTGATTCATGTGTTTTTCAATTTGCAATTAGGAGTTTTGTTCAGGACTTGCTTATGGAACTGTTTCACGTTACTATAGGCCATAGCCAGTTCCAGATAATGTAAGTATGAGATATATAATCCTCTTTTGATGTTCTTTTTTGGGATATTATTGAGACTGTAGAGACTTGGAACGTAATATGAGCTAAGATCAAATAAACCGGTGAAATCCGCAGGTTGTTTATATCAACAAAGAGTTGAAACCAAAGGATGGGTCTTCTAAAGATGAATTGTAGTCCAAGTTTTGAGAAAATGTAGAGGCATAAGAAACAAAGAGAGAGAATAGATTACATGATTTTGATTTTGATATCGTGTGGAATCCAATTCGTTAGAATTTGTAACTCAATGAAACTGAAATTACATTTCCAGAAGTTATAGTATATGTTACAAAATCAAATGTGCCAAATAAAAGAAAATATTGGTACCCTCTGCAACGACCTTTTGCTTGATTAGCATTCACACCCAGTTGATCTTTGTTGCTGACCTCCGGCAACATCAATGGTATCGGGAAGGTACCTACGAGATATGAGAGAAGTAAGGTCACAAGATAAGACTACGACGAGAAGAAGTGTGCAAAATTTGAAAGAAACAAGTACTTACGGTTCTTCTTCAGGTTCATTCTTGAATGCATTTTTGGTTATGCATTCGAAAGCCGCATCTACATTGAATCCTTCTTTCGCGGAAGTCTCAAAGTAAGGAATGTTTCCTTTAGAAGCACACCATGCCTTTGCTTTTTTCTCAGAAACCTAACAAATACAAAGAAACCAAAACAAGAAAATATAACTTTAGCATAACCAAACTCTAAGATACGCGTTTTTGGGTATGAAATAAACAAACATCTCACCACTCGGCTCTTGCCACCATCAACATCAGTCTTGTTACCCAACACAACAAACGGGAAATTTTCAGGATCTGATGGACTAGCCTAAACAATGTCACAATGAAAACGATTAAAGCAAAGATATTCCCAACTTATATACAAATGATATGGTTAAATAGAGTTAATTTTTACCTGAATCAAGAACTCTTCCCTCCAGTTATTAAGATTATCAAAAGATTTCATAACATTGACATCATACACAAGAACACAACAATCCGCTCCTCGGTAAAACGCGACTCCCAAACTTTGGAATCTTTCTTGTCCAGCAGTATCCCAAATCTATAATGGATTAAGAGATTTTAATTCATCCTTAATTAATCTGTATTAGTAAATAGTTATAGACAACAAAAACACTGTATTTTCATAAGTAACACAGTACTCATAAAGCAAGATTTAAACCTTTTTTTTTTAACTCAACAGTTAAACATGAAACCCATAAAAGTTCGGAATCTAAAGGATCCAATTAAGAATATTCTAAGAATCTATAATGTTTGATTCATTCAAACAATGAAGAAATATATTACCTGTAAAGTGAAGATTCTGTCATCAATTTGAACCTCTTTAGTCAAAAAATCTGCTCCAATCGTTGCTTTATACTGATTACTAAACTTTCGATTCACAAATCTAAAAGTATGAAACAAAATCAAATTTCATAAAAAGGAATTTAAATATGATTTTAAAAATAGCCATAGATCTGGATTCCGAAACCTACTGATTCATTAAAGAAGTTTTTCCAACCCTGGCAATGAAAAAAAAAAAAATGATCAAAATCTTATTCAATGGACAAATAAAATCACATCAAATTTTATTTTATTTTAAATTATAGAAATCGAAATTTGAAGGAAGACAATAAAAATCGAAGAGATAAGAAAATAACCCGCTATCTCCGAGAATGATAACCTTCAGAAGAACTCTCCGGCGAGAAGACATTGACGGAAACTTTTAGGGATTGAGCTAATTTGATTTTTCTTTTCAGCGAAGAAAGTGTCTCTGTTTTTTTGTTCTTCGTGTGATTCAGGCGAAATTACAGAAAAAGGTATATTCGCTAAATAACAGCAAGGTACACTATTTTAAATATTTTTAATTTCCAAAGTTACCCCTCCGTTAATTAGTCATTAACTAATCGTATTATAATAATTAGAAAGTCATTAATTATACAAAAGAAATCTTCAACAGGTCGTCGTCTCGTTCTAAAATTAACCTCTACCTCAAACTCCGATTACTCGTCGTCTAGTCACTAAACATATTATCTGCCACAATTAATGAATAATCACTTAAAGAAATCAGTTACCCGATTACTCTCCGCCTAATTCAATTAATTTCTGTCTAATCCGATTACTTCCCGCCTAATATTGTATACCCGATTATTTTTAGATTGCAAATATAAAACATTTATTTTGTTATTCACACATTTAGATTGAGAGTTTGTAATGTTCTATAATAACTTATCTTCCAAATTTTAATAAAAATCATAAAATTTTATCCCAAATATATGTTTTCATGTGTATACTGCAATTTTGAAAACAAACTATATAAAAATTTAAGAAAGTTTTTGAAAAATACCCTATCTATGTTTGTAAATTTGAAAAGTACCCTATATATAAGTTTAATAAAACAAATTTGATAATTATTTTGTCCCCTTATTTAAGTTTATATCTTTATAACTAACATTAAAATTTACAAGAAAATTATTATTATTAATTCATTACAAATTGAAAATAAATATTATTAAATATGATGACATAGGATGATTAAAACTAAAAAAATGGGATCGATGAAATGAAATTATTCACAATTTTAGGAGGAGACATCACATGTCACATTCGTTAAGACTTTAATAAAATCGTATTCATTCTTTATGAGATTACTATATGTTTGGTCTTAAACATAATCCATAATAAAATTTTAATTTAATGGAAACAATGGTCATGAGCAATCCCACAAAATTTTCATAGTTTTCAAACCATTTTGTTTGTTTTTAGCTATATTCTAATTTTGATTTGTTCAATAATAAAAAATACATGACATATTTTGAATCATTAAAATTTATAAGAATATTAAATATGTTTTTAAAAGTTATTTAGGATAATGATCAGTACTAAATTTTGTATAAATAAAATATTTATTTTACACCATAAAATTAATTGATTATATTTTTAAAATCTTAGATTTTTATAAATTATTATTAAGCTTTTGTGAATATATAGATTTTTATACATATATAAGGTATTTTCCCAAAATTTAATTATAATAGATTAATATATTTTTCAAACATTAAACTAGTCCTAAAAAAAATCTCCGATTAATCCCATGTTATTTTCGATTATTCTATCAGACGTTAGTCCCTCCATCACCGCCGGTCTAGCGCCATGAACATGGCGTCTAATGGTCTAATCATTTTTACTTTTTCCAAATGTTTTTTTTTAAGTACCATTGACCAATGTTCCTTCAACACCATGCTTTATAAAAAGGATTATAGAACACGTTAATGTTCATATTAGCTTTTAGTTTGTTGTATTTTTCATCAAAATGGATAACAAAAACCATACTTTAAAAAGAAAAATCATAGAGACTAATAAATATCTTTCCCTCAATGAATACATCAAGCAAGGCCAAAAATAATAAAGAATCATAAAGTCTTTAATATCTTCACACCAAACTCAAAAACAAAAATCTCCAACAAATAATACTCATGTGCAAAGATGAGGCTCATGAGATATTTTAATTAGAGCCACACATGAAAATAAAGTGAAAACGCGTGTAATGTAAAAACGTGTTTACACCTAAACCTACCACAAATCAAGATTCCTCTGTTTTTAAGCACTTGTCTCATTGGTTTTCTTATCCGGTTCGATCTCTTGTGTTGTACGTTGGCCTTCAGTGGTGATAGAGGAGCCTGATGTGTTCTGACCGTTGTCGCTGGTCAAAACGCTACATTCGCTGCTACCACCAAATGTCTGGCTTTCAAATGCCATTTTCTTGAATTTCTTCAAGTCTTCTTTGTATTGTGTTGAGCTATAATCTGAGCTTCCGTCTAAGCTGTAAATAGTGCTGTGACCTGGCGTGACTCCTTCGGTTAGGTCATCTATAGATATATTTCCTTCAAACGCTCGAACTATCTGCAATGACCCCAAAGAGCAATGACCCCAAGTTTCAGAAAAACTCATATAAAGTTTCAATCTTTACCTGAATTTGATAGTACCTGGCTCATTTTTGGGCGGCGTTTTGCTGAATGACGAACACTAGCAGCAGCGCAAGCAACCATTCTCGTCATTTCGCTGATATCGAAGTCCTGCTCTAACCGCGGGTCAACAAGACCGTCAAAGTTACCTTCGTTTAGAGCTTGAATCATCAAAGGTTTTGCCTAGAGCATGAAATAACATTAAGAAGCTTATTAAAAGTTTAAGGATTTGGTGTTAAGTGGAAAAAGATAACCAACCCAATCAACAATGCTATCATCATCAGCAAAAGGCTGTGATTTATCAACAGGACGCCGTCCGGTTATCAATTCAAGAAGCACCACTCCGAACGAAAAGACATCTGATTTATCAGTGAGTTTGCCAGAAGAAGCATATTCAGGAGCCAAGTAACTGCATCAAGATAACATCACACGTAAAAGAAATCAAAAGATTGTTAGTTATTTATGGTTGAATGGTTACATATAGAAAAGAGCGTTTCATACCCGAATGTTCCCATAATCCGAGTGGAAACATGAGTATCAGTGTCTAACGAAGACCTGGCGAGTCCAAAATCTGCTAACTGATCAATCAGTTTCAACATCATTAGTAGTGAAGTTGAAACAAAAATCTTTAAAGATTTTTTACAAGTCTTAGAAATACCTTTGCCTCATAGCTATCATCAATTAGAATATTTGCAGCCTTCACATCGCGGTGTATTGTTTTAGGGTTACCTAATGAAACGAAACAAAACAAAACCTCTCTGACAATTCAGAAAAAATCCTTAGAAACAACACAAAGACAAGAACATTGTACTCACAATCTTCATGTAAATATGTCAATCCTTTAGCTGCACCCAAAGCAATCTTCATCCTCTTTGACCACTCCATTACAGGTCTCCCTTTCTCTACAAAAACATTTACCATAGTTTCAAAAATTCACACAAAAAAAACCCATTTTAGTTAACCACAAGGGGAGTTTAAAAAACTCACCGTGCAAATGAAACTCAAGAGTCTTATTAGACACAAACTCATAAACAAGCAATCTTTGAGATCCGGTTATGCAATAACCAAGAAGAGAAACAAGATGTCTATGATGTACTCTGCTAATGGTTTGTATCTCTGCTTGAAACTCACGTTCGCCTTGACCACTTCCAGCTTTAAGCTGCTTAATAGCAACCTCTGTTCCATCTATAAGAACACCTTTATGAACATAACCAAACCCACCTTGTCCAATTAGGTTAGTGTTGGAGAAGTTATTAGTTGCTTTAGCCAAATCTTCATATGTGAACAAGTTATGTCCAATGTTGTCTGAAGAGCCACTTTGATTCCATTGCTGAAGAAGATTATTGTTATTATTCTCTACAAATATCAAATTTTCATGGCTTATTAAGGATTTTAGAATCAGCCAAAGTGAATAAAAACAAAGAAATCGAATATTTTTAAGAAGTAGTAGTAATAATAAAAATTGAATTTTTAACCCTAAATTTTCGGGATTTTGTCAAGAAATTAAATTAACCTTTTGGATCTACTAGTTGCTCTCTATTAATGGCAGCTTCAGCATCTCTTCTCTTCATCTTCCTCTTCTTTCTTTTATAAAAGCATACGAAGATACAAACTCCGATTAGAACAATCGTTGCTCCGAGAACTACTCCAGTAATTAGTCCAGCTAATGCTACACTTCCCAAGCCTCCGTTGTTTGATATCTCCGCCGTTAACGGAGGCGGTGAAGAAGGTCCGATGATGGAAGGCTGAGATGGAGTTGATGACGTCGTCGTGTTTGCTTTGGTGAAGGGAAACACTGGCTCTGGTGGAAGTGCGACGGAAGGGATAGTGTTGTTAGACGATGACATTAGATCGGAAAATGATGAGTCTCAGGCGCGTGTGCAGGTTTTTCTCACATGGCGGAAGTGAGAAAATAAGGAAGAAGGAGAAGAAGAGAGTTAAGTGGTCCCACTAGAGAGATTCTAAATTCTCTTGTCCACTCTCTGTTTCGAAGTTAAAGTACCATTAACTAATCTACACAATATACATGTTTTTATATATAAAAAAATTATAAAAATAACTACGACCGAGTCATTCTTTTTTAAATTACATCTTCTGTTTTTTTTTTTTCCTTAAATTACCATTTGAATCTAGAACACTCTGAATTTTAGATTTATTGAAAGATTTTTAAAACTAAAAAAAGAAGTGTTTACAAATTACAAAGTCCTAATAAACCTAATTTCACGTATTTTGATATTTGTTTTTTCTAAATGACATTGTTAGGGTAATTCTCTAAGTAAGTTCATATTATAATGTATTTTTTTTTTGTCGAAATAGAAATATCCGTTAATCATTTAGGATATGGTTTACCTCAAAAAAAAATCAATTTGAAAAATTAGAGCTTACATTAGAAAAGAGAAAACCTCATATTCAAGCTTTATTTGCAAAAAAATCGGCATATACATTTAAATTACGAGAAATATAAAAATATAAAAAAGGAAATAAAAACTTAAAATTATAGAAATTATTCAGTTCTGGTGTAAACGTCGGCCAATCCTCTGATGCGTCCAACAAAACTATGAGATCTTTGTAATTGGTCTAAAAAATAACCTCAAAAATATGTAAATTGCTCAAATAACGCACAACCCAAAAAAAAAATTAAATTCTGCCTGAAGTGTAGTGAAGTGTGAAGGCTATGAAAAAGGCTTCGGAAGAGTTGATCATTGGCTTTGGGGCATTACAAGAAATAATTAAAAAAAAGATCTCACTAAATAGTTTCAACAACTACATGTTCCGAAAAAATGGGTTGGGTGAAGTTACAATGCTATAAAGAGTGAAGGTGTGGATTACATCTCTGGTAAGAGAGATATACATGGATCACCAGATAAAGAAACATTTCACTTCTTCCTCTACATGGGAACAAAAGCAGAGATGCTTGTGGAGAAGAAGGGAATATCTTTCTCCCTTGTGTATCCAAATCCAGAAGAAGAAGTAGAAGTAACCCAACATATTTCATTCAAATTCAAGAAGTTCTATGACATAGTAAAAGAGAAGAATGAAGAGAAGAAAAAGGAGGTTAAGAGAAAAAGAAGAATTGAAGCGTACCCCTAAGTAGATTCTAGGGTTTAGATTGGTATCAATATCTCATGTTTCCTTTGTAACGACGAACTAATTTTAAAAGATCATATTTTGTGTTTTTTTTTTTATGTATTAATTAATCGATGGATCTTTAAACCAAAGTGTGAGAGTATACAATCCAAGCACAATATCTAACCATGACCGTTCTTATTATAATATATCTCGTACATGTATTTAGTTTTGAGATCTATTATCCGGGATCCGCTCAGATCCGGTCTGAAAACAGGATATCTGGAGGGTCGAATCCAGATTCGGATAATTGAATAACGGATCTGGATAACTGAAAAAAACATACCGGATATTCGTATCCGGGATATTTATATTATAATAATATTTTATTATTATTTATATTATATTAATTTTTCAGATTTTGTATTATTATAATAATATTTTAATTATTTTAATTATATTTTTTCTTTAGATTTTATATAATAATAATATTTTTAATTATTTTAAAAAATGGATCCGAATATCCGCAGATATCCGAAATTTTTCACGGATATTCGGGATAACCGGATCTGAATATTCGCATCCGGCCCAGCCTTACATGTATCAAAAAAAAAATTACACTAGTATAAGCAAACTTGACTACATTGTCTACCTTTTAATTTTCTATAAAAATAAAATTCAAGGGACTAGAAAAAAAAATGAATGCACTTACTATTTATAATTTATCTTTGGTGATTGTATCACTCCCTAAAGTACCATCAAAATTAGAATTATTGACTTCTCTGAAAAAACTAATTCCTCATCATGGAAATTGATCTTGTTATATTTATCCTCCTTCCATTTATAGTTTGTTCAATAAATATACGCGGTAAGCAGAAATCTGATTTTTTTTTTTTATCAATCATGCTCCGAAATTTGTTTATGTTAATCATTTACATTAAATCAATTTACGTGGTAGGGTACGGATGACAAATATTGAATGCAATAATCAATGGAAGCCATTATCAGGGACCCTTATTAGATAGAAGAAACATTAACAAAGTAAAACAATTATTCACAAAAAAAAAAAACCGAATT
>VBRH01000052.1:199347-214213 GCA_014578085.1 Cardamine resedifolia | reverse complement strand
AAAAAAAAAAAACCGAATTCTCATGCAACAAAAACTTTATTTTTTCCAATAATATCTGAATTGCAAAAGCACGTTAAGGAAAAGAAAACAACAGAGGGAGAAGCTTAAGCGTGTTGAATGTTCTTGAAATATTATCTATTTTTCTTAACATCTCTGGCAAGTCCCAACCATTTTTATGAAACTTAATTTAATAGAGAAAAAATGTTAACCTTTCATTTTAATTTCTTTTATGATTTAAAAAAAAAACTTGTAACTGTTTTAAAAACTTATGTTGGTTAGTAATTTGAAAAAAAAACTTTGGAAAAAGGGATAGACATGTCTTCAGAGAGAGAGAAGTGGTTATTGGCTAATTGTGGTTGCATGCACTATTCCTATAGTTAGAATTGTGGCTCAAACTTTGATATGATTTAATGTGGCGTTATATTGGTTATGTTCGAGTCGGAGAGCAAATACGATAATTTGAGAACTTAGATTCACTCCCAAGTCCCAACTAATCTTATCGCTGAGATCCTCTAGGGATTGCCATAGGGAGGTGGTGACCACTGACCACTGACCATGCTTATCAAAGCAATGAGCTTCTATTGTCAGTTGTTTAGGTTTCAGGGATTTGGTCTTGAAGATGCCTTTGACTCTTCTGCATGCGCCTCTTGTTCACCTTCCAAGTTGATTGTAAATAGTTCTTGTTGGCACTTCAACCTCTAAATCTCTAGACCGATATATACTGTCTTCTTTAATTAGCCACTAATTATTACCTGAATTTTTCAATTATAAAGTTTGAAACTGATAACAGATAGTACCAAATGGATGGTGGCCTAGTGGTAGCAGAAGGGGATTGGTTCTCTTGGACTCCATGTTTAAACTCTATTTGAGACGGATATGCATTTTTTAAATCTGAATGGACTAAAGGCTGATTCCGAATACTAAATGAGATTATGGGTCAAAAGATACTGCCGGCTTATTTGTATGAAAGAGATATCGTTCAAATTTGGATCTGATAAATCAACAGTGATGATGATATAACTCTAGAAAAAGATACTTAATATAATAATAAACGTGAATTTCAAAAAAAAAAATGAACGTTACTTTTACTTAGATAAGACAAATGTTTTTTTTTGTTTTGTTAAAATTTTATTGAATGTTGAAGATCAAGTCAATTATATTAACGCCAATTAGAATCATGTCAATTTTATTCAGAGTGCTAAATGTACTAGATAAATGTACCAAATAGATGTACTACTAGATGCCTTAAGAAACCTGGAGGCTCTCAAAGTGTAATTCTCCTCCAGATGTACAAGATAGTGTCGGATAGACCAGACATCTCTAGCAGACATATGTATCAGACATTTGTATTAACATATGTATCAGATTTCGTCTTTACCTCACACATATGTAGTGTAGTTGAACGCTTGAATTAGACATATCGCTGGGAAGAGTGAAGTATATACTTTCGGATGATGGTTTAAAAAAAGAAGGTTGTGGGATGAAATAGTAAGCACAATTTGTTATTTGATCAATCAATCGTAGACGGCATACAAGTATCAAATACAATACGCCTATTAAAACCTGGTTAGATAAATATTTTGGTTACACAAATATAAAAGTTTTTAGTTGTAAAACTTATTATCATGTTAAAAAAAAAAAAGTAAATTGGTTCACAAAAGAAAAATATTACTCGTATGCTACAGAGATGAAGTCAAAAGATATGGAATTTCGTCTCCATCAAAAAGAAATGTGATTTTTAGCAGAAGTGGTGTTATATTTCTCTTTAATTTTTAATGGATTCAACACAAAATATTTCTTTTTTTAAGCCGAAATTCTAAACAAATCTTTACTCATAACCAACGGCTAGCTGTCTCTCTTGCTTCTTTATTTAGATATTGTCAAAATATCAACTACACCCGTCCCTCCCTCCTAAAAGAGATACTCCATTTTGTAAAGAGTGTCATTTTAACATTTTTCACACAAATTAAACAAATGTTTAATTATACAAATTTGCCCTCATTTAATATGCCACTAATTCATTGATATTGACTGAGAATTTTAACTTTGGATAGAGGGTAAATTAGAAATTTTGTTTAAAAATCACATTAGAAATGTGAAATGACATTATTTTTGACACAAAAACTCATTTCTAGAAAAAAACTCAACTCTAAAATAATTTTCCTTAAAAATGGAGGGAATAAAATCTTACCTTTCTATAGAAACAAAGCTTCTTTTTTTTTTTTTTTCGCCGGCATATTAAACGAGGCTTTAAAACATGTAGTCATGTACAATGCCATTAGGTTTTCAACTTTAAGTATCACTGGAAATAATGCTCCAAAAGCTTTGATTTGGTTTTTTTTTTATAAACCTCGGGAGTTCCGGATTTTTGGCTCATTATCTTCCTCGGTTTCCAGAGTCAGTTTTTAGTTCATTCATATTTAATAAATGTTTTTCCGTCCCAAAGAGATATGTTAAACAAGATATTTGCCCAAAAGGCCAAAACAAAGGTAAGATGTTAAAAAAGGAAAGGAAAAGTGTGACTTATGGTTTAGAAGCATAATTTATCCGTTTTGAAAAGAATTGCAATTGGTTAAAACTTCAAACACCAATTCTGATTTACAGTAATAATTACATCGAGAAAAACTGTAGTTTCAATCTCAAATTTCAAGACTGAGGTATTGATTGAATACTTGGGGAACATTTTATTCCATAAATGTGGTTTTGTCCTCCAAGTTATCAAATAAATGCTTTTAACTTCGGTCATACTACTAATTTTGATTTTTTTTCCATAGTTTTTTCCATCTTGTTACACAACCTTGTGGGTACATATAAATTCATGCATATCGATTATTTCCATGATATTGTAAAGGAAGCTCCCTAGAGATCGGTCAAGAGAAGGTTTGATTTGGACACAGTAGAGTCATAGACCTTCTTCTGATCAGCTCAAGAAACCATTAATCCATCGTCCCTCGTTCATGGTACATATTGACTCTTTTCCTCCTTTAATTTTTTAGAAAAAAATTGTATAAAACGACACCATGAACGAAGAACAATGGTTCATATAACAGATTCGCGTAGCATATACTATGAGGTTCAACATATTCAAATCGATATGTATACTTTCACATCCTCAGAGATTTTAAATGGAATAATAACACAAAAATAGTCTACTTAGTTTTTGTTATTCACAAATAAAATAATACTACATGTTATGGACTTGATCACTTATATGTTTTGATGGATTTATTTTAATTTATGGTATCTTTTAGGTGATTATCCCATTACTAAATTCCGTGGTAAAACTAGTCGTTGCGGTGGCAGCTCAACCGGTAGCCTCCGTCTCCATCTTACTTTTTTACAGTGGTCTTCTTCCCCGGAATCTTCAATTAGAAAGACTAACCGGCAATGAATTTATGATCGACAGCAATGATTATCTTGTAAAATTTATCGTATCTTTCTTAAAATGTTTATGTTAGTTTTCTATTTTATAATAATGTTAAAGACTCTATATCAATTAAACGTTTTGGATATTTTAGAGAAAATACATTTTAGTTTGACAGAACAACAAAATTACCGTTGAAAATAATGGGAAATTATATAAAGATACTCTAAATTTTATATCAAACCCAATAAAAAGTCTTTTTGAAAAAAAAAAACAAGTTGACAAAATAGTCAAATATAAAACATAAACTCCAAATTATAAATCATTAGCCTAAAAAACTGAACCCTAAGATCAAAGCTAAACCTAAGAAACTTGTTTTTTAATTAGCTAATTTTTTAATGCTCGATTTTTTGTTAAATAATTCATTGAACTGAAGGCTGAAAATAGTTTTTGGTAATATTGAAATTATAATTACAGGAATCCGATGAATTATTCCCACCAAAAAAATAGGAACATTGAGGTCCAGGTTGTAATAGCACATAATGATAATGTAGGGTAGAAGTTGGGAAATCAAGTAATTTAGGGGCGACAATTAATATTAACTTTTTATTGAGAGAAAATATGGAAGGAAACAAGAAAATATGATTTATTTTTTCTTTTTCCGAACCACCCACTGACTTGTCCGAAGTCCGTCTACTGTCTGCTCCAATAAATTCGCCATTAAAACCCTTTTTTCTTTGTTTTCTCTCTCTGTCGGGACTCTGCAACTCACATCAATCTATGAGCAACGAAAGCCCCATTTTTCTTTACTCTAAATAAAACATAAAGTCTTCGTTTTTCTTCCCGATGTGATAACGTAACGGTAATTTCCAATTTCCCGATTCTCTTTTCCGGCCAATGAATCATCTCTTTCGCGTTTACGGGTTTCCATTTATTGTTAAAATCGAAGCTAAATTCGTTTACTTTTTTCACGCTTTATATCACTGTAGCTATGGAGCTGAAGTGTGTATTTTGTCGGAAACAAGCATTACTCTTGATTTCTTGGCTGACTCTGCTTTATCTCGCGTCATTGGCGACTGTAAGTAAAAATATTCAAGAATTAGGGTTTTCTAAGCTTGGTCGAATCTTCTTTATAATTGTTGGAATCTTATTAAAAAGATTTAAGTTGAAATTTTGAAATGGTTTTCAGATATCAAGCGAATCAACTCAGAATGCCACTGGTTTCAAGAAAAGATCTAACAAAGGTAAAAAGAAAAGTTGTGAACTTTAATTGGATTGGTTCCTCTAATTCATGATGAGATTTAGACTTTGTTTTGTTTACTGTCATTGATTCTCTATGTACAGTTTCTTGCTCTTCTGGTTGGATTATTGGACCGAACCAAACTAAATGTTATGCCTACTTTAGAAACTCCACTACTTGGGAAAAATCAGAGATGTTATGTAGAACTTATGGTGGTCATTTAGCATCGTTTTCATCGAACAAAGAACCCAGCTTTGTTCAAAAACTATGCAATGGAAACAACGCTAGTGGTTGTTGGATTGGAGGAAGAGGTGTGAATTCTTCTACCTTGAATTGGAGCTGGTCTGATCCTAAGACTCCTCAGTGGAATCAATCCATGTTTCCGAAAGTGCCACTTCGCACGCGGTGTGGCAATGGCAATGGCAGTTCAGCTTGTCATGCTAATATCTGTATAGCCGTGACAAACGGTTCATCACCAATCTTTGGTGAAAGATGTAACGCTTCTCATGCTTTCATTTGTGCAGTTGATGCTGGTAATGGCCTCTCTATCTCTTTCTTCTATGTTCTGCATTTGTGCTAGTTAGTCCCATAATCCCATATAACTGTTATCTTCTTGCTGCTACAATGATTCGGTAGTGAATACAACACTAAGGACTATAAGTTTTAGGCATTGATTTGTTTTTAAAATGTATTTTTTAAAACAATAGAGATCTCAAGTTTGTTTAATATCTCTTCTTTGCAGATATTAAATGCCGCAATTGTCATGGGGAATATGTAATTATTCTCGCTGTTGTCAGCGGTTTGATTCTCTTAACCACATTCGCCATCATACTATGGCTCCTTGTCTACAAACGAAGCAAGAAACGCCGAAAATCCCGAAAAGTCTCAAATCCAGGTTCTTCTTCTTCAGCTTTAGGTCCTCCCTCATGGAAGATCTTCAGTAGCGAAGAACTGAGATCAATGACTAAGAACTTCAGCGAAGCTAACCGTCTTGCTGGGGATGCCAAAACTGGAGGAACTTATAGCGGCGGTTTATCAGATGGGACTAAAGTTGCGGTTAAGAGATTGAAAAGGTCTAGTTTTCAGAGGAAGAAAGAGTTCTACTCCGAGATTAGAAGAGCGGCTAACCTTCATCACCCGAATGTAGTGGCCATCAAAGGTTGTTGCTATGATCATGGAGAACGTTTCATTGTTTATGAGTTCATAGCTAGTGGACCGCTCGATAGATGGCTGCACCATGTGCCTAGAGGTGGTAGGAGTCTTGACTGGAACATGAGATTGAACATTGCCACAACTCTTGCTCAAGGAATCGCGTAAGTCAAATCTTATACTATAGCTTTCGAATATTAGGTTCGATTTTGAGAATTTATAACCAAATTTAAACTGATCTTAAATCTGGTTATATACAAATTTCAGTTAGGCTATTGAATTTTTAGTTAATTTAAGTGGTTTGGTCACACCAATTTCGTTTTCATGAAATTTTTAGTCAATTTAAATTATTTGTTTCAGTTTGGTTTACATTTCCATCTCTACTATATTTATAGTTACTTGGTTTTATTTTGCAATCTAACTTCTTTGAAACGTCAAAAAAATCAGGTTTTTACACGACAAGGTTAAACCGCAAGTGGTGCACCGCGACATCCGAGCAAGCAATGTCCTACTCGACGAGGAGTTTGGAGCTCATTTAATGGGTGTTGGTCTCTCAAAGTTCGTCCCTTGGGAAGTAATGCAAGAGAGAACCGTAATGGCAGGTGGAACCTATGGTTACCTCGCGCCCGAATATGTATACAGAAACGAGCTCACCACGAAGAGCGATGTCTACAGCTTCGGAGTTCTTTTGCTTGAGATTGTGAGCGGTCGTAGACCAACTCAAGCGGTTAATTCTTCAGTTGGGTGGCAGAGCATATTCGAATGGGCGACACCATTGGTTCAGGCTAACCGATGGTTAGAGATTCTTGATCCGGTTATCACATGCGGTTTACCAGAGGCGAGTGTGGTTCAGAAAGTTGTGGACTTGGTTTATTCATGTACTCAGAATGTGCCATCGATGCGTCCTAGAATGTCTCATGTTGTTCATCAGCTTCAACAATTGGTCCAACCATTAGAGATTAAGTAGTTGTTACTATAGTAGTTTCAGCCTTAGAAAGGCGAAAAGGGCAAAAAAGGCAAAACGATGTCGTGTAAGAGAAGCTTCTAGATGTTGTAGTCTTACAGCTAAAAAGTTTTCGAAAAGCTTGTTAACTAAGTAGCTCTATATAATTTTATTGATCTTGCTCTCTAAGTTTTAATTTTCTAATATAAAAACTAGTTCATATAATAATAACAAATAAAGACCATATTATATGCATTTCAAGAAAAGTCTTCCTTCTTTTGGATTTACATATTTCTTATCTTTGTCTTGAGAAGAAACTTTTTGGTTCGTTACTTTGCTTCATAGCTTTTACTATATTCTGATTCTGAGTATTACTTCAACTCCATTCACTAAACCACCGATTAGATTCTTCTGTATTTTCATATAAAGCTTTGATCTTTCTTTTTTTCATCTTCTGCCTCTAGAAAACAAAAAAACAAGATGTTGTTTCTATGGTGCTTCAAACCCAAGTTCTACAAGAAAAGGTTTAATCATTTGGCACTCTGTTTCAAACGAGTTTTAACTTTTGAATGTTTCTGAGCAATTTAACATATATCCTTTGTTCTTGGTGAAAAATGCAGCAAATCTACAACTAGCTACATGAAGATTCGGCTAAATATAGTACGAAAAAAAAGGATTGCAACGGTTAATTTTCTGAAAACAGATATTGTGAATTTCCTCAAGAATGGCCAAGATTCTCAAGCTTATACAAGAGTAATTAAGATTTCTTCTTTCTCTCATTATAATTCTAAGCTTTATTATGTTTTTTTTTTTGTTTTTGTTTTTAAATCTGTCAACTACTTGTTATGCAGGCAGAAGTATTACTCGAAGAGCTGAGAATAATATCGTGCTACGATCTCATCGAGCGATTCTGCGATTGTATCTCTGAAAATCTCACTCTAATGCTGAAGAAAAGGTTTTTACTTTTAAGTTTTTAATCTCTAGATTTCATTCCAAAAGGTCTCGAAAATTTACTAACTTATGTGTGTGTGTGTTTTTTTTTGTTTACTTAACTTTTTAGGGAATGTCCTGAAGAATGCAGAGAAGCTGTTTCCTCTTTGATATATGCAGCAGCATGGGTTCCCGATGTTCCTGAACTTAAAGATCTTAGAGCCGTGTTTACGCATAGATTTGGGAATTTCATTGCTGCATCTGTTAATCATGAGGTTGGTTTATTATTTGAATACATTGTCTAATCTTTGTTTCATTTCTTGTACTGAGTGTATTTGTCTTTTTGAATCTTTCAGCTCGTTGAGAAAACTGAATTGCGAAGAAAACCTTCAAGGGAACTTAAGATTCAAACAGTGAAAGATATTGCGAATGAGTTTTCGATTAACTGGGATCCTACAGCTCTCAAACTGATGCTGCTCAGAGAGACTTCAGCTCTGCAAGTAAAATATGTATTCTAAAATTTTGACTAGAGAAAAATATCAATCCTCTCTGTTTTTGTTGTTTCTAATGTCTGAAAAATATGTTTAGATTGAGGGGAAGATGGAGTCAGGAGCTGATGATCAGAAGATTGAGAAGAAGAAAAGTCTCGTAGATGATCAAAGCGACGATGAATCGGTTCTTTCAGAGAGCTGGAAAAGAGACTCGTTCTCCAAAGGCAGTTTGAGTTCTAGTTCTAGCTCCAGCTCGAGTTCTCTTAGAAGAGAATCTGTAAAGAAGAAGAAGAGGAAGAAGAAGATTTTACCTTATGGGATAATCTCTCCTCCATACACGAAACCAAGAGCTCGAAACGATGAGAAAGCACAAGAGGAGGAAGAAGAGAATCAAAAGAGTATTGATCAAGAAAACTCAAGGTTACTTGAATTACAAGGCAGTAGGAGTCTCACAAGTGCAAGCAATAACGAAGTTTCCACGACAAGAGAGGATGGAAGAACGTTGTCGTTTCAGAGACCGAAGCTCCTGGATTATGATGATGTGGTGGCTCGCCTTGCAGCTCTTCGCCGGAGATAAGAGAAAATTAAAGTAGTAATAAGAAAAGACAAAAAAAAAGTAGTAATTAATTAAGGTTTATACTTGACACTAATGATTAATATACTAATTAGATTTGGTTGTAAATGTATGTAATTATCGTTAATAGTTTGAAATTAGTCAACTAGTTGAATCTTTACACAAGAAAAATAGTGGAAAGTAATAGAACATAAGAGAATGGGTCTCTTAAGCCTTTCTTTCTTCAGGAATAAGAAAATTCTTTCTTAGTTTATTTATATGTTGTTCTTCATCATCTCAAGGAGAGTTAAACTCACTAACATTACCAGTGTTAATAGGATTTTTTTTTTTTTGATTATTTTGAGTCCTAAAATACACTTTTTAAGTAAGGTTAGAGCCAAAAAGGATGTCGTATCAGAGAAGGTTCTTGGAAGTTTATAGGCTTACAGCTAAAGTGCTTCTAAAGTAAGTAGTTCTGCATAATTAATCGAACTTGCTCTTGAAGTTTCCGAATTTTAATTTAAAAAAAAAGCTAAGCTTCATAGAATAAACAAAGACCATATTGAAAGCAAAGTCTTCTTCTTTTGGATTCACATATTTTTAGTCTATTTCTCTTGAGAAGAAACAGAAACAGAGAAAGAGAATGGATTAGTGTACTCTCTTGTTATTACAATATAGATTCTTCTATTGTCGTCACAAGAGTATTTGTGTGTTTGTTAATGTTACTAAATATTTGCTAGACATTATCGTTTGAAATATGTAAGGCATAAAGCTTCTTGTGCTTGACAAGCAGACAACACAACATAGCGAAAAAGGGTGGCGAAGCCGAAGCCTTCCCTTAGGAATATAGAGAAACAGAAGAACCTATTTGTTCTTGCGGGTCTCATGAAAAGCATCTTCCCCAAAAAATTAAAACAAAATTCGAGTAGTCATTTTGAAAAAAAAAATTGAATATTCTTCATATCTTCCATGAAATTCATAATCACCTTATTAAATATTTGACTTTGACCTGTTTTAAGTGTTGTATTATTATTAAGTTTTTATTCTGTAAATCACTAAGAAGTTTTGGACGGATGTCTGTTCTATTACTACCATTTTTAAAAATCAACTCTTTGTATTACATAAGAAAATTAACTCATTAAAAAAAAAAACAAACTTTGAATCACTAACCTCAAATAAACATGTAAAACAAACTCTTAACTAGGAGTCTAAGAGTGAAAATTTTCTCTTCCTATACCATCGTTTATCGTTGGATGTGCAAAGTTTAAAGTTTACTATAGACTCTTTGACGATTCGAAGATTGAGAAGAAATATCTTTCCTTATTAATTTCTCTCTATTGTCGTTCTTATATTTTATTTTACTATTATGTAATTCTTTCCCATGATTTTAATAGAATGACTTTTATCAAAATAAAATATATTCTAAAATCTAGTACCGTAGAGGAAATATAATATTACAGAAGGTTTTAGGGAGAAAAAATATAAAATAAAATAAAACAAACACATTTAAAAAAAAAAGTAAAAAAACGTTATACTCTCTCCGTTTCAATATATATGATGTTTTGGAAGTTGACAAAAAAATTAAGAAAATATGTACTTTTAGCCAAAATATTTTATTTCTTTTTTTAAAAACATAATTTAACAAAAACACTTTATCGTAGTGAGAAACCAAATAGAGAAAAATGAACATTTAATTATTTTTTAAATAAATTCAAATTTTTGTATAGAATGAGAAAATATCTTTGTGAAACAAACCAAAAATTCTAAAACATCCTATATATTAAAAATCTATATATTGAAAAGGAAAGAGTATTCGTTTCCTCCCTTTTAACTTTATCCACGTCATTATCCTGTGAGAGTAGCCCAACGAAAAATGGAAAATTAGACAAAAAAACAAAAGAAAAAAAAAGTGGAAATTGCCTTTTCTAACAAATGAAACGACATCGTATCTTCTGGAACCAAAAAAAAAAAATTATTCCTTAGAAAAACTTAACTTGAAAGCATTTGATTTTCAAGTTTCAATTCTTTCTTCTCTTATCTTTCTCCGATCGATCTGAAGTAGTGAGAGAGAGAGAGAGAGAGAGAGAGAGAGAGCTTGATTTGAGGAAGAAGATGGGTTGTGCTCAATCGAAGATCGAGAACGAAGAAGCTGTTACTCGTTGCAAAGAACGTAAACAATTGATGAAAGATGCCGTCACAGCTCGTAACGCTTTCGCCGCCGCTCACTCAGCTTACGCTATGGCTCTTAAAAACACCGGAGCTGCTCTTTCCGATTACTCTCACGGCGAATTCTTAGTCTCTAATCACTCTTCCTCATCTGCCGCCGCCGCAGCAGCTATCGCTTCTTCTTCCTCCGTTCCTGCTGTATCTCCTCCTTCTCCTTCTTCCGCTGCCGCGATTTCTAATTCCGCGGCTTCTTCTTCTTCCGCCTCCGCCGCGATCCCTCAGCCTATTCCCGATACTCTCCCTCCTCCTCCTCCTCCACCACCGCTTCCTCTCCAACGCGCTGCGACTATGCCGGAGATGAACGGTAGATCCGGTGGTGGTCACTCTGGTAACGGCCTTAACGGAATTGAAGAAGACGGAGCCCTAGATAACGATGATGATGACGATGATTCTGAATTGGAGAATCGTGATCGTTTGGTTAGGAAATCGAGAAGCCGTGGAGGTAGCGGTAGAGGTGGTAGGAAGATTATTGAAGATCATTCAGAGCAGGCGCCACCACCTCCTCCGGCGAATACAAGGCCAATTCCGCCGCCACGTCAGCATCAGCATCAACAACAGCAACAACAACAACCTTTCTATGATTTTTTCTTCCCTAATGTTGAGACTATGCCTGGAACCACTTTAGAGGACACTCCTCCACAACCACAGCAACCACAGCCACAGGCAACAAAACCTTTGCCTCCTCAACCACATTCACCAGTCACAGAGGAAGAAGATGATGATCATGATGATAATGATAATGATGATGATGATGATGATGATGATGATGATGATGAAGATGATGAAGATGATGAGGAGGAGGAGACAGTGGTTGAACGGAAACCACCGGTGGAAGAAAGGCCAAAGAGAGTGGAGGAAGTGAGTGTGGAGTTGGAGAAAGCTGCTAATTTGAGAGGGATGAAGAAGAGCAAAGGGATAGCGATTCCCGGAGAAAGGAGAGGAGTTAGAATGCCCGTGACTACGAATTTGGCGAATGTATTCAATGAGCTTGATGATAATTTCTTGAAAGCTTCTGAAAGTGCTCATGAAGTTTCTAAGATGCTTGAAGCAACTAGGCTTCATTACCATTCTAATTTTGCAGATAACCGAGGTATATAATTTGTTTGAGAGACAAAATGATATTTTCATTGATTGGTTTAGCTAAAATGTTAAGATGATGTGTTGTTGTTGTTGTGTAGGACATATTGATCACTCTGCTAGAGTAATGCGTGTAATTACTTGGAATAGATCGTTTAGAGGAATACCAAATGCTGATGATGGTAAAGATGATTTCGATAAAGAAGAGAATGAAACTCATGCTACTGTTCTTGACAAATTGTTAGCTTGGGAAAAGAAGCTCTACGACGAAGTGAAGGTAAAACCATATCTAAACTTATCACTTTCTATGCTGTTTTTGTTTAATCCCACTAAAAGATATAACTTTCCGAGGAAATTTTGTTTATTGTTTCCTGGTAAAAGTATCTATGTTTGTGAACTTGATATTTGTCTCTGTGCTTGTTTTTGGTACGTTGTGTTTAGCAAAAAATGATATATGTTTCTATTGGGAGTCTGATTTTTGGATATATTTCTTGTTGGATATAGGCCGGTGAACTTATGAAAATCGAGTACCAGAAAAAGGTTGCTCATTTAAATCGGGTGAAGAAACGAGGTGGTCACTCGGATTCATTAGAGAGAGCCAAAGCAGCAGTTAGTCATTTGCATACAAGATACATAGTTGATATGCAATCTATGGACTCCACAGTTTCAGAGATTAATCGTCTTCGGGATGAACAACTATACATAAAGCTTGTTCACCTTGTTGAGGCGTAAGTTTCAATTGCTGCTAGTTTTGTTTTTTTATGATGTTTTAGGCAAAATGATTTTGAGTGTTGATGTTAATTTTTGCAGGATGGGGAAGATGTGGGAAATGATGCAAAGGCATCATCAAAGACAAGCCGAGATCTCAAAGGTTTTGAAATCTCTAGACGTTTCGCAAGCGGTGAAAGAAACAAATGACCATCATCATGAACGCACTATCCAGCTCTTGGCTGTGGTTCAAGAATGGCACACACAGTTTTGCAGGATGATTGATCATCAGAAAGAATATATAAAATCACTTGGCGGATGGCTTAAGCTAAATCTCATACCTATCGAAAGCACACTCAAGGAGAAAGTATCTTCGCCTCCTCGAGTTCCCAATCCCGCAATCCAAAAACTCCTCCACGCTTGGTATGACCGTTTAGACAAAATCCCTGATGAAATGGCGAGAACTGCCATAATCAATTTTGCAGCGGTTATAAGCACTATAATGCAGCAGCAAGAAGAAGAGATAAATCTCAGAAACAGATGCGAAGAGACAAGAAAAGAACTGGGAAGAAAAATCAAACAGTTTGAGGATTGGTACTATAAATACATGCAGAAGAGAGGACCAGAGGACATAAATCCGGATGGGTCAGAAGCGGATAACGATCATAAAGACGAGGTCGTTGTGAGGCAATTCAATGTTGAACAAATTAAGAAGAGGTTGGAAGAAGAAGAGGAAGCTTACCGAAGACAAAGCCAACAAGTTAGAGAGAAGTCATTGGCTAGTCTACGAACTCGCCTTCCCGAGCTTTTTCAGGCAATGTCCGAGGTCGCATATTCATGTTCGGATATGTATAGAGCGGTTACGTATGTGACTCAGCGGCAAAGCCAAAGCGAAAGACATCAGAAAGCTAGCCAGGGACAGAGTTCGTAAGATCAGAGTAATGTCTTTTTTTCTTTGCTCTTGAATATTTTAGAACACACACATACAACGTATAGCTAAATCTTTATAAATTGCTTTTTTATATACAGTTTTGTGTTTTATATGGTTTGTTACACCTGAATTTTATAGTGTTGATTTTTATGCCATTGTTTTGTTGAGTAATAAGAGTTGTGTATTGAGATTGAGAGTTGCATTTGTAATTAATTTTGTATAGTGATAAAACTTTGTAATGACCCTTTTTTTGTATCTTACATCAAACTAGGGGCTTGTAATTAGCGGGCAAGTTTATGTTTAGTTCCTCTAATTTGAAATTGTGAATAAATTAGTCTTAACAAAAGCATTAGTTGATACAAAAACAAAAGCATTAGTTTTAACAAGCTAATGTATGCAAAAATAAGACATATCTTTGAATCTTTGTCAGATCATCAAACCAAACAAAAAGTCAGATCATAAAAGCCAAAAAAAAAGATACAATTCAAAGAGGAAGCTTAAAGAAATGCTAGACATACGCGCGGAGTTTCTCTTATAATCGAATTGAGTTGCACGATTAAACTTATAAAATTCTGAAGTATCATAAGATTTATGGTTCAGTAAAAATATTTAAAAAATATCATATGATATCGTGAACACAAAACAAAATTAGAGATCATATAAATAACTTATATTTAAGATTTAGAGTCTATATCCTAGACATTAGGGAAATATTATGACTAAGGAAGATGTAAATTAAAAAATAAAAATGAAAAACCAATCCATCAGTGATTAGACATTAATTTATCTAAAACACATTGTAACCCCTCATTAAGTATCACAAAGCTAACTCTCTCTATTTTAAAATAAGCATTCTTTAAGATTTTTTCAAACGTATTAATAAAATAATTTAAAAAAACATTGTACATTTTATTAATATATTTTATAAAAAAAATTGTTAGTCAATGCATTAAAACATTAAAGATAAAACTAGAAATTTTATCAAACATTTAATCTAAAAAAAAAAAAAATTAAACTAAAACAATACATTATTTTAATACATGTAAAATAAAAAATAATCTCGGTAACTTTATAATTTATTAATTGAAATTATATATCTAATATATAATGGATAGACAATGCAACTCAATTATTTTAATACAAATGACCAACAAGCATCTCAATGGTATAGCGTCAAATCTCTCTCTTTTTCTTTCTCAAACACAACCTTCTCTAATCAAACCCTACGGTCTACGTACGAGTATAACTTTTTAA
>VBRH01000052.1:177104-191044 GCA_014578085.1 Cardamine resedifolia | reverse complement strand
TTTATGTTTCATCATAGCTTTTTAAACCTCCAAAAGCAGGTTTTTCTTAAAGTAGAAAGAAAGGCTAATGAATAGTTCTCTTGCCTAAATTTAGAATGTATAGAATTTCACTTTGTTCCAAAAACATATAGTGGGAGAGTTATTTCTCCATCTACGTACTCACCTAAGCAAAACATACATCAAAATTTTCAACATTAAAGTGTAAATTTGTGGAACCTATAAAACTAATATGAATTGTAACTAACTAACTATTAATTTTGGAAAAGAAAAAAAAACTATTAATTTTAAAAACGATGGGAAAAAACCATTAAACATCACCGAAAACAGAAGATGATTTGTTAGTCTCATATTACCAAATAGGAATTTCATTCATTTATGTTTATAATTTTATTATATTTACTATTAATATTTTTATCGTTCTTAAAATAATACCACAGAGTATATAATTCTCAGAAAAATAACCACAGTGCTGGCCGGTGGGAAAGGAAAAAAAATAAAACGACCACAGTGGGAGTCGAACCCACGACCTTCTGATCCGAAGTCAGACGCGCTAATCCACTGCGCTATGCGGTCTTTTGTTAGTAGCGTGACATTATAAATAATTAAACTATATCGTATGTTTCTGTTCTTACACATTTGGGGTGGCTTTGTTGTCTAGAATTATGCATTTTAAGAAGAGATTCTTGAGGCTTATCTGTATCTTTCAAGACTGATTATATCTGACTCTCTGGGATGTTT
Organism: Cardamine resedifolia; assembly: GCA_014578085.1. NCBI lineage: Eukaryota > Viridiplantae > Streptophyta > Magnoliopsida > Brassicales > Brassicaceae > Cardamine > Cardamine resedifolia. Next base: position 190,306 of record VBRH01000052.1, on the reverse strand, counting down.
CCTAATTCAACTATGTTTGGTCGGATTACGGACACCAGAATCTTGAAAACATAAACTCTCTAGGGTATTTTCTAATTCAACTCTCTGGCTTTGTTTTCTAATGTTATGTAAATAACATCCATGGATTATGTTTTTGTTTGACTTACTTCAGATCTGTGACTTAGCACAGAGGACACTACAAAAACAATTTGCATTTAGCTTGTAAATTGTTGTGCTGCCACAATAATTAATTAATACTAGAGCTGCCTTTTAAACGCAATATAGTCTCTTTTCTTTATTATGAATGGGCCTGTTTTTCGATCGCAAGGGTCGTCTATACCAATGTCCATTAAGTTGTTTGATTAATATAAATAGGCCTTTTGAGAGGCCCAATACTCTAGTGGCAATTTCGTAAATATGTCACTCAAGTCGTTCTTAAGCAAAAATGTTCCTTTCCTGATTTTAAGTTTTAACAACATCATCACACCGAGCTAAACGTCGTTCGTTATTCGATCTCCGATTTGCAGATTTAAGCGATACTTCGAGATCCGAAGGCCACGCTAAGCCTTCTTCCTCCGCTTAATCTGTAAATATGGTGGGTAGCCAAATCTTTCCTCGTATTTCTTTTGTTGTTATTGTTTTTTTTTCCAGATCTCGAGTGAATATATTCGATCTCGATTTCCTGCATTTCTTCTGTGGTTAAGCGTAATTTGAGTGAGACCGTCGAATCTCAGATCGCATGTTTCTCTTCGATTTGTCTAATCTGATTCGAAATTTCGTCTTGTGTTGCTGCCGATTGCATGAAATCGAGTGTAATCTCTTGACATTTGGTTTGTAGAATTGAATAAGGATCATGGCCTTTGCATTTTTAGAAGATCTGGAATTTTTGGGGTTTGGGTGCTCAGGTTGTTCGTTACTGTGTTTTGGGTTTTAGGCTCTTAGCTGTTTTGAATATATTTGTTTGTTAAAGTTCCTTGTTGATCCTAATGTAGGGATTTTGGTAAAATTTGATGTTTAGAGTGTGTTTTTAATGTACAAATATATGTATTATTTACGATCTTATTTACTGACTACTGGTTTCTTTCTTTCTGTTGAAACAGCCTCTCAGACTCGAGATCAAGGTATATTGTTTCGATTTCCATATGCTTTTGAGGGTTTTCTTTTGTTTCATTCACTCTGGTGTTTTTCTTTGTTAATAATTTGTTTGCGTTGTTCGGTGATCAGAGAAAATTAGCTCAAAGGTCCGAGAGAGTAAAATCTGTGGATCTGCATCCTACAGAACCATGGTAATTCCAAGCTTTGATTTTGTTCTAATGTATCTTAGTTTCATGATTATTCATACTTTGTTTCCACCACTTGTGTATCCCTAATTTTGTGGAGCTGCATGTACTTTCTTTGCTTTCTTATTTTTGTACCTTTACTTCTGCTACTAACAAATGGATTGGGGGAAAATATTATTTTGTAGGATTCTTGCAAGTTTGTATACGGGAACCTTGTGTATTTGGAACTACCAGACACAGGTGGGTGAATAATTTGATTTTCTTTACCTGTTGCCAGTTGCCTTGTGCACATAGTTGTCAATGAAAAATTTGTGAACTGGACTGACCAAAGTGCAATTCATTGAACCTCTTCTAATCTGGATCTTGCTTGATAATCGTCAGGTGATGGCAAAATCCTTCGAGGTGACCGAATTACCAGGTATACGGATTTCATTCTTTTGCATCTTTAGTTATTGTTTTAATTTGTTCTTGTTGTATGTACTATGTAGCTGTGTTTAGTTTGTTACTTATTCTGATTTCTTATATTATGACTTTGTAGTTCGGTCAGCCAAGTTTATTGCGCGAAAGCAATGGGTTGTGGCAGGAGCTGATGATATGTATATCCGTGTATACAATTACAATACCATGGACAAGGTTAAAGTGTTTGAGGCTCATTCAGACTACATTAGGTGTGTGGCTGTTCATCCAACCCTTCCATATGTGCTGTCATCTTCTGATGATATGCTCATAAAGCTCTGGGATTGGGAAAAGGGTTGGGCTTGCACTCAGATATTTGAGGGACACTCGCACTATGTGATGCAAGTCACATTTAATCCAAAAGACACTAACACCTTTGCCAGTGCATCACTTGATCGTACGATAAAGGTGCTGAAATGGTCTAATCTTCTAACTTGATTATGGCTTAGTCCCCATAAGGTTCTGAAAAGTGTTAGCTCATACTTCGTTTACATGCTTGTTCATCCTCAGATTTGGAATCTTGGTTCTCCAGACCCAAATTTTACATTGGATGCCCATCAGAAAGGAGTGAATTGTGTAGATTATTTTACCGGTGGTGACAAGCCTTATTTGATTACCGGCTCTGATGATCACACTGCTAAGGTCTGCATCGTGGCCACTTTTCTGTTAGATGATATATTTCAATTGGACATTATGTGCTTCCTGGTTATTTACTAGTTGAATTTTGAGGAGTCAGGTCTGGGATTATCAAACGAAAAGTTGTGTCCAGACTCTCGAAGGGCACACACACAATGTATCTGCAGTATGTTTCCATCCGGAGCTTCCAATTATAATCACAGGTTCTGAAGATGGCACTGTTCGAATTTGGCACTCAACTACATACAGGTACTGTAATATGAAGAGTTTTGTTTTTGTATATATTTGTTTTAACGCTTCTTGTATGCCTTAGCTAAACCATCTTCACATGGCTTTCACTCTTGTGCACTTTTTCACCATTACCAATCTCTTCTGTTGTCATTCCATTGGTAATCCCAATTTCCTAATGGCTGCATTTTCTTTCAGGCTAGAGAACACGTTGAATTATGGCCTGGAGAGAGTTTGGGCAATTGGTTACATTAAAAGTTCACGCCGGTGAGTTGTTGTTTTTGTTCTCACTAACTTTGACGATTTTTAAAGATTAGGATTCTTAAATTTGTTAGAAGCGAGATAAAGAGTTCTACTTATTTCTAGTACTCCATTGAATTATCCTGTGAGACCATAAACCTTATTCACACTTTCTCTTAACAGGGTTGTGATCGGATATGATGAAGGAACCATCATGGTTAAACTTGGACGAGAAATTCCTGTCGCTAGCATGGATAATACTGGAAAAATCATATGGGCTAAGCATAATGAAATTCAAACTGCGAACATCAAAAGTATTGGTGCAGATTACGAGGTATAGGCCATTCTTGTAACTCTTACATTGTGGCATAGGACGACCTATTTGTTTATTTGTTTATCTGATGGTATTAAGCTTTTGTTCTCTACCTTAGGTTACTGATGGAGAGAGGTTGCCCTTGAGTGTTAAAGAGTTGGGGACTTGTGATCTTTATCCACAAGTGAGTGTTAATATACAGCACTTGGTCCAATAGTTTTGTAATGTTTTGGCTTATTATATAGTTTATTTGGGCAAAAGATTTTCTGCATAGCTGGTATTACTGGCACATGCCTCAAAGTTGTGGGTATTGCTAAGCCATGTCTTCAGAATGAATATATATATGTTCTCGGCTGATCTGTAACTCATATGTGGTTGACTCTCAGAGCTTGAAGCACAATCCTAATGGGAGGTTTGTCGTAGTGTGTGGTGACGGGGAGTATATAATCTACACGGCGTTGGCTTGGAGAAATAGGTCATTTGGTTCTGGACTAGAATTCGTTTGGTCGTCCGAGGGGGAGTGTGCGGTTAGAGAAAGCTCATCAAAGATTAAGACATTTAGCAAAAATTTCCAGGTTTGTTATTGCCCTTATGTCTGTTCTAAGCCGTTCTGTTAGAGCATGTTTGTATGGTTTTTGGAAGTATTTGATACTTGTCATGGAGATTGCTATTTTAGTATCTGGCTGATTCACAAAAGACGTTTTCAGGAAAAGAGGAGTATCCGCCCTACATTTTCAGCTGAAAAGATTTTTGGAGGAACCTTGTTAGCTATGTGTTCAAGTGATTTCATCTGCTTTTACGATTGGGCTGAATGTAGGCTGATTCAACGTATCGATGTCACTGTAAAGGTATCCCAGTTAACTTTACTCAGTTTGTTGTGATAAGTTCACTTGAGACATATTTGGAATATTGAAAACTAATGTCATTACCTTCAGTTGGAGATTTTCCTGGTTCGTTTCTTCTCTAACTCTTAGTGTTGCCTCGTAACATCTGCAGAATCTTTATTGGGCTGACAGTGGTGATTTAGTAGCCATTGCTAGTGACACGTCATTCTACATCTTGAAATACAACGTGAGGATCCTGTCTAACAAACACTCTTAAACTGTGAATTTCTATATGCAATTCACGGATTGTCCAAGGGCTTACATGGTCTTCCTGTGACACAGCGTGACTTAGTCTCGTCACATTTTGATAGCGGAAAACATACCGAAGAAGAAGGTGTTGAGGATGCTTTTGAGGTTCTTCATGAGAATGATGAACGTGTTAGGACAGGTATTTGGGTTGGTGACTGTTTCATTTACAACAACTCTTCCTGGAAGCTTAACTACTGTGTTGGAGGCGAGGTATTGTGCATATCTATTGGTTACTCGGATTTGAATGTTGTTATGAACTAGTTCTTGATGATGGTTGCTAATATATTAATACTAGGTAACCACAATGTATCATTTGGACCGCCCAATGTATTTGTTGGGCTATCTTGCAAGTCAAAGTCGTGTCTTCTTGGTAGACAAAGAATTTAAGTAAGTACTTAGATTTGTTTGTTTATTACAGATTGTTTTTCAAGTTACCGATGTCTGTTCCTTGATCTTTTGGGGATGCAGTGTTATAGGATACACCTTGCTGCTAAGCCTGATTGAGTACAAGACTCTTGTGATGCGGGGTGATTTAGACAAAGCCAGTGAGATCTTACCTACAATTCCTAAAGATCAGCATAACAGGTATGTTATCAATTAGTTAGATCCAAACTTTGATCTGTACATGTGATTCAGGTAGTGTTATAGTCTTATTCCCATACTTATTTTGTTTCTTTTGGATGGAATTTTATTACTATTTCCTCTTAGAAATTTGTGTGTCTAATCACTCTAATGTTTAACATAGCTGCACACCTATTAAAGGGTGGTGTTTCGTCAATATTTCTCTTTATTTATTTTTCGGAAATTTGTTCACTTGTTAGTGTTGCTCATTTCTTGGAGTCACGGGGAATGATTGAAGATGCTCTAGAAATTGCAACAGATCCTGACTACAGATTTGAGTTAGCCATACAACTGGGTAGACTTGAAATTGCACAGGTGATATATTGTGATGATTAAGATACTTTTTTTACTTCTTTTATTGTGGCAATATGTTAACATGTTATTTATTTTATACTTGTAGGAAATCGCTGTAGAAGTACAGAGCGAGTCTAAGTGGAAGCAATTAGGAGAGTTAGCCATGTCCTCTGGAAAGGTATATATACACATCTCTTTGCGTTTCTTCCTAATGTTTTGTTGTTATAAGAGAAAGAAAAAAACCTTTCCGGTAAATGATATATCATTTGATTTACGTTATGATTCCGAGGTTTTATTCAGAAATCTGAGAGCAGAGAGCAATATGATCTTAAAACAGCAAAAACGTGTGAGTCTCTGATGTGTGGATTTCCAACTAACTCTTTGCGTTTGTGTGTCATCATGACAGCTGCAAATGGCAGAGGAATGCATGAAGTATGCAATGGATTTGAGTGGTTTGTTACTGCTTTATTCTTCTCTGGGAGATGCTGAAGGTTTGACAAAACTTGCTACACTTGCTAAAGAACAAGGGAAAAACAATGTCGCCTTTCTTTGTCTGTTCATGCTGGGTAAATTGGAAGATTGTTTGGAGTTATTGGTGGAGAGGTAAATTCATTAGTATTCACTTGGGAGTTTAGAAAATCAAAATTATGCACCTTTGGTTATCTTTATGACAATATTTATTTTCTCCAGCAACCGGATACCAGAAGCAGCTCTGATGGCACGATCATATTTTCCAAGCAAAGTTTCTGAGATAGTAGCTCTTTGGAGGAAAGATCTCAGCAAGGTTCTTTTCATATCTCTTTATTTTTTGGTGTATTGTGGTCAAGTAGACAAAAGTTGTGGGTTTGAGTTACGTTTCAATTGACTACAGGTTAATTCAAAGGCAGCAGAATCTTTGGCTGATCCTGAGGAGTACCCAAATCTTTTTGAAGATTGGCAAGTTGCTCTTTCTGTCGAAGCAAGAGCTTTAGAGACAAGGTAATTCTTGGATATCTTTCAACGTTCGTGTTCTTTCCTAATACAGTCTTTGCATCAAGCAGGATATCATTAGTTCCTTCTGCATCTTTGCAGTGATAATTCCACATGATTTACAAAGCAAGATACTTAGGCCTCTTTTAAATCGACTATTCTTCATTTTCAGGGGAGTTTATACAGCTGCAGAAAATTATCCTAGCCATGCTGAAAAATCTTCCATGACTCTTGTGGAAGCCTTTAGAAACTTGCAAGTTGAGGAAGAGGAATCATTTGAAAATGGAGATATCGATCACGAGGTAACCCTTCTTCTTTTCCAATTAACTGATTCATTTACATCTATTGTTAGTCACCCTGCGTAAGTTGGTAAGCAACAACGGTTTTTATTTTCTTGACAGGAGGTAGTAGCTGAAGAAAATGGAGATGAACAAAAGAATGACGAAGATGTAGTGGAACATGATGAAGAAAAAGAAGAAGAAGAAGAAGGAATTGTTGATGGTGACTCTACGGATGGAGCAGTACTTGTTAACGGAAGTGAGGCTGACGAAGAGTGGGGTACGAATAATGAAGGAAACCCATCAGCCTAATAGCAAGTCGGTCAAGGCCAATGTTGAAAATTTTGTCTCTGGTGATTAATTTGATTCTTGGAAATGCCGCCTTCTAACATCTTCCCTTGTTTGTGTGTCTGGTTTGAAATCATTGCATTTTATAACAACCTTAGGAAACATAATAGCTAAGTCTTTTATTTCGCAACATGACTTGGGTTTTAAACTGAGTTTATATCTTTATCTCTGGGATCTTCATCATCTTTTTTTTAATAAGTCACGATGTTTTGATAGTCCAATTTTAACAGAAATTGATGCGGCAGCTGATGATGATGATTAAACTTATCGATGTTTTGGTTTCTTTTGTTGTTGCAGTGCTTACACCGCGTCAGTAGAGTTTAACAGTGTATGGGAATGGCGAAAGTTGGAGTGACAATGGAGAGGTGAGGACTTTCATTCTTTTTACTTTGTGAGGACACATATATGGGTCAGATCCTGGAACCACATTTTGTAATAAAAAGTTTGAACAAATTAAAAATTCAAGGACTATGTTCTTGCTGGAGAGACTGGAGGATTTAGATGAAAGAGAGGCCTGGTGAGAGTTTTAAGGAAGTTGTAGTTCCCTTTTTTTTTTTGGTCTTTTTGCACTCAGAGGGAGATTTTTATTATTATTATTCTATGGTTTTGTTTTTTTTTTTCTCACAAACTTCTACGTAGATTTCATCTGATTGATCTTTTTTTATATATGTACGTTCTGTAAAATGATTTTTTATTTTGTTTTTATCTTTGCATATATAATTCTTTTGAAAGCCTTCCGTTTCTCTTTAGACAGTCAGTGTTCGCCTCTTAATCATTTTTTTGTCTTGCTGTTTTATTTTTAGATATCGTGAGATAGATGATTGGAATCAAGTAGTTTAATCTCAACCTCACAATTTTTAACTTTTTTACCAAATCAATGGTCCAGATCTTCTGCAATATAATTAGACTAACTAAGTTCGTTATCTTTGGACCGGTAAATGAAGGCCAAAAAGTGGATTGATGAAATATGAACAGTGAATGAAAAGTATGTTAAATGTCGGGCAAAAGATGAAAAGAGGGTTAAAGTGCAATTACCTCAGAGAAGACGGAAATGTTGTTATTTATATATACCTTTAGTGCAAAAAATAATAATAAATTCACACAAATGTCGATGAAAATAAAAAATTTGAGATTTCACTCTTCGATGTTCTTCTTCTATTAACCCCACTCCAGCTTCCCCCTCGCTCCGGCGTTAGGTTTTTTTCTCTTTCTGCTACTGCTTGTTATCGGTAAGTCCTTCTCATTTTCTCTTCGCCGGTCATTTTCTTCGAATCTTGGGTTTTCTCCATTCATCGGTTTCTTAGAGATGATTTTCTTTTTCTCAGGGCCTAACTGCTTTGATTCTAGGGTTTTGTCATCATATTGTTTCTTCTGTTTGTTGTTGAGATAATATCCGCTTATTCTTAATAGTTTGTTTTGACGATTAGGGTTTTTGGGATTTAACTTGTATTTATAACCTTGTGTGGCGTTTCTTGCTCGTGCTGAGATCGAATTTCAAATTTTCCTCTTCAACATTGAATAATAGGTGCGTTGCGTTAGGTGTAAGCTGTTGTTTTATATTGTATGATATTGTTGAAGCTTCTTGCAGGAATTTTAATGTAAACCCTTAAAATTGATGCTCCCTAAATCGAAAATAAGTTTGAAATTGTTTTTGCATCCTCAGTCTCATCCACTATGCAATATAGATTTGAGAATAACAGTTTCACTGATGTTGAATTTTTCATTGCTTGTAGGTTTTTAAGTTTCTTTAGTGCATATCTCTTACTTCTGAAGTAGCACTACTTCTTCTGTTCCCTACTTGTGAGTGTTAAGTGTTTAATTAGCTTCCTTCCTTCTGCTTCTCTAGTTTTCAATGTCTATGCATTGTCATGTTTGAGCTTTTGTGTTCTTAGATTTTCCATTATTTGTGCTCTGTGGTTGTTCATTAATTGGGTGTGTTTGATATGTTTAGCATTTGAAGGATGTTTTGGTTTGTAATATTTTTTTCTCTGTATTCAAAGATTGGATTTGGTTTTCTGTCTTTTAGTATCTTTGAAGAGTATTGAATTTTCATGGAATTTTTATCTTTGCACGGTTTTTTTGTAGGTATTCTGTAAGTGTGTTTTGATACTCTCTCAAACATTTCAAATGGGGGACTCGGAAAACGTGCAGCAACCATCAAAGAAGAGAGGTGCATTGAAGCAGCTATCTCGTGACAATCCAGGTCTTGATGATGAGGACGATTCAGCTGAACTTGAGAGTGGAACTTTCAAGAAGGCCAGTGATGAGGTTTTGGCAAGTAGAAGAATTGTCAGAGTTAAGCGCAAAGAGCCATCTGCTGCGCCACCTGTGGCAGCCAATCCATTTGCTGGAATTCAGTTGGTTCCTACTACTGCACCTGTTTTAACTTCTGTAGGAAATAATGCACCTCTGGGTGAGTCAGAAATGGCTCCAGCTGAAGCAGTGGTTGAGGAAAATCAAAAGGCAATTGATATCGAGGAGGGCGATGAAGTTGACAGTAAGCAGGTTGATATCAAAGATGCTGCTGGGGAAGTGACTGAAAAGACTAAAGATGAGGATGATAATCAATGTGGAAAGAAATCTATTGACCAAGGTACTGATGCTGATGTAGCTCAGACGGTTTCAGGTGTTACAAACGTTAGCAACAACGCTTCTGAAGGAACAGACCAAACTGAGGAACCCCTTGAGAAGGATTCAGGAGGTGATCAGGCTGAGAGGAAAGAAAAGGAGGGAAACGGAAGCGAAGAAGCAGTTAAGAACGGCGATGATGGCGCTTTGAGTTCATTCCAGCAGCATTCAAGTAGCAAAAACGCATTCACCGGACTTGCGAGTACAGAGGCTTCTGGTTCTTCTTTCTCATTCGGTGTGGTTTCTCAGGATGGTTCAACTGGTTCTGGATCTCCCTTTAGCTTTGGCCTTCCAAACAGCATTAACTCTTCTCTATTCGGTGCAACTGGATCGTCCATTATCAAGAAGAACGAAGGTAGTGGGTTTCCGCCAAAGCAAGAGGTTTCCACAGAAACAGGAGAAGAGAACGAGAAAGTTGCCTTCTCAGCTGACTCGATTATGTTTGAATATCTCGATGGAGGTTGGAAAGAGCGTGGGAAAGGAGAACTCAAGGTCAACGTCTCCAGTAATGGTGGTAAAGCAAGATTAGTTATGAGAGCTAAAGGAAACTACAGATTGATCTTAAACGCAAGTCTTTACCCAGAAATGAAACTTGCAAACATGGATAAGAAAGGAATCACGTTCGCCTGTGTGAATAGTGTAAGCGAAGGCAAAGAAGGTCTCTCTACATTTGCTCTAAAGTTCAAAGACCTGACAATCGTGGAAGAGTTTCGTGTAGCCATTGACAAACATAAAGACAACAAACCAATAGAAAAAGCAGAAGAAAGAGATCATCCTCTGAAGACACCTGAGAACTCTCCAACAGCTACAGATGCTTGAAGAAAAGGTAAAAAAGAAAAAAACATGTAGAAACACTTTCTCTCTTGTCTTGTGTCTTGTCTTGTTACTTTCAAGTAGTTGAATTTTGAGGCTGATGAAAACTTATGATTTGGAGAACTTTGTTGTTGCTTCTTCCACAGTTGTTGAGATTTCTTTGTTACCATATGACTTAAATTTGCCTCCTTGATCTCTTTACATGTTCCATTTTGAAACGACTGGACCTGACCGGTTTCAAATTAGTCGTGACTAAAAGGTTTAAATTTGTTCTTGATTTGTTGATCAACCTTGTCAATCGTGTGATTGGTGTTTTGTCTAATTTTGTGAAGCTGGTTCTATAAAGATCGGTTTAAAATTGGTCAAAAGATTATGAGAGTTAAATTCAAGGCTACCTCGAAGCCAGAGCGAAAGAGAGAAAAATCGACCACTCAAAATCCGACGCCACCGTTGAGTAGTGAGAATGGGAGGTTCGTGGTCTCCTCGGGTGTGGCTCTAGTCGAGGAAGTTCCGGGCAGTCGAGGGTGTAGCTTCCGGCGGACTTGGTGATAGCATGGTGGTAACTCGTTGGTGGTGGCTATAGTGATGGTGGTCTCGTCTTTGGCTAAGACTCTGGACAGTGAGCAGGCTCGGCTCGGTTTGCTCCAGTGGTTGGCCGGTGCATTAGTCATCTCAGACCTTCAATGGCGGCGTGGTCTAGGTGTTTTTGGCTCCGACGTGGCTCAATCCGTTTCCTCCAAGCGTGGTTTCTCTTGGTATCTTTCGGCATTGTGCTTCAGTTCTTGAACGGTCTTTGATTGGTACGGTGCGATTTTGTCTAGGCCTCGGAAGTGTCTCGGAGTTGAATAGAGGCGGCGGGTTTACTTTTGGCGGTTTCTGTGCTTCCGTGGAAGATGTTTCTGGGCTTGCAGGCTCGGGATTGGCGGTTAGAGGCGGCTTCTCTAGCTGTTCGGTTGGTAGAGGCTTCCGTGTTGCCGGTTGTGTGCTAGTTCGTCAAGGAGGTTTCGTTTTTGCGTGTGTCCTCGGAGTAGATGTAGGCACCTCTTGCATGAAGTTTTGAGTGTGGGCTTTGGAAGGGATTCTTAACTCATGGCCATAAGGATGCGGACTCTAGTTCCCTTGGGGATTGTGGCATCGTTGCAACTGTTCGGGTCTTTATCCTCGGCGAGTTTTGTTTCGGTTTGCTAACGCGTTGCTTTGTCTTATTGTATTTTTTGGTCCGTCTTCTTGTCCTTTAGTTTATTTGTTGTTCTATCTTTCTACTTCCAGTCTTTGTATCTTCTTTCAAAAATCTTAAAATGGTATACATCATTAACATTTGGGAAGTTTACTTAAAAACACACAATTTAAGAGAAATGACCAAAATGAGTCAAATCTTTTTTTTATTATTTAAATGTTTTGCGTACCCAAACTGTCCTTCTAAGCATTTGCTAACAAAAACGTTATTACACAAATGCCATTACAATTAATTTCCACATCAGCACAAAAACATGCGTCCCGCCTACGTGGCACGAAAACTGCCTACGTGTATTATGAAAATCTGCCGCGGATTTATCTCGCCAATTGACGGCTGACTTATTGGACGAGTGGCCGATTTATTGTAAACGGCTAACTTATTAACTTGTTGGCTGATTTATCTCCCTTAATCAGCCTGAAGTTATAGCAGACTTATAAAACATTGGCTGATTTATGAGATATCGGCTGATTTATATGTACACAAGACGGCTGACTAATTATTACTTTGGCTGATTTATGAGATATTGGTTGATTTAAAAGTATACGAGACGGCTGACTTATAATAATTTTGGCTGATTTATGAGATATTAACTGATTAATGTATACGACATAGCTGAGTTTTCTTCTGACGACCGAGTTATGAAAATGTTGGCTGACTTATTGATTTGTTATGGCTGACTTATATTTGGCTGGCTGATTTATCGATAAATCCAGCTGACTTATGTTAGCTTGTTGTGACTGACTTACTGTAAATCTGCCATTAAATAGCCGATTAACTTAAAAGTCAGGTTAATTACGGCTGACTTAGTAGTCTTTCAGTAATTACTGTAATAGAATGCTTTTGATGACATATTTACGCGATGTAGCGGCCGACTTAATTCTCTTACCTGATTTATGTGTGTTTAGTGGCTGACTTTTTAAACATTTATAATTACTTAAATATTATTTTCTCTGATTTTTGTGTGATGGCTGATTTTTAGTGGCTGGTTTATAAGTTCTTTTGGTGGCATGTTTTCCATGTCAACTTCCACATCAGCCACATTAATTAATGAGAATTCAAACAATATTGGACAGAAACTTCTTAACTAATTGCGACTGTTCGACGAAATCGATCTCGAACAATTATCAACACACATCCAAAAGTTTCTGAACCAATTTTATCAAATACTATACTCGTCCTAGGTTCAGATGCAATTGGCTTCACGATTTTAGCACAGGTCAATAATTAATGAGAATTCAAACAATATTGGACATAAACTGCTTAACTACTCGCGACTGTTACGAAATCGATCTCGAAAAGTTATCAACACACATCGAAAAATTCTGGAAGCAATTTTAACAAATACTAGACTCGTTCTAGGTTCAGATGCAATTGCTTTCACGATTTTATCACAAGCCAATAATTAATAAGAATTCAAACAATATTGGACAGAAACTGCTTAACTAATCGCGACTGTTCGACGAAATCGATCTCGAAAAATTATCAACACATATCCAAAAATTCTGGAAGCAATTTTAACAAATACTAGCCTCGTCCTATGTTCAGAATCAGTTGATTTAACAATTTTATCGCAAGCCAATAATTTATAAAAATTCAAACAAAATCGGACAGAAAACTGCTTAACTTCGCAGTGATGCTCTGAAGTCAGCCACTGGAACGTAAATCAGTCATGACTGGAACGTAAGTCAGCCATGACTGGAACATAAGTCAGCCACTGAAACGTAAGTCAGCCATGACTGAAACATAAGT
>VBRH01000052.1:147949-162044 GCA_014578085.1 Cardamine resedifolia | reverse complement strand
AAAAAAAAAAAAAAATTCACCTACTGTCAAAAAATTTACAAATTTTATTAGAAGATTTAAATATTTTATATATGACGATCAACTGGTTATAACTAATTTTCTAACTATTATAAACCATATCATATTTGACCAAAAAGAGAATATATATAAACCACGTCATACACAAAAACGGACGGCAATAGATCTTGACAAATGCTCAAGTGCACAATCTAACGTGCAATATACAAAGCTACAAGCCTAAAGTAAAGTACAGTATTTGGGAAAAGACTAGAAGGCTGTAAAATTCAAAAATTTAATGGTTATTAATGAAACAATCGATGGTAAATACATGCTGTAATTAGAATATTTAGCCAAAATTTTGTTTGTTTTAAATATATTTTTGGATAGATATTTATAATTGGATGATAAATAAGTGTAAAAAGATACTTTTAAAATGAAAGGAATAGATGATAACGGAGATGATATATATTTACGCGTTTGTCTCGCAATGTAATAGTTGATATAGTACTTATTCCGTTTCATAATATAAGATATTTTAAATAAAAATATGCATATTAAAAAATTATTTTTATTTTAAAAAAATTATTTAATATATAAATAAAAATAATTTAACTAATCATAACAAAATTGTAAGCTACTATTAGTCACATAATATTCAATAAACTCAAAAGTTATATAAAAATATGAAAACATCTTACATTTGGAAACATAAAAAAAATCTCTAAAACATATTATATTATGAAGAGTATGTTTTGTTTGACAGTTTGAGCTTTGTTTAATTTATACTTCCCTTCCCTTGTTTTTCTAATTGGAATTTTTTTTTGGATTTGCTTGCTTATAAACTTTTTTAATTTTTTTTATATAACTCGGATGATTTGGGTTAACAGACATCATAAGCTTCGAGTCATGTCGCATGGACTTTTATTCTTTAACTAATTTTTAGATCAACAGACCATACACACCGACTAATCCCAGAGTCCGGAGAGCAATGTGAATACTGCGGTGAAGGAAATCGATCTCTAACCTATATTAGCAGGACAAATCCTCCTAAAATGAAAAACACTAGAGCAAAGATCACTTCATTCACTTTCTCAATTTACTAATTCAAGAAAACTATTTACCAATCCAAAAATATATATCACATGTTGCACGTTGAAACGACTTTTCTACCTGTATTATATCTGTACGATCTGGAAGAGTGGAATGCGATAACACTCGATTGGATAAGCGAGTTACATATTTTGGTCAGGTACCCCCGGGTAAGTTATTGCTCATTGGTGGTATAAAATATAAAAATATCCACTAATTACTAAAATCAGAAAAGACAAAAAGTTCTAATTAAAGCGATAGATTACAAAATATATTAATTTACACCCTACATTATATTTTTAAAAAAACTTTGGAACAGTCTCACAAATAACAAAACAGACTCCAATAATCACATTTAAATTTAAATTATAGAAATTAGTTTTATTGAAATGTATTGTGAAAATATGACTTATTAAGGTTATACTCCCTCTATTTCACTTTAAGTATACTTTAAGTATAGTTTTAGAATTTTAAATTTGTTTTATTATGAGTGTTGTTTTGTGTTTTCAATGCATTAATTTAGCAAAAAATTTAGTATTTTTCATATTATTTGAATGTATTAACCAATGAAATATATATATATGGTATATTAAAGGAGATAAAATAGATAAATTCATCTTTTTCTTATTAGTGTGTAAAAATCTTAAAATAAAAATAAAATGAAACAGAGGGAGTAAGTTGTATTAAGGTTTTAATTTTTTTGAATCCTGCCTTTTGCAATAAAAGTTCACGTTTCTACTATAAATTTTGAAAAATATCTGTGTTCATAATACTCTTATGAAAAGTTTGTAAAAAATCATTGAAAAGACAGTAATAACCCTATTTGTATCCTCCACAAAAAGTATGAGGATAATTTTGTCGATAATATGTACGGAGGCTGATTTTCGATTTATTTATTTAATTTTGGATCGTGTCTCGACACAATTAACGCAAACAATCGTGTCTCGACACAATTAACGCAAACAATCGTGTAGAACTTCCACAATATTTAACAAAATTAAAAATAAAGTCATAATTTTAGAAAAAAATATAGTGATAAATTCGTAGTTGGGAGGAGTTTGTTTTACGTTATGATATTATTTAGAAACAATTTTTAATAACATCAATTTAAAACTTAAATCTAACAAATAAAAGCGCTTTTACTTAAAGAGAAATTCCCTAAAATAACATTTTTTTGTCACAAATAACACATTTTTTCATTTTGGACAAAAATAATATTTTTATAAAGAAAAATAATTTAATTTGTTGGTTTGGGTTAAGTATTTTAGGATTTAGGGTATAGTTTTTAAAGTTATGAAGTAAGATTTATGATTTAAAGCTTAGGGTTTATGATTTAGGGCTTAGGGTTTAGGGTTTAGGATTTAGAGTTTAGGGCTTAGGGTTTAGGGTTTATGAGTTATGGCTTAGAGTTTAGGGTTTGGGTTTATGGCTTAAAGTTTAGAACTTAGGGTTTAGGGTTTATGGCTTAGGGTTTAGGATTTAAGGTTTAGGATTTAAGGCTTAGGGTTTAGGGTTTATGGCTTAGGGTTTAGAACTTAGGATTTAGGGTTTAGGGTTTAGGGTTTAGGGTTTAAAGCTTAGGATTTAAGGGATTTGTACTTATATAAGAGAATTATCCTTTAATAAAAATGTTATTTTTGTCTTAAATAAAAATTAATACTATTTTCGGAAAAAAACTTTATTTTATGCTATTTAAGAGAATTATCGTTTACTTAATTTAAAATATTATTCTTATCTTATACCTACATGTCAATTTGTTTTCCAATTTTATGATATTCTATTAAATAATCTATACTAAAGGAATTGCACGATTACTAGAATGAAATTATATTTAATTAGATGTCACATCTGTTTAACTTTGCTACACACAAAATGAGTTATCTAGAAGAGCCACGAGGTAAAAATGAAACCCACGTTTATGTTAGTTACAACGGTTTTATTCTTAAAGCGTTTCCACAGCCATTCGATGCTTCTCCAAGTTTGAAGATTGTGTGTCTTTCGGTCTTGTAATTGAAATCTCTGCCATGAGGACACATTTTTTGGTTGTGGCTTTGTCTCTTTGTCTTGTTCTTTCAAGCTTCTATGAGGTTTCTTGTCAGGTAAACACAAAAATAAATGTCTTCTTTTTTCTTTCAACCTTAAACAAAAGAAGATAAATTGATTTCTAATGAATTTGGTGTCTTTTTAGGATGATGGCAGTAGTGGTGTGAGTCATTTGGATCTAATCGAACGTGATTATCAAGGTAACCAAATTTTCAGAAATATTCACAACTATTCAAATTTTCCTTTATTTATTTTTGCTTTCTTGAATTGATTTAGTGTATTTTTTTTTTTTTAATTGCAGCTAGTGTCAATGCTCTTGAAGGCAAGGAAGATGAAGATCAATGTAAGATCTATCTCTCTGTGTTCTTTCTTGTTTTCTATTATTCTGTTTACTCTTGTTTGTGACAGCTTCTGTGTTTGTGTTTTGTGTTTCTCTTCAGCTGCAAAGATACAGAGTGAAAACCAGAAGAACACTACAGTAACTGATAAGAACACTATTTCTCTGTCTCTGTCTGATGAACCTGAGGGTACCTTCAGTGATTTAGTTGATAACCCAACTCAGGTTAGGGTTTTAGCTTATGTTGCCTCTTTAGGTTTAGATTTTGGATTCTGATGAATCTGCCTAAGAGATAGATTCCTGTGTGTTTGTTTAGGTTGGAACAGTTAGTGATGAAAGTGTTCAACGTTCGAGTCTGTTGGATCAAGTCGATCTTGAATTTGAAGGTATCTCAAGATCTTGATCTCTCTGAGTGATTGTGTTAATCAGACAGAAATAGGTGTTTAGTAAAGTGTTTTTTTTTTTTAATTGTCTATCTTGGTTAATTTCAGCTCATCTCAATGGTCTTAATCAAGCTGGATCTGATAGTGTCAAGGTTGAATCAAAGGATGATGAAGAATTATGTAAGAAAAACTTTCTATTTTCACACTTTTATCCTTATGAATTCTTCAAGGGTTCTTGATTTTGCTGAGGTAATTGTTATATGTCTTGTTTCAGCTGCTCAGAGACAGAAAATGTTGGAAGAAATGGAACGCGATTTCGAAGGTATCTCACAGATTTTCTTTAGCCTATAGTTAGTTTATAAGAACTTTACTCATAAAAAAGTTTGTATAATGTGTCTTCTTTTGCTTCTCTTACTTGTTGTAGTTGCTTCAACAAGTCTGAAACAACTAAGGAGTGATGAATTAAGTGAAGGAAACGATGATGAACACTGTTAAGACTCTTTCCTCTTGACTTCATTTTCTCCTTGGCCAGAGTATGATACACTGAAACAGGTTTTGTGTTACTTGTTACAGCTGCAAAGAGACAAAGCTTGTTGGAAGAGATCGAACGCGAGTTTGAAGGTATATTCCTAATATATCTGTTTTAAATAGTTCCTATGTTTTGGGATGAAGTCTTGATTTAGATTTTTCTTTGTCTTCTGTTTCGTTTCATAACTTAGCCGCTACAAAAGAGGTTGAAAAATTTAAGGTTAATGAATTCATTGGGGACAAAGAAGACGAAGAACAATGTAATATAACTCTTCCTTCTCTTATTTCTCTGTTTCCAGTGTCACTATTTTAGTATCTTGTAACTGATTTTGTGTCTTTGTTACAGCTGCAAAGAGAAAGAGTATGCTTGAAGCTATTGAACGCGAGTTTGAAGGTATCTTGAATCACCATCATTGTTTGTTCTTATGTTTCAATATTTTCTGAGAAGAATGCAAAAATCTGAGTATCATCTAAGAGTTTGTTTGTGTGTGTTTTCTGTTTCAATCTTCTACTTGAAGCTGCTATCGAAGGACTTGAAGAATTCAAGGTTTCTGATTCCACTGGAAGCGGAGATGATGAAGAACAATGTAAAGTTTCATAATTCCTTTTTGGTTTTCTCTGATCCATTGTCTCTGAAGCTTCTGCTTCTATGTCTTGTTACAGCTGCAAAGAGAATAAGTATGCTTGAAGAGATAGAACGCGAATTTGAAGGTACTTTGTATATACCACTAACTGTCTTTAAACAGGTTTCATGTTTCATCCAGAAAATTTTGTGTTACTTAAGAATATGTTTCTGTGTTCTGTTTCTCATAGCTGCTACAAAAAGTCTTCAACAACTAAATGTTAATGATTCAACCAAGGCCAAAGATGAAGAAGAGCAAGGTATAAGAAGTTGTCCTTCTTCTTTATCTGATTCCTTTTCCTGTATAAGGTTTTCTAAATCAGATTGATCTTATTGTCATAAAACAGATGCAAAGAGACAAAGTATGTTAGAAGAGATCGAACGAGACTTCCAAGGTAACTTATATATAACATTTACGGATCTTAATTAATTCATATCACATATCTGAGTATAATTATCTGAGAGTCTTGTATCTTCATTTATCACTTTGCAGCTGCTACAGATAGCCTTAAGCAACTTCAAGTTGATGATTCTACTGAAGACAAAGAACAAAGTAAAACACTCTTCTTCTTCTTCTTCTCAACCGCTTTTGTTTCCCTCTATGGTAATCTGAGTCAGGTTTTGAAATGTGTTGTCACAGATGCAAAGAGGCAAAGTATGCTAGAAGAGATTGAACGTGAATTTGAAGGTTATCTTTAAGATCAAATACAATAGAAAACCAAAAATGGTGAATAGTAGTATTCTGATAATGTTGTTTATTGTCTTCTACTTGTAGCTGCAACAGAAGAGCTTAAACAACTAAATGATTTAACTGAAGGCAATGTTGATGATGAACAATGTAAATATCTTTCTTCTCTTTCTGCGATTTTTCGACTCTTTTCTCTCTTATGGTATTCTGAGAGACTATGTTTTCTTTTGTTTCTTTATTAAAGCTGCAAATAGAAACAAAATGATGGAAGACATCGAACGCGAATTTGAAGGTATCTTCACATAACATTTATCTCTATTTTTCTTTTAGTTTCTATGTTTCATTCTAAGATTCAGTCGCATGTTATTCTTGTAGCTGCTACAAAAAGTCTTGAACAACTAAAAGCTAATGATCTTACTGAAGGAAGTGATAATGAAGAACAATGTAAGAAACAAGAAAACTCTTCTTCTCTATTTTATTTTAGTGATTCACTTTCTTTACTACAGTATTCTGAGACAGAGTTAGTTATCTCTTGTTACAGCTGCAAAGAGAAAGAGTATGCTTGAAGATATCGAACGAGAATTTGAAGGTATTGTAACATATCATTAGTTGTCTAAATGATCTCAGTTTCTTCAGAAGAAATCTTGAACCTGTTAAGTCTTATATACTTTGCAGCTGCTATTGGAGGTCTTAAACAGATCAAAGCTGATGATTCTAGAAACATTGATGAACAATGTAAACTCTTTGAATCCTTTCTCTTCTCTTTACAAACTTCTCATGCAAATTTTGAAACCCTTTTCTTAATTAATTCTTGGTTTAGCTGCTAAGAGACAGATAATGTTAGAAGAGATGGAGCGCGAATTTGAAGGTACTTCAAGATTCTATATTAATGATCTCTTCTAAGTAGAAAATGAAAGTGTCTGATTTCATCGTTTTGTTCTGCAGAAGCACACAGTGGTTTTAGTGCAAAGGTTGGTAAACAAGAATGTAAGAAAAAACCAAAAATCTTTTACTCTTTTGTTTCACTCTCACTGTCTGAGACAGTTTTCTAAGACTGTTCGTTTCTTGTTCTCACAGCTGCAAAGAAACAGAGCGGTTCCACTATACCAGATGTTCTTGGACTTGGACAGTCAGGTTCTTGTGGCTGTTTAGACGAAGATTCTTCGATCGTTATATCGACAAAATATAGCATAGAAGAGATCCTCTCTGAAGAATCTGCTGTTCAGGTTTTTCTTTGTTTTAGACCTTTTCTTGAAACGCAAGAAAGTGATCAACAATCACAATCTCAAAACTCTAATTACAATGTTTTCATGATTTTGCAGGGAACAGAGACTTCTAGTCTCAGCGCATCGTTGACTCAACTCGTTGAGAATCACAGAAAAGAAAAGGAATCTCCAAACATGCACAGAGTGATCAATTCATCTTCTTCTTCCACAAGCGAATCAGCTGTTACATCAGAGACTGTAGAGAGTCTTAGAGCAAAACTAAAAGAGCTTCGCGGCTTAACCGCTCTTGAGCTCGTGAGACGTAAAGATTTCGATCAGATTGTCATTGCAGCTGCGAGTTTTGAAGAGCTAAGCTCAGCTCCAATCAGTTACATCTCTAGGTTAGCTAAATACAGAAACGTCATAAAAGAAGGACTTGAAGCTTCTGAGCGAGTCCACATCGCGCAGGCACGAGCTGAAATGCTCAAAGAAGCTGCAACAGAGAAGCAAACCATCGTGGACGCGCATTTTACAACCGCTAAAACGTTAGCTCAAGAAGGAGACGCGTTATACGTTAGAATCTTTGCGATCAAAAAACTGTTGGCGAAGCTTGAAGCTGAAAGAGCATCTGTTGATGCAAAGTTTAAAGGAACTGTGAAAAGTCTTTCTCATCTTCTTGTTGATGCTTCTGAGGCTTACGAAGAGTATCATGGAGCTGTGAGGAAGGCGAATGACGAGCAAGCGGCAGAGGAATTTGCGAGAGAGGCGACGCAAAGTGCAGAGATCATTTGGGTTAAGTTTCTTAGTTCTCTTTAGTGAACAAGTGAGATTCTTGGTTGTGTTTAGAGCAAATCTAGAGCTCTTGTTGGTTCTTGTTTTGTATTTTGTGATGATGTTCTGTTTCAGAGTTTGTGTGTTGGTTATATCAGGTGAGAGAGGTTGGAGATAGAGATGAAGCACTGTGAAAACTAATAATGTTTTTTCAGATTTCTAATAAAAAATGCTGCTTTCAGGAATAATTAATCAAAAACCTTTTGCATACATTGTTTTGTAACATTCTCCTTTTTTCTTTTTTTAATGATTTTTTTTGTAGGATTTTTTTAATACTAAATATGAAGTAGAATTAATTCAGGTAATTTCTTATGAACTTTTTATTTGGTAAATGATTTTAACTGGAAAGAGTGAAAAGCGAAAATACGAAAATAGTCAGAGGGAAATTATTTTTCACTTCGTTATGTTATTTAATCCGATATAAGACTATTTATTCAAATGTTGCGTGTGTGTTTACGTAATATAATGAATATTATTATTACAAAATGCAAACATATAAATTTTAAATATATGATTTTTTTCATTTGGTTATTCAAAAACTTTTTTAATTTATGATGTTTTTATTTAATATGTTTTGACGTCATTGGTTATTTAACTAAATAGATTAATGTTCTAGCTAATTTAACGTTTTTATATGTATGTTGTTGTCAGAATGTTGAATTTGTTTTTTTTTTTGTTGGTCGTAATAACAAGTTGGAATTTATATATGTTGTGGGGTTATGACCGGTTTTGGATCAACAAAATCGGAGTTTGTCACTAAGTTGGGTCAAAAGTAAGCCATAGAAAAAAATAAAATGGGCTTGGAAGCCCAAAACATGTTTAGTGTTGTGTTTTCCTTCACTAAAAAAAGGAAGACAAGTTCAAAGAGGAAGTGGAGTTGCAAATCCTATTTCAACAAGAAATATGTGTCTTTAGAATTATATAAATACAGATCAAAGGTTCCATAGTCACATCATCACAACTCTTACATAAGAGTGTATTTGAGACATCGTTTTTAGTTTGGAATATATTTCAAGGCCCAAGCCCAATGCGAAAAAGCACACTTGATCTAAAAGCTTAAACTACGCCGTTTTAAAGGTTTCAATCCAATTTGAAAAGAGCAAAGTAATAATAATTAGAAGGAAACAAATTAAGAAGCAGGAGAAGCAAACACTCCTCTCCACTCTCTCTATCTGCTTCAGCTCTGATCTCCGAAGAAGAAGACTACTGAATAAAGTAATCTTCTCTTTCTCTATTTCGTCTTCGTTATTTCTCTGTTTCTAGTTTCCGGTGAAGATTATTGACTTCAGGTTTCGTGTTGATTCTTTGTTTTATAATCATAGATTTCTGCAAATTCGCGTCATTTTAGCTGCGTTTGCTTTCTATTCGTACTTCGGAAGCTGCAACATTGGAACTTCGACAGATCTAAGTCCGTATTTAGTAGCTTCTGGTAAGTTTAACTGACCGATCAAAAAGAGACGATGTGATTTTGAATTTTTTGGTAACCGGAAGATATATTTCGTTTTTTCGGTCTCTCCAAAGCAATTTTCTAATTCTAATGTTTGTTTTATGATAATCTATGGAGAACTTAAAATTCATAATTCTTATGCCTTTGGGAATCTAAAACCCTTTGTAAAATCTGAGAAAGTTTGTGTAGTTCTCTCCAGATTTTGTTTGAAAAAGTTTTGATAAATACCTAAATGCAGGTCAAGATATGAGTTTAGCTTTAGTCCTTAAGACTTGCCTATAGTTTTGATTTTGATGAACTAAAGACTGATTGATTGCATGATTTTGTTTTCTAGGTTGCGGTTTTGGTGCTCGTGGACTGAAGCGGTTGAATTGTTCTGATTCTTATTGATGTTGTGTTTGAAATGATACTCTTACTGAGATCATAACTTTGAAATCATGGAGGAGATTCGGTTATCGCCGCTAAGGCAAACAAGCCTTAAGTCTTCACTGTCAGGGAGGTCTACTCCAAGGGTTTCACCTAAAGTACATTCTTGTAGAACTCCGCGTAGAGGTAGCGGGGGAGGAGGAGCGGCTCAGTGGTTTCGTAGTAGCCGACTTGTTTATTGGCTGCTTTTGATTGCTCTTTGGACGTATCTTGGATTTTATGTTCAGTCTAGGTGGGCACATGATAATGAAAGCAAAGTTGAGTTTTTACGGTTTGGAGGCGAACTTAGAAAGGATGTCTTACATGTAGAGAAAAACAAAGGAGTGGATGATATTGCTAATGAGAATTCTGTTGCTTTGGTGAATATAACCAGTAAAGATGATGCTAGTCTGAGTAAGAGGACGGATGTTAGTCTGATCAAGAAAGAGGATGGAGCTTCTCGACGGAGCTTGAGTTCCAGGCAGAAGACGAGAAAAACTGGCCGGGTTTCACATAGTAAGATCCTTGGTAAGAAAAAGGTGATTAAAGAGGTTGAGACTAAGGCTTTGGATGATGAGCAAGATCCAAAACTTCCAATGACAAATGCTACTTATGGTAAGCTTCTTGGTCCCTTTGGATCACTAGAGGATAAATTTCTTGAATGGAGCCCACATAGACGGTCTGGGACTTGCGACAGGAAATCAGATTTTAAACGCCTTGTTTGGTCAAGGAGATTCGTCCTTGTCTTCCACGAACTCTCAATGACTGGCGCTCCAATTTCAATGATGGAGCTTGCTTCAGAGCTTTTGAGCTGTGGTGCAACAGTCTCTGCAGTAGTTCTCAGCAGGAGAGGTGGATTGATGCAAGAGCTTACTAGAAGAAGGATCAAAGTGGTTGAAGACAAAGGAGAACTCAGCTTCAAGACTGCCATGAAAGCAGATTTGGTCATCGCAGGATCAGCTGTATGTAGCTCATGGATAGGTAAGAATTCATTATTTGATTTTGTAACTACGAATACGAATTTACAATGAAAGGAAAGCAGATCTTATTTATTGTTTCTTCCTTTTTCTTGTAGATCAATACATGAATCATTTTCCAGCTGGTGGAAGTCAAATAGCTTTGTGGATAATGGAGAATCGACGAGAATACTTTGATCGAGCTAAACCAGTGCTTGACCGAGTGAAAATGCTGGTTTTTCTATCTGAATCACAGAGCAAACAATGGTTAACATGGTGCGAGGAGGAGCATATAAAGCTAAGATCACAACCAGTGATTGTTCCACTGTCTGTCAATGATGAGTTAGCTTTTGTAGCTGGGATTCCTTCCTCACTCAACACACCAATACTTTCACCAGAGAAAATGAGGGAGAAGAGACAAACATTACGCGAATCAGTGAGAACAGAGTTAGGTTTAACAGATGCAGATATGCTTGTGATGTCTCTTAGTAGCATAAACCCAGGAAAGGGACAACTTCTTCTCCTTGAATCTATCGCCTTAGCACTTGCCGAGAAAGAACAAGAAGCTCAAAGGAACCACAAGGCCATCATTAGGAAAGAAAAAGTTAGTCTCTCCCGCAAACAACATCGTTTAAGTGGTTCTCTCACACTTGACAATGCCGTAAGAAGTGAGAAGCAAGAACTTAAAGTTCTTCTAGGATCAGTTGGTTCAAAGAGCAACAAAGTTGGATACGTTAAAGAAATGTTAAGCTTCTTATCAAACAATGGAAACTTATCTAAGTCAGTTATGTGGACTCCAGCAACAACTCGTGTCGCTTCATTATACTCTGCAGCAGATGTCTACGTTACTAACTCTCAGGTAAAAATCATCCCCAGACCTCAAATAACATTATTCGATGCATAATTCAGTGGACCACAGAAACTAGTATACGGTTTGGTTTTGGTTTATTGAAAAATTTCGGTTTAGTTCGGTTTGGTTTATAATTGATTTTTTTTTTTTTCTACAGGGAGTTGGTGAGACATTTGGGAGAGTGACAATCGAAGCAATGGCTTATGGACTAGCAGTGGTTGGAACAGATGCAGGAGGAACAAAAGAGATGGTGCAGCATAACGTAACCGGTCTACTTCACTCGATAGGACGATCGGGTACTGAAGAATTGGCTCGTAATCTCTTGTTTCTACTTAGAAATCCAGACACAAGGCTACGATTTGGGAGTGAAGGACGCAAAATGGTTGAGGAAATGTACATGAAGCAACATATGTACAAGAGATTCGTTGACGTTCTTGTCAAATGCATGAGACCATGAATAAACACTTATGATTCATTGTAAAATTAATGGGTAATAAAAACTAAAATTTCCTGAGTGATTCTTATCAATTTATTCATGCTATATTCTTTGTAATTATTGGACTTTTGGGAAATTATTTCAACTAAAATCTCTTGTTACACGCTTTTTTTTTATATAAAATGGCATATCATAGGAATACATATATTGAAAGTGTATTTTCTTATCTCCTACATATAAATGTGAAAGAATTGTTTGTAGGTTCTAGCAACACTTCAAACTTTTTTGAATGCATTTAGTTGATTATGCCCATATTATACATATATATATATATATATATGAATTAAATAAAACTATAATCCTTTACAGATAAATAACAATAATATGACACAATTATTTGCAATTAAATATTTGGTCCAACTTTATATAAAATTATTAAAAAAAATATGTATCTTGATGACAAAAACAAAGAAGGACATATTTATATACCTTTTGAAATTTAGTAAAGGAAATGTATAGTTTAAAGGAAATGTAAGTAAAATATTTAAACGCAAATGCATGGTGCTGTTCAATTGAAACCCATGTAAATCTTTTAACCCACATTGGTGATTCTAGAACTTATAAAAGTTCATTTCTATAATTATTGACTCCTATTATTTTTTTCGAAGGTTTGGAGGTAAAACATAATATCGCTTTTCATCGTTAAATGGTACGAAACCTCGATATATAAATACATGGTGTAGTTCGGTTTATTGAAATTGCACGAATTATGAATTCTCTCATCTCTTTAACTCACTTTGGTGGTTCCAAATTGAACAAAGATACAGTGCCCAACGAGTAGATGATAAACAAAGAGTACAATTGAAAATTGGTAAGTATAATGTCAATAATGTTTAAACTTAAAAAGAACAAATAAAAATAGGAAGATGTCACTCTTAATAATAAAAGATGATTATAGGTTCAAGGGTATTGTTTACAGGGTAGCATTCGTTCTTACCTATTCAAGATTACCTATTTGCTCAAGTATCTGTTTAAAGCAGTAAATCAGTACGTGAAGCCGCATAAGGGATGCAGTTTTTACATCAAAGCAATATCATTTGTAAGAATCTCACTTCTTCTAATCTTCTCGAAGGAGGAGTCATATTTATTTTCTTGTTGTTTATTGTTAGTGTAGATATGATTTTTTTTAATCCAAGACACTTTCAAAAACTTAGATAACTGTGTATGTCATCAAAATTTTGGATTTCTGGGTCTCCAAAGTGAAGAAGACTCAACCAAGGATTACAACACCTTATGATGAAAAGGATGACATTTTCAATTTCAGAAATGTTGTATGGGAACTTGTTGTTGGTGGTACTCGTCTCCATAAGATTTGCATTTAAAATTTTAATTTTAATTAAATTATTAGTTCTCAATTATTTTAATATCTTATTTCTTGTATTTTCATGAAAGCATAATGACTATCTTCGTTATTTGACTCCATGAAAATCGGTATGTCTGAACTTGCAATATTTTTTCTTCTAGTTACGTGAATTCTTTTGTTTTATTTTCAGGGTCTTTCTAAGACTAAAGGAACTTATCAAGAGTTGCTGGAGTGATGATCCAGCTGAAAAACCAACATTTGCGTATATAGTAGATATTATCAAGAAAATTGAGTTGAAAGTAATTTTTTTATTTTTGTATGAGTAAAAGCGTTTTTGAAATGTGATCAAACTATGGTGAAAACAGTCTGAGATGGAAAAACGTTGTAAGGAAATGAAGTGTCTTAAGAATATCCGCCTTGAGGAGGAGGAACACCAGATGAAGATTCAGAAGGTTGAAGAGCGTGTATAACGAGGAAGACCACGTTTTATGTGTGGTGAGACATTCATCGTGCATCCTAGGTTAGCGCATCGGGCCACGGTTTGTAGCTGCATGATTGGTTTAATATTGGGAGCGGTGGTATTCGTTCACACAAGTTTGTGAAATCCCTGCTCTTCCCTCATATAAAATGGTTATACTGAGCACTAAGTGTCCTACTACAAAAGATAGTGAATGTTCCTAAGTTATATTAGAGTTAGAACAAGGTTTACGTAATTTTTGAAGATAATATTTTGGAACTAATCTTATAGAGATAATCTTATCTAGTTGCTCGAAGGCCGATAGTTGAAAAAGATATGCAACTTTTTCTTATAATTTGTCAAAAAAAAAAAATTCATGAGTTCATTTATTTCATTATTGACTCCTATTAATTTTTTGAAGATTCGGGAATCAATCATATTTCCGCTTGCTTCTT
>VBRH01000052.1:131846-147909 GCA_014578085.1 Cardamine resedifolia | reverse complement strand
TTTTTTTTTTTTTTAAATCGTAAAGTGGTATGAAACCTCGATTTATCGATACATGGTGTAGTTTGGTCTATTAAATTAGACGAATGATGAACTCACTAACCCATAAGAAAAATAAAATTCAGAAACCGATATAACAGAGAAAAATGATAAAAGCTTGAAGACGCACGAGGATATCGAACAAACGAAGAAAAATATGACATAATTTTTACTCACATTTTATGATCAATTTCTTAAAAAATTTCAAAATTTCTTTTCTCAATTTTTTTTTTTCAAAATTTCTTATATTTGATATATTTAATAATGATAATTGGGATAATTTATTTTAAAAACTGATATTGTTCTTGTATACAATATTTTGTGTTTGTGAATATTGACCCCAAAAGTATATATTTTTAAAATTAAATATTCTTGATAATCCAAACAAATTCATTAATTTAAGATTTTGCTTGGAGGAAACTGGAAAGTGTCAAAGTACACAATTAAATTGCTCAATAATAAGAAAAGGAGAGTACAATGCACTTTACAAATTAATTTCGCCGACGAGAAAACATGCCGGAGCTTCCTGAAGTAGAGGCGGCGAGGAGAGCAATAGAGGATAACTGTCTTGGAAAGAAGATTAAGCGAGTCATCATCGCCGACGACAACAAAGTCATCGATGGAATCTCGCCGTCCGATTTCCAAACCTCCATCCTCGGCAAAACCATCGTCTCTGCTCGTCGAAAGGGGAAAAACCTCTGGCTCCAGTTAGATTCCCCGCCATTTCCTTCTTTTCAATTTGGTAACTTCTCTCAAACAAATTTAGGGTTTTTTTTTTCTTTCACTTTTTCGGACTTTTTGAATGATACAATACATCAAAATTAGAAATTTGACAAAATGCAGGACTGTTCATAGTACAATGCTAAACCTTTTTGCTTTGATGCATAAGAAAAGAGTAAAAGTTTTTGGCTTTGTTGTTTCTGAGAACTTATATTTGGTGTTCTTCTTCAGGCATGGCTGGTGCTATATATATCAAAGGCGTTGCAGTGACTAAGTATAAAAGGTGAGATTTATGGAGCTTGTGAAGTCATTATTACATTTGCTTTGTTAAGAATAAGATTCGTAGAACAAAGATTGATATGTATTATTACATTGTTTATATATAGGTCTGCTGTAAAGGACTCAGAGGAGTGGCCATCGAAGTATTCAAAGTTCTTCGTTGAGGTTAGGAAATTTATAGTCTTCTGTTAACTGATCGTTGACTCGCAAAGTGTGCTTCAAATCACAATGAATTATGATTTTGTATACAGCTTGATGATGGCCTGGAGCTTTCTTTTACTGATAAGAGGAGATTTGCCAAAGTTCGACTTCTATCAAATGTATAAATGCATAACTCTATCTTGATGTTCTTTATTATAAGCTTCTCTGTGGATACTTTGTAATTTTTTAATTTGATGTTTGTTATTGCAGCCGGCTTCCGTGCGTCCAATATCAGAGCTTGGTCCTGATGCATTGTTGGAGCCTATGACAGTTGAGGAATTTGCAGAAAGCTTAGCTAAAAAGAAAATAACCATAAAACCTCTTCTACTTGATCAGGTTCAGTGTTTAATTCTTGTTTTTTCTCACTTTTATGCATCTTTCCGCTCTTTCTTGTCCTTACCACTTATCACAATAACTAGAAATTGGTTATATGACATTTCAAAGCCTGCAATAACTCAAAATGGTCTTCTGTTTGATTGCATAGTTTTGATTGTTGTTTTTTATTCCTCTTCTTTTATTTATAAAACATTGCGTATTTAATGGATTATGTATCTCCTCTCTTTTGCAGGGTTTTATTTCAGGTATTGGGAACTGGATCGCTGATGAAGTGCTGTACCAAGTAAGTGAGCTTTACGTTCTTTAAAAAATGATTTGAAGTAGAGAATCTATGTAACCACTCATTTTGATTCACAAAGTATCCACTTTTGTTTTCAACTCTGTACATTTGAGTCACCGACAGAAGAAACTTGTTTACAGGAATCAATCTACTAGTTTTTTTTTTCGCAGGCCAGAATCCATCCATTGCAGCCTGCTTCTAGCCTCTCCAAAGAGCAATGTGAAGCTTTGCACACATCTATCAAAGAGGTAAGACTCTTAAAACCCGTTGAAACATTACCTTCAAAAACATGGGAGCAATAGAAAAATCTGTTAACATGCATGACACATTAAGTATTTGTAATTTAGAGAGAGAGAAAAACCCCGCATTTGTAGGTTATTCAACATGCGGTTCAAGTCAGTGCTGATAGCAAAGAGTTTCCTGTTGAATGGTTATTTCATTTTCGGTGGGGGAAAAAACCGGGGAAAGTCAATGGTAAGCTTTTCCCACCACTACATACAATTTTGATGAAAGAAACACTGGTTTTGCAGGTGATAGAAAAAGCTGTGGAAGTCGATGCAGACAGTAGTCAGTTTCCTAGTAACTGGATTTTTCATGCTAGGGAAAAGAAGCCCGGAAAGGCTTTTGTTGATGGTTTGAAATCCCAGCTTTCACACTCAAACTCTTTTATCTACCTGCCACAGTTCATAAAAATTGATCTGTTGATCTTTCAACCTCCAACTACAGATGATATTTAAATGTTATGAGAGTGAGTTGTGTATCTGATTTGTGTGGTTGGTAATGAAGTCTGTTTTGGTTATTGCAGGGAAGACAATTGATTTCATCATTGCTGGTGGAAGGGTAAGTATATCTAATTATCTATGCATTGTTATTTTTTCGGTGGTTGATTCATGTAGTGAACTGAAGACATGTTTTTGTGTTTTGTTGTTTTATTCTGTAGACAACAGCTTATGTACCAGAGCTGCAGAAACTCTCTGGGAAAGACGCAGAGAAAGCAACCAAGGTTAGGCCGGGTAAAAGAGGTGTAAAATCCAAAGAAGAGGATGGAGAAGAAGATGAACAAGAATCCGAGAAAGAAGATGATAATGCTAAAAAGAAGAAAGGACAGAAACCAAGGGGTGGTCGTGGTAAGAAGCCTGCATCGAAGAGAAAAACAGAAGATAGTGACGATGAGGACGATGATGCTGATAGTGGAGATGATAGCGAGGCTGAAGAGAAAGTTATGAAACCCAGAGGCCGTGGTACAAAGCCTGCGATAAAGAGGAAACCTGAAGAGAAAGCTACTAGCCAAGTTGGTAAGAAGCCAAAGGGAAGGAAAAGTTGAGAACCTAATGGCTCCAAGATGTCTTTTGTTTTTTTTTTCCAATGGGCAGCTAACACTTTTTCCCCATATTTTGTATGAAATTTTGGGATGTCTTTAGCTATGTGATGCTACTATTGGTTGTTATTTTAGCTGTTAGTCTTTGAGATTACCTTTTTCCTTGTTTGTTGAATTTGGAAGTCAGAAAAATGCTCGGAGGGCAGCAACTACTTTCTCTGGCCTGTATACAAAGTTCAAGATTCAGAGAAATTCAGAAGTATTAAAGCAGAGCAGTATCGTGTATCATCCACTTACCAGTCTTCCTGAGGCAAATGCCCAGCACCTTCAATGAGTTTAAGCTTAACATTTTGGGGGTTCTGTTTCTCAAATTCCTCTGCTATAGACTGAGGCAGGTATTTATCAGCTATTCCCCAAGCCAGAAGAATGGGTTTATCCCAGCTGTGATGTAACCAAATCTCAGCAAAGTACCAGGCCTCAAGAGTAGACGTGAGAGTTGGAGTATACAGAAATGCATGTACCTGCCCGATGAAAACCCTTCTGCAATTTGACTCAAGGTGTCTCCAAAGTTGATCTTTTTCGCAGTCTCGAGTAAGGCTAATACACATCAGAATATCATGGTGAGAAGTCTCTTAGATAAAAACAGTTTTTGAATCATCATAAGAAACGAGAGTAAAGTGTCATTTCACATTCATTAAATTTGGTTTAGAGACGCACCAAAACCAGGTCCTCCACTTGACAAATATGGTAGACGATACACATCAGCTTTCTCATTCTTCAGAACGTAGCTATCAAAACAGATATTATAAGGTCAGACAATTGTCCAGTTGAAGCCTCTATCAATATCACCAAGCACATGCATTTTGAGGCTGATTAAGAGAATATCCAGTTATCTAATGTCTCTTCTCTATAACCAAAATAAATTTAGATAATCATATACACTTCACATGAAGATGATGATGGTTAATTTGATACATACGGGCTACCTCCTTCAATGAACCGCTCGGCCAAGATAGCATTTTGGCAGGTGAATTCACCAAAGAGGGGAATTCTACATCAGGAAAAACAAAAACAAAAAAAAAAGGCACACAAGTGTGATTGTGAGAGGGAATAATATCCATTATACATAGAAAAATGGGGAAACCTCTATAAAAGAGTCGAACCTCAGTTGCTTAAATAATCCAGGAACTGGGGATGAAACCGTCAGTGGACTATTAAGGATCGCAATTTTCTCAACCTTGCTCGGGTTTTTCAATGCCCATGTTAAACCATATGAACCTACAAGGAATCCCTTGGGAGAGACCACAACAAATGTAGACATAAGATATATATGTCGAGTCTCGATGAACATAGAAATGCAGAAATGGGATCAGTACACACACATCCAAACCTGAACAACAAGAAAGAACGGAGACTTGACCTCCAACACATCCAGAAGTTTATCAAACGCCTCGTGGTACTCTTTTTCTGACAAGATTCAAACTTATTCAAGAACAAAGAACCATCATGTATACTGATTTTTGCAGTTGACGAACTATTAAATGTAATATATCATCAAAACCTGTGTAGTTAAATCCATATCCTGGTTGTGGCTTATCACTGAATCCAAATCCTATCCAGTCAGGTGCAAAGCAATGAAATCCAGCATCTGACATCTATTACATTGTTCAGAAACATAACAAAAAAAAAAAGATCCATACTCAAAATCATCTACATTATTTGTTGCCCATATATAGAGTAAAGACACAATAGATTCAAGATACAGTTTAGCACCTCAGACATGACAGTCCGGTAGCTAAAAGACTGAGTTGGAGCTCCATGAACAAAGACAATTGTTCCTCTACGACTCTCTTTTGATCCTGCCACAAACAAAGAAACATGATCAATCAGTGATCAAGACAACACTTCTTGAAGCAAAAACAAGAAACACAAAACTTATGTTTTTACCAGTTTCTCTCACAAACCATCTAAGCTTCCCTGATTTGATAGTTGAACCATATTCTCTTCCCTTATCTTCAGTTCTCTAAACCAACAAAACCAACTAAAATTGTATCAAAACCAGAACCTTTAACAGTTTAAGCTATTTCTGTTTCTGTAGTAAACCAAGAATGTTTTCAAAGTATTCAATTTATGTTCAAAATTTGAAATAGTAGATATGTGAACTTACGTAAAGCATTTGACCGACGTTTCCGTCTTCCGCCGGAGACTCTGGTAGCTGAATTGCGCTCCGGCTAGACGGATTGTCAGTAACAAAACCAAATGGATTGAAAGATGGATCCTCATCACCGATGTTTCCATTTTCCGGCGTTGCATTGACGACGGAGAAGCGGAGTTTCGACGGCGTGGCACTGATTCTATAGACCGTGGATTTTGTGGCGACGGTGGAGGAGAATGAGTGGAGCAGAGGAAGTGGAGAGAGCAGAGACATTTTTTGTGTTTTTTTGATTGGTCAAGTAAAAAGCGTATTTCCTCTATTTATATGTGCGCTTACGAAGAAAAAAAATATGTGGATGACAATGTATATATGAAAGTTGAGGGTAAAATCTAAACTTTGATAAGATTTAGTTCTCCGCCGGGAGGGTAAATTCACAAGTTGAAAAGGTTTGGGGCTTTAATAACATTTTACGTAAATACAGGGGTCTAGTTTTTTTTGGTGTAAAGAAACGACGACGTTTGATGGCACGTGCTTTGAACCTGTGAAACCCTAAGGTGTCTTTGCTCTTGGAAAGACCTTCACCGTCAGAAGAAGAAGCTTAACTACCTAACCGCTTTAAAGGTCAATAACCCGCGCAAGATCACTCTCGGGTCGGAACTTCCGTGCAAAACCCGACCGGATCTATCCCGGACCGATCAATTTTACAAGTGTTCTCCGTCAATCGAATAAAGCCAAGTTTTTTTTTCGAAATTTACCCGCGAATTGAATAAGAGAAAATCCAATGGAGAGAAGTGAGTCCGTCGATGGAGATGTATGTGTTTAACGACTCGAAAACCTCTCTTTTATATTCCTGAATTTTGTAAAGTTTATAAATCGATTCGCTCAAGCTCTTGTGTTTTAGATGTGATGTTACATTTGATTTCATTTGGTTGAATATGATTTTTGTTCAACTGGTTCACAAGTTTGAAACCCTAATTGAGTATGTTGTTGCTGGTGATGCTTATCTAGTGATCAAGTTTATAGCTTTTTCAAAATTTGGGGTTGCAAGTTTGCATTTTATATCATTGATCTTCATAGATAGATGATGTATTGTTACAGGTACAGGCATCTGAGTATTTAGAGAACGATGAGATCCATGAAAGAGATGATCCATTGTCAGTTGGTGGATGTACTTTACGGATAGGAGAAGCTCTGGTTTGTAGTAGTGAGCATGAGATTGATGTTGGATTTTGTCAAAACCAGCAAAGAAAGATTGAAGAAGAAGCGACGAGAGAGTTTGATGAACAGAGAGGTTTACTTGTTGAGAGAAAAGAATTCGATGCCCCGGCTGTTGGAATGGAGTTTGAGTCATATGATGATGCGTATAACTACTATAATTGCTATGCTACAGAAGTTGGATTTCGAGTAAGAGTGAAGAATTCATGGTTTAAGCGGCGTAGCAAAGAGAAGTATGGTGCGGTGCTTTGTTGTAGTAGTCAAGGTTTTAAGAGGATCAACGATGTGAATCGTGTTAGAAAGGAAACTCGTACTGGTTGCCCTGCAATGATAAGAATGAGACAGGTGGATTCTAAGAGGTGGCGGGTTCTTGAAGTTACACTTGATCATAACCATTTGCTCGGTTCCAAGTTATATAAATCGGTTAAAAGGATAGGGACCGGGACCAAGAGGAAGAGTGTATCTAGCCCAGTCTCAGATGCTAAGACCATTAAGCTGTACCGGGCGCATGTGATGGATAGTGTAAACAATGTAAACCCAAATTCGACTCTGAAAAAACAGTTTCAGGATTCCCCAGATTTGCTGAACCTTAAGAGAGGAGATTCCGCAGCCATCTACAACTACTTTTGCCGTATGCAATTGACAAATCCAAACTTTTTTTACCTGATGGATGTAAACGATGAAGGTCAACTAAGGAATGTATTCTGGGCAGATGCTTTCTCTAAAGTTTCTTGTAGTTTCTTTGGCGATGTCATCTTCATCGACAATTCTTATATATCTGGAAAATTCGACATTCCACTAGTGACATTTACTGGAGTGAATCACCATGGCCAAACTACATTGCTGAGTTGTGGCCTTCTTGCTGGAGAGACAATGGAGTCTTACCATTGGTTGCTCAATGTATGGCTCCGTCTCATGAAGTGTTCACCTCAAACCATTCTCACAGACCGATGCAAACCTTTAGAGGCTGCGATCTCCCAAGTGTTCCCAAGGTCCCATCACAGATTCAGTCTGACACATATAATGAGGAAAATCCCGGAAAAACTAGGAGGGTTGCATAACTATGATGGCGTAAGGAAGGCATTTACTAAAGCAGTTTACGAAACCTTAAAAGTTGTTGAATTTGAAGCAGCTTGGGGGTTCATGGTTCACAATTTTGGGGTTATTGACAATGAATGGCTCCGTTCCTTGTACGAAGAACGCGCTAAATGGGCTCCGGTTTATCTCAAAGACACATTTTTCGCAGGAATTGCTGCTGCTTGTCCTCGAGAAACCCTGAATCCGTTTTTTGAGAGGTACGTTCATAAGCAAACACCGGTGAAAGAGTTTCTCGACAAGTACGAGCTAGCTCTTCAGAAGAAGCACAGGGAAGAAACGCTCAGTGACATAGAGTCTCTCACCTTTAACACCACGGAGCTTAAAACAAAGTGTTCTTTCGAGACACAGCTCTCGAGAATCTACACAAGAAACATGTTCAAGAAATTCCAAGTAGAGGTAGAAGAAATGTACTCATGTTTTAGCACGACGCAGCTCCACGTGGATGGGCCTTTCGTGATCTTCCTTGTCAAAGAAAGGATCCAAGTCGATTCCAACAGAAGAGAGATTCGTGATTTCGAGGTTCTGTACAATAGGTCAGTTGGTGAAGTACGGTGCATTTGTAGCTGCTTTAACTTCTATGGATACTTATGCAGACATGCTCTATGTGTTCTCAATTTCAATGGCGTTGAAGAAATCCCTTTGAGGTATATTCTACCGCGGTGGAGAAAAGACTACAAACGAGTCCACTTGGCTGATAATGGCTTGACCGGTTTTGTCGATGGCACGGACAGGGTTCAGTGGTTCGATCAGTTGTATAAAAACGCTCTTCAGGTAGTTGAAGAAGGAGCAGTTTCTTTAGATCATTATAAAGTGGCAATGCAAGCTCTTCAACAGTCTTTGGACAAAGTTCATAGTTTAGAAGATAAACAGGACTAGTGTTTAGTGTTTATAGAAGGATTTATGAGACTATATCTGTATAGAAAAAAAGATTTTATTTTTAATTTTTGTTTGCTGTAATATTTTATGTTCCTGACAAAGACCTGTAATAACAAAATGAATGAAGCCAAAGTTAATACAAAATAGACAGATTGGTGAACGATGATAATTTGTCAAGTTGTTATTAGCAAATAGCAAACAAGGTACCTCAAAATTATGGAAACGAAATTTTGTCCGTGATTTTTTAATTCGTAACAATATTTAACACTTTAAATGATAGTTTATATAACTCTAAATAAGAAATTATCGTTTTATATGATAGAAATAAAAGTTTATTATAAAAAACAATAGATGCTGACAAATACATCTATACAATATTAAAAAATAAAGTACTCGTATACAAACAATATTTTATCTATTCCTATATCCAAACAATCTATAATTAATTTATACAATCATTATACTCAAACACAATTATTTTCTTATCTAATAGTTAGATTTAATAGTATGAATTATGATTCTCCTATCACCTTTGATTTTATTTTCAAATTATTTTAAATTATTATAAGATACATATAATCAATTAAATTTATATTTTTCTGCATATATTGTGATTTAAATTTTTTAAAAATAAACATATATTAATCAATCGATAAAAAAAAATGTTTGTTAAACATCCCATATCTAGAAGTGTCTAAAAGGGCCTAAGCCCGCGGGCCAGATCCGCTACAGGACGGATATAGACACAAAAATATTATGCCCGTTAAAGGGTGGGTCTTGCAAGCAAGTCCAGGCGGGTTGCGGATTTTAGAGGATTATGTCCGCGGGTTAGCGGGTCGGCCCGCGGACTACAAATATTTAATAAAATAAATATATTATATATAATATATTATTTTTATATAGTTAATATTATATGTGATAATATAAAGAAATTTAAAGTATAAAAGTCATAATATTTACAAGAAAAAATAATATTTAAAGTGACTTTAAATTTACCTTTGTTTGATTTTATTTTCAAATTATTTTAAATTATTATAAGATACATATAATTAATTATATTTTATATTTTTCCGCATATATTGTGATTCAAATTTTTAAAAATGAACATATATTACTCAATCGAAAAAAAAAAAAAATTTTGTTAAGCATCCCACATCTAGAAATGTCTAAACGGGCCTAAGCCCGCGGGTCTGATCCGCTACGGGACGAGTATAGACACAAAAATATTAGGCCCGTTAAAGGACGGGCTTTTTGGGTAAGTCCAGGCGGGTTGCAGATTTTAACGGATTATATCCGCGGGTTAGCGGATCGGTCCGCAAGCTACAAATATTTAATAAAAATAAATATATTATATATAATATATTATTTTTATATCGTTAATATAATATGTCATAATATAAAAAAAATTTAAAGTATAAAAGTCATAATATTTACAAGAAAAATAATATTTAAAGTAACTTTAAATTTTAAAATTGTTCATTTTAATTTCTAAAC
Source organism: Cardamine resedifolia (assembly GCA_014578085.1). NCBI lineage: Eukaryota > Viridiplantae > Streptophyta > Magnoliopsida > Brassicales > Brassicaceae > Cardamine > Cardamine resedifolia. The sequence goes on along the minus strand of VBRH01000052.1, from coordinate 137,901 downwards.
AATAAATAAAATTTTTAATAATATTTAAAATATAAAAATGAAGCTTGCGGGTCTGCACGCCAACCCATTAGGCTTAGCGGGACGGGCTTGGATATAACTTTTTCCGATGTGGGTCTAACGGGCATGCCCGTCGCGATCCAATATATTATAAACTGTAAAGAACCAAAATACTACAAATATATATTAAACAAAAAATATTAATATTAATAAATAGTAAAAAACAAAAAAAAACTACAATTTTATATTAAAACAATTAACTTGCGGTACACCGCGGGTTCAAATCTAGTTACAGTAATAAACTTCACATCTCATAATGTTAAAATTACCTGAGTAAAAAAAAACTTCAAAATATCTCTACTTGACTATTTATTCCATGTAAAAAATTTAACAATTGGTAGTTAATAAACATTATCATTTCAATTTCCATGTTGTGCAAGTTTTTTTTTTTACCCAAAGTTAGTTTTTGTCATTAATCTAATACAAATTGTGATTTTCTAAAAATATATGATCAGTTTCCATTTTACCCCTATAAGCCTTGGGCCTTAGAGTGTGGATGCTTATGACACTAATGGGCTTGTATCTATTTAATTTCCTAAATTTAGAAAAAAAAAGGAACTAAAAAGTTCCGAAAAATCTTTACGATTCCAAAAACTCGAGTTTAGGCGCAAAATTCAGAAATTTTCGTCACTGTTGAGTGGTGAGTCCCTAAAGTTCCCTGAATCCGTCGTCTTTCACAACTCAACTCCGGGAAAAATCCGATCAGAATCGAAAGATCCAAATTTTACAAAGTGTAGATTCCGGTGAGTTTATGTAATGTTTAATTATTCAAACGATCCTAACAATTCTCGATTCTCCAAATTCTATGAACTGCTAATTGTATACTCGTTTCAATTGATAGAGCTCCGATGATGAATCGCTCACTTTGGTAACTGTAAAAGCTTTAGAGAGAAAACTTGATTACAATGGAAGATTGCTTCGCTTGCTTTCGTATTTAGACCTAAATTCAAATAAGCTTGTGTTTGATTGAATCTAGACTCATAGTTTTGAAGAAACACTTTAACCTAATGTTTGTGCCAAAAGTTGAAATATTTCTTGTTTCTGTGTAACAGTGAATCTCAGAGATGAAGCTCAAAGCTTTTCTGACTGAAAATGGTGTGAATCTCTTAGAAAAGAGGTTTCTTCCAGCATTTGAAAAAATGGGGAAAATTTGTTATCTTCTTCTCACTAAAGAACACTGTTTCTTCCTCCATAACCTTCTAAACGGTGATGGAGTTCAATGCATTGCTCAGTTTCGCAAAGATGTTCTCTTTGATGACTATCGTATATCGAGCCAGAACGAGGATCGTATTGCTTTCTCCTTAGATGTTTCTCTTCTATACCGAGCGGTGAAGAGCAGTGTTAGTATTTGTACTGAGTTCAGTGGTGGATTAGCTGCAAACAGATTGCAGATTAAGCTTGTGAAAAAGCTTCCTCCTAACTGTACACAACCGATGCCATTTCTCACGTTTGAAACCAAGGGATACAAATCCGCGGTTATTCAAGATGTTCCCATCTCGAAACCGTTATCTCGGTCTCAAGTTATCGAGCTTCAGACTGCTCTTGACTCGGCTCAAGACTTGCCTCCGACTCTTGTTCAAGTTCAAGACCCGAATCAGTTACAGAACTTTGTGGATCATATGAAACATGTTGGGGATGTTCTTAATGTTACGATAAGCAAGTACGGTGATTTGCAAGTGCAAATCTCAACGACTTTAATTAGGCTTGGCTCTGAGTTTCAGCGGCTTTCGGTTATTGGAGAGAAATCTCAGGCGCCTGTTGAAGATAGGAACTTAAGTGCTCAGGCTCGTTCAGAGAGAGCTATTGCTAGAGGAGATGCTCAATCTGTGCAAGTGAGTGTTAAGCACTTTTCAAAGAGCCTTCAATGTCACTTAACCAAACCAGATTCGGCTTTTTATGGGATTGCTCTTCAAGGTGCTTGCTTGACAGTGATCTTCCAGTTCATGGTTCCAGGGACTCGTCAAACCGATAAATCAATCAGTTTGCATTGCCGGCTTCCCGTGCTGGATCCAGGATCCAACTGAATCTTCTTCATCAAGGTGGTTGACTCAAGGCTTTAAATGTAATCAAATCAAATGTTTTTAAATTGGTTTTATCAGAAAGACTTTTTCATGAAGACCAAATCTGTACCACCATTACACTCTCTTACAAGCTCTCAAGCATCAAATGATCAAAAATCAAATTTTAAATTGAAGAAACACACTAAACTTTAAAAAAAAACAACCTCACTCTTCTAATAACAAGCACAACCAAAATCAAATGCTCGCAAAATAAACAAAAAAAGAATGTGTGAAATCGAATAACAGAGATTTTATCTATTCTAGTTCTTGTTTTTGATGATGTTTCTCTTCCGAAATGATCTCTGAGATTTCATCTACAACTTCAACTCCATTGTTTCCATTGAAAAGTGGATAAGCTTCAAGCTGAGCCGTTTTCTCCTTAGATTCATTCATCAGCATCTCCACAACTTCAGACATTGTTGGTCTCTTCTCTAGCTCAATCTGAGCACACATAAGCCCAACCAAAACAACCCTTTTCACCTCCTCTTCCACATACTTCCCATTCAGCCTCGGATCCACAATTTCGCCAAACTTTTTATCATAAACCAAAGGTAAAACCCATTCGGTAATACCCCGCTTTGTCGTTAAGTTCATTCTTTCTATAGGTCTCTTACCAGTTACAAGCTCCAGTAAAAGAACACCGAAACTATACACATCTCCCGTATCTGATACTATTCCAGATTCGATACATTCTGGCGATAGATACCCATTGTTATTACCCTTGGTGATTTTGTTAGCTCCATCATCTGGCATCAGCTTCCAATATCCAAAATCCGTAACCCGAGCTTCAAACTCAGAATCTAGCAGCACATTGCTTGCTCTCACATCTCCATGAACTATTCTAGGTGTTGCAAAATGGTGTAAATAGCTGTACAAAATGCAAAAAGCATAAATCAGTCAATGGTAGATATTTCCAATTTATTAAAAACTATCTTGACCCTGTAGGCTTACGCAATCGCCTGAGCAGAGGTTACTGCGATATTCATCCGCCTAGTCCAATCAAGAAGCGACTCAGATGAATGCTGACCATGAAGATGCGAGACCAAGCTTAAATTTGGCATGTACTCATACACAATGAGTCGTTCTTGTCCTTCCACACAGTAACCTCGTATACTCAGCAGATTCTTGTGGAGGATACGGGAGAGAATCTCAACATCTATAGCAAAATCGGTCGCTTCAATACTACTCCATGCCTTCAATCTCTTTACTGCAATCTACAGACAACAACAAGAACTCATTACAAATGAAAATCAAAGAGACCAAAAACATACACATAGGTGATTCTACAAACATAATCAATATATAACAATTTAAAGATCATTACTTGAGATCCATCCCAAAGCTGACCCCAATACACACTACCAAAACCACCTTCACCAAGCTTATTATCGTAATTAAAACTGTTTGTGGCTGCGTGAAGTTCCTTGAGTGAAAAAATCCTCCATGATGGCTCCGTTTTAATCTTCTTATTCCTGTGTAATTTGTGACACCAAAACAAATAAAACATTTAGTTTCTTTTATTCCCCTTCTTAAGTTTATCAAATCTGAAACTTTAAGCTTATCCAACAGTAGATTGTTGTTTGAAAATTCCAACAATAGAAGAAACTTTTACACTAAAGACCAAATTTTGAACATGAATAGGCTCCTAAAATTAAAGCATCCGAATCAAAAACCCTAATTAAGTAATGAAAGCAAAACGGATAAAACCAAGAACAAATTTTTGGAGCAACACAGCAAAGGAGAGATCATCATATAAACTCATAAAACCAAAAAACAAAATCAAGATAAAACCTATACATACCGATCATACCCTTTTCCACAGCCAAAACAACTAAAAAATTGCATCTTTGAACAACCCACAAGCCAAAAATATCTGAAATTTCAGCTCCTTTCGTTTTCTAGACTCTTCCTCGTTACAGCAGAGAGAGACAGAGAGAGAGAGAGAGAGAAAAGACAAGCAAAGGTAACGCCTTTTTTTTCCTAGAGAATGTAACAGCGAAGCAAAACACAGAAACTAGTCTCTGGTCCCTTAATGAGAGAGAATCGCTTTTACTTCTTGAAGAAGAGAAACAATTTTTCTTAGAATAATATTTTTCTATGCTTTAACCCTTTTGAATTTGGTTGTGTTTAATTTGAAAATTATATACCTTTCACAGTGGGGAATATGTTATTTTATTTATATAGTTAGTATTAATTAAGATAAAGGTATTATTATTATATTATTGTTTTTTTTTCTGAAATTTTAAAGCTTTCCATTTCATGCTGTTGATGATGATGACTCATGCCAACTAATCAAAGAAAATCTTAATCACGATTGCAATTAAAAAAGTTGTAAACAAATCTTCGCATTTTTTTAAAGAAACAAAAGTTCAAATACTAGTTTTCTATTGTATATGAAGATCTCTAGATATGGGAAAAATCAGATTAAAGTATATCATAAAATCTTCATAATTAGATATAGTTAAAGTGCTCGGTGTGTTCATAGAGAGGGCTGAGATGCCAATAAAAAAAGATGCTATAATGTTGACGCCCAAAACTAAACTAGCCCAACCCAATATAAAAATCAAAGTTCTATAGCATGTTAAGGATCTATTTATACAACACAATCAATCAAAGAAACGGTGTCGTTTATACACACCTAATATGGTAATATTTCCATTTTCATTTATTATGAAGAAGAAGCATAATCTAGTTTCTGGTATAAACTGTAATGTTACAAGAAAGAGCTTAAATTGGTAGGAATATATATATTTTGTTACCAACAAAAAATTGGTAGAATATTTCCTCTGGACATATATATATATACACACACATGTAGAGGAGTTTTCATCAATCATCAATCATCAATCATCAATCATCATCATCAACATCACTACACCAACCTATTTAATACTATTTGAAACGTGAACCTTTCTTTCCTTTACCATTTCCTCTGCCTCTTCCTTGTATTGCTGAAGCCCAGAAGAAGAGAGAGATCCAAATTAGTAGTGCAAGAAAGATCTTTACACGGTCTTGAATCACCGATGCTACTCCCACAAGACCTATACAAAGAAATAAAGGAAAATACCTTTTTTTTAAGTCAATGAAAGAAGATGTGAAACACCAAACAACAACTCTGAATCCAATTGATTGTTTCTTTTAAAGACTTTCTTAAGATGGTTTCTCGTATTGCAGTATATATGCAGCTAAAGAAAGATCAATGACTTAACATCTGGAGAGTAAAATCAGAGGAAAATGGTAAGCTTTTAGGATCACATATAAACTCCATATGTGAGCTTTTAGGAAAATGGTAAGCTTTTAGGAAAATGGTAATCCTAATGCTTACTACTTAACATATAAACTCCATAAATTGTCACAAGAACAAAACTTTAGGCATAAAAACCTAATCGATCTTGAGGAATTCGATACCAACATCAAATAATTCCAAATTCGAACTACGTAGTGCAATACACAGCAATTTGAAATCGAATTATGAATGATGGAAACAAGAATTAGCAGTAAACAAAATCCCAACTTGGAGTTAAAGATAGAAATTAATGGGTTCTTGGGAAACGAACTTGTGGGCTCAGTACTGTTTTTAGGCGGAGGTGGGTCGGGAATAGGCGGCGTTGGAGGGCCGAGAGGAGCGACGGCGATGCGTCGTAGGCGGTTGGGAGTGGCGAAAAGGATAAGTGACTGAGGATGAAGCCGAGACGAAGAAGGTGAAAAGCACGACGGAGATGGAAGAGAGTGTTTTCGCGGGTAGCGATGAAGGTAAAGATTGGAGCTTGCACTTGTCTTGTAAAACGCAGTCGCCATTTTCTTCACACGACAAGATATTTTGGACCTTTTTCTGTTTTCTCTTTTTTTTTTCATATAAAAAACGATTTAGAAAAAAACAAAGCAGAAAATGAAATATTTTCTGTAATTTTCCACAAAAATATTAAATCTTAAATTTT
>VBRH01000052.1:99612-116073 GCA_014578085.1 Cardamine resedifolia | reverse complement strand
TTTTTTTTTTTTTTTGTTAGCAAGCAAGATTAGATACATGATGGTTGGATTATTTGTTTTTTTTTATGATTCTTTTGACAAAATTTGTCTCATAAGTAAATTATAAAATGTTCTCTGTGTTGAAACCTGCTAGGGATGATTGTTACGTCTGCTTTGATCATATGGAAAGCGTTGATGTGTGTCACTGGAAGCGAATCTCCAGTGGTAGTTGTTCTCTCTGGAAGCATGGAACCCGGTTTTAAGAGGGTAATTGGACTTAGTTTTTTTAGATAACGTTACATTTTCCAGCTTCTTTGTCCTCTCTATGGAGTAATAAGTCACTAATGATCTATTTCTGTTTGTTAACTCAAAAATTCTATTGAATGTGATATCTTATAGGGGGATATATTGTTCTTGCACATGAGTAAGGACCCGATTCGAGCAGGCGAAATTGTTGTTTTCAATGTTGATGTAAGTTCCCCCTTTTTTTCTGTCTCATTCGCTCTCACTTTGATTCGTTGGTCTTACTCCTAATTTGTTTTTTTTGCTTCACTCTTCTCCTCAGGGTCGTGATATTCCCATTGTTCATCGTGTCATTAAGGTAATGGTTTTCAACTTCCTCATTATCATCTCTCAGTTACTTAGATTGTAAATACTTGATACTTGAAATTTTCCTAGCTGATTCTTTGGCGTTTATCACATTATAGGTTCACGAGAGGGAAAATACAGGAGAAGTTGATGTTTTGACGAAAGGTACTGGTTTTATCGATTTGAAATTTCCCCTTTCGAGTGTAAGCTGTTTTCATAGTGTCATTCTTTGACACATGTTCACATTTTACTTTTACGTTTCCAGGGGACAATAACTATGGAGATGACAGACTTCTCTATGCTGAAGGACAGCTTTGGCTTCATCGACATCATATAATGGGTCGGGCAGTCGGGTAAATCATATACTTCAATGAAAAGTCACTCAGTATATAGTGTTTTAACCAAAGCTTTTGCAACTCAAAAATGTTGAGCCCTTTTGTTTGTTTCAGGTTCTTGCCTTATGTTGGATGGGTGACTATTATCATGACAGAAAAGCCTATCATCAAGGTACATTCTCACTCTATGATTCAAAATCCAAAACAAAAACAATTTAGCTCTATTTTTTTTGTTTGGGTTTTGTGACCGCGACATTTTGTATCTTCTCTTCTTCTTGCAGTATATTCTCATAGGTGCATTGGGTTTACTGGTTATAACGTCCAAGGATTGAGTCTTTTGGAAAGGAGTGGACTCTGCAAACAAACCCGTTGTTTATCATCCTTTTGATCATGTTGTTTCAATGGAAAAAAACAAAATTAAAGACGCATCATTTTGTGGTTTAGATCACTTTAAACTGTAGAATCAGAAGCTAATTTTAATCGTGGAGAATTAGTTTACCCCCAAATATAGTTTTGTTATCCTATTAAAGACCCATCATTTTGTGGCCTTGCTCTGCTATTCCCCTCGAAGAAGATAAATATTCCGAGAAAATTTCAAGTTTTGGGTTGATCTGAATTAATTCTAAAATAAGGAGTAGATATAAATTAATGACTAAAATATGAGGACGTGAGATAAAATTGCTTGGATTTATGGACATTCTGGTTTTCACTTTGGTTTTCTCGATTTCTGATTTTATTGGTTTTATGAAAATAAACCAAATAAAACTTTGTTATTTCACTTAATTCGATTCGGTTTGGTTTCGGGTTTAAATTCGATTCCATTTAAATTCAAAAGGTAACTTAAGAATACTATAAATTGAGAGAGGTTCATAAACAATTTGGTTCGATTTCGGTTTAAGCATTTCAATTTGTTTTTTCCGGTTAGCTCTCCTCTTCCCCACCCCTAATCCACTCTCTGTCCTTATCAATCAACGCCGTTGACGATTAAACCATTCACAGTCCTCTGTAATGTCTAAAACCCTTCTCTCTCGCATCAAACCCCTTACCAATCCTCCTCGATCTCATTTTCGGATTACTCCACGAATCAAGAAACTAGTGTGCTACACTGTTTCCATCCTCAAAACCCATCAAAACTGGTCTAAGATTCTCGACGATTGCTTTGGTGATGAAGAAGTCCGACTCATCGATATTTCTCCTTTCGTTTTCGATCGAATCCATGATGTTGAAATCGGCTTTAAGCTTTTTGATTGGCTTTCGAGTGAGAAGAAAGATGAGTTCTTTTCAAATGGGTTTGCTTGTTCTTCGTTTCTGAAGCTCTTGGCGAGGCATAGGATCTTCGATGAGATTGAAGATGTGTTGGGAAATCTCAGAAAAGAAAATGTGAAGCTTACACATGAAGCATTGAGCCATGTTCTTCACGCCTATGCTGAATCAGGGGTTTTAAGCAAAGCCGTAGAGATTTATGATTATGTTGTTCAATCGTACGATGCTGTGCCTGATGTTATTGCTTGCAACTCGTTGTTGAGTTTATATGTGAAAAGTAGGAGACTTGGGAATGCACGGAAGATGTATGACGAAATGTGTGAGAGAGGTGGTTGTGTTGATAATTATAGTACTTGTATACTAGTCAAGGGTATGTGTAGTGAAGGGAAGGTAGAAGAAGGTAGAAAGTTGATTGAAGATCGATGGGGTAAAGGCTGTGTTCCGAATATTGTGTTTTACAACACAATCATTGGTGGATACTGCAAGCTGGGCGATATCGAGAATGCGGATTTAGTTTTCAAGGAGTTGAAATTGAAGGGATTTATGCCGACTCTGCAAACTTTTGGCACAATGATAAACGGGTTTTGCAAGAAAGGAGATTTCGTGGCGAGTGATCGACTTTTGAAGGAAGTGAAAGAAAGGGGTTTAAGAGTTAGTGTTTTGTTCCTTAATAACATCATTGATGCTAAGTATAGGCACGGTTCTAAGGTTGATTCAGCTGAGAGTATACGATGGATTGTAGCTAATGATTGCAAGCCTGATATAGCTACATATAACATTTTGATTAATCGTTTGTGTAAAGAAGGGAAAAAGGAAGATGCTGTTGAGCTTTTGGATGAAGCATCAAAGAAAGGGTTGATTCCGAATAATTTAAGCTATGCTCCTCTAATACAAGCCTATTGCAAAAGCAGAGAGTATGATATTGCTTCTAAGTTGCTTCTACAGATGGCTGAAAGAGGATTCAAACCAGATATAGTTACATATGGAATGCTTATCCATGGTCTTGTTGTTTCAGGCCATATGGATGATGCAATTAATATGAAAGTTAAATTGATAGATAGAGGAGTTTCACCGGATGCTGCCATCTACAATATGTTGATGAGTGGATTGTGCAAGACCGGTAGGTTTTTACCTGCCAAACTCCTCTTTTCGGAGATGCTAGACCGGAATATTTTACCAGATGCTTATGTGTATGCCACGCTCATAGATGGATTCATCAGAAATGGTGATTTTGATGAGGCTGAGAAGGTTTTCACTCTCTCAATTGAAAAGGGTGTGAAGGTTGATGTTGTGCACCACAATGCTATGATTAAGGGCTTTTGCAGGTCTGGAATGTTGAGTGAGGCATTGACGTGCATGAAGAGGATGGATGAAGAACACCTTGTACCCGATAAGTTTACTTATTCCACTATCATTGATGGATATGTAAAGCAACAGGATATGACTACTGCTTTAAAGGTTTTTCGAGACATGGAGAAGGATAAATGTAAGCCAAACGTGGTGACTTACACATCCCTTATCAATGGTTTTTGTTGTCAAGGAGATTTCAACATGGCTGAAGACACTTTCAAAGAGATGCAATCGCGTGGCCTTGTGGCTAACGTTGTCACCTACACAACACTTATAAGAAGCTTTGCTAAAGAGAGTAGTACCCTGGGAAAATCAGTTTATTATTGGGAACTAATGTTGTCAAACAACTGTGTACCTAATGAAGTTACCTTCAATTGTCTACTTCAGGGATTTGTGAAGAAAACATCTGAGACTGTTTTCGCTGAACCGAATGGTGGGTTTAATCAGGGACAAAGTTCTCTGTTTTTTCAGTTTTTCCATAGAATGAAATCAGATGGGTGGTCGGACCATGCTGCTGCTTACAATTCTGTCCTAGTTTGTCTCTGTGTACGTGGAATGGTGAAGGCTGCTTGCAGGTTTCAGGATAGGATGGTGAAGAAAGGCTTCTCTCCTGATCCTGTTTCATTTGCTGCTATTTTGCATGGTTTTTGTGTGGTTGGGAACTCAAAGCAATGGAGGAACATGGACTTTTGTAATCTGGACGAAAAGGGTCTTGAAGTTGCTGTTAGGTATTCACAGGTTTTAGAGCAACACTTACCTCAAAGAGTGACATCTGAGGCTTCAACTATTTTGCATGCAATGGTTAGAAAAGCCGATACCAAACACGAGAACTGTAGAAGCTCAGTAAGATAAGACAAGAACCAGATCTCAAAATGTGTACTACTTTCTTGTATTTGCAGACAGGAGCGTCTCATCGACTCTCAAAGTGCAGTACATGAACAAATTGTTATCATTACAAAATATTGTGTCAGCCCAAGAATGTGGTAGGAAAAGAAACAGCATTACAGCTTAAATTCACAGAAGCAGTCGGGCAAAGCAAAACCTCTGCCGATGGCAAAATCGTTTTTGTGAACTTCCCAGAGAGCTTTCTTCAACTCCGACCCTTCAAGACCCTGAGAAGTGAGCTCCGCAAATGCTTTTCTGCTCAGAAACAGAGTATTATGCATCTGTTTATATGCTCGCATAGCTGCAACTATTTTATCCATGTTTCCAAAGTAAGTAGCCACATATGCGTCACTGTTGATAGACACATGATAATCCAATGCAGCTTTCGTGTTTCCATGCATTCTGGTGAAATCCTCTTGGTTAAGTAAAGCAGATTTTGTGAACACATTTGTGTAAACGGATGTGAATCCTTCCATCTCCATTAGACCGTCTCCTGCTGCTAAGTATATGTTTGTGCTTGTTGGGATGTTAAGTGACTGAAGCATCAAAACTGTTTCATTAGGAGTCAGAGGGCATTTGCCTCGCTTTCTCCATATATGAGCTAGTTCTCCAGTCCATGGCTTCCTATCTACACGAGCAGCTTCAATGGCAGAAATGGATGAAGGAGAGAGGTTTGGATATTCACATTGGCTGTATGCTACCATGTCCGGTTCAAATCTGAGGTGAAGTGACAAGAAGGGTTTGGGAATAGCATTGAAAAGCTCGATGGCCTTCTTCTCCAAGGAACTAGTGAGGTGTATAGCCGAATAACATGCTTGACATAGAGTGGCTTTTGCGTACTCGGGATACCTGAAAATGCGTTGTATCAAAGTAGAAGAGTAAGATATACTTGAAATTTTGTTTAGATATAGCAATTACAGATAAAGACAATAAGATAATTTTTATAAAGGCACCTGTCCCTGCGTTGGCTCATTGCCGGTGTCAAAGAAATGTAATGATGTTCCAACAACGATGGAAGAACACTTTGAATATAATCAAACTGACCCTTCCTTTTGCTGCAGTCTACTTTGAATGGTTCTTTTGATGCAATTTCTTTTGGCAATTCTTTTACAACTTCGATATAACCACTCATCTTCTGAATAAAGTAGTCTACATCAAACACATCTGCAAATCCACTGCACCAGGAATATCACTGATGTTATTTCTCTTCATTGACAACAAAACACAATTGAATTTGCTATATAAGCTTTGATTTCAAGAGGAAGTGGGAGTACCTTGACTCGTTCCAATACGCAGCTACCTCAAACTTGGGCAGAACAAGTGTGGCATTCAACAAACGGGCAATCCCAACTCCATCACACAACTACAAGCAGCATAACATCATCTTATGAATAATTCCTATGGCAGAAGTAATGCAAGTTGAAATCTTCAAGGCTTTAAACTCAATTCACGAGATGGCTGATTCTCTTTCTTTTAGAAACTTACATCGCGTCTCATCTGATTCAGGCCGCCATAGCAATCAACGCGGATATATCCATTAGTTTTAGCGGGTAGAGCTGCAGGATTTGAACAAAAAACCAAAGCAGTTGTCTGCAATGAAGACCGATCACAAAGTTCAGAGAAGTAAAACTCACTACAAGCAATCTATTTTCTACCCAACTACAAAGTCTCATATTTTCAGATCAAAACCAAAGCTTTCGTTACTGAAACTGATTAAACAAGATTCAAGTGGAACAAATGACTGATCTCAACAAAAATTACTAAGAACTAACTATCAACTAACATCAACTTTGCTTCATCCCAAGTAATATAACCGCACACTATCCTTGTAACCATCTCATAATCTTTCAACAGAACAAAACTAAAGTGAAATCTTTAACTAAGAGAATGATAAGAGAAGAGTGCATACGAGTGAGGTGTCCTTGTAACCACCATTTGCAAGGCCTCCATTCCACTATCCTCTTCACACTCCATATATCAGAACCCCTGAAGCAGAGTACACAAACCAATTCACTTCAAGTTTCCATCTTTTGCAGCCAACAAGACAAACATTTCCGAGTAGCTAAATTGAGTTTCACTCAACAATCAAACATCTGAATACTTCCCAATAACCCTAATGGTGTGATGCAATTCTTCGTGAATCTAAAATCAAACGAATAATTGAACATTACAGAGACGAAACACTTACACTGATGATGATGATGACCCGGAAGGAAACGGAATCTGCAGAATATGTGGCGACGGAGATAGAAGAATAACGACGAGAAGAAGAGAGAAAGTTAAGATGAATACGAAAAGTGGCTTCACCGGAATTGCAATCATTTGTTTACGTTGTAAAATTTCAACTTCAGATCGGAAATTGGTAAGTGTCTCAGATCTATAGAAGCTCCACACTCTCGTCGTCGGTGGCGCAAAACTCTGTTTTATCAGAGAACCTCTTCTCCGGGAAAAATAAAATAAATTTAAAAAAATGTCGAACCCTCTTTTCCGTTTAAAAGGTTTAAATTAGATTCGCATTTTCTTCTCTCCAAACCGGTTTGATATAACCGTGCGAATTATTAGTCCAAATATTTGATCTTCAAATTTTCCCGAATCACATATCTACGCTAAATTTCATATGATTCTCTAAAACTATTAAAGGATTATTCAAATGTTTATAAGTTTATATGTTTCATCTCATACAACTCTTTCAAGCTCAAAATCATCATCATCATCTTCACTTGCTTGACTTCTACGTCCCAATCTTCTTCTCTTCCCTCTCATCTCAACCGCCATTTCTCTAACCGAACAAGAACTACTCCTCTCCATCTTCCCCGCCAAAACATCAACAACATCCATTTGTCCCCAACCGACTAACCGATTCCTCAACATCTCAACCGTTGTCGAATACGGTGGAATCCCATCATCAATCATCATCTCAAAGTACCTACAAGCTTCCTCTAACTTCCCTTTCTTCCTCACTAACCCATGAATCATCACTGTATACGTCGCAACCGTTGGATAAAACTTTCTTTCACTCATTCCTTCCCATATCTCTGTCGCGCGGTCAAATCTACCTATCCTTATCACTAACTTGAGAACCATATTGTAAGTGTGTTTATCCGGTAAACACTTGTTTCTATCCATTCTCGAGATCAGGTTCGTTGCTCGATTCACTTCGCAGTGCTCGCAGTGGTAAGCCATTATCGAATTGTAAGTCCAAGTATCTGGATTAGCCTCTCTTTGAATCATCTCATCTAACAGTAAATAAGCATCATCAACTTTCTCGTTCTTGCAGAGTGTTTTGACTATATGGTTATATGTGTACACATTGGGTGCAAGATCGTACCTTTTCATCCGATCAAGAACCTTATAAGCAGAGTGAACATCGTCTGCGTCGCAGTAAGCGTGGATGAATATCGCGTAGCTATACGCGTCCGGTTTAAGTCCAAGATTACCCATTTCTTGAAACATCTTATAAGCTCCATCAACATCACCGGATTTACACAAAGCGTCTAAAAGAGCATTGTAAGCAAGCAAATCCACAAGACAATTTCTTTCAAGCATTTCATCGAACACCTTGCGTGCACCCGACACATCTCGGATTCTGGCCCATCCCCGAACCAAAATGCTATACGTCTTCGCGCTCGGTGCGATCCCAATTTTCGCTTTATCAAAGAACTCCTGAGCGTGATTCACATGTTTTCTATCGCAAAGCGAATGCAAAAGCTGATCAAGATCATCAACACAAGGCTTAATCCCAAACTCAATCATTCGATTAAAGGCTCGACTAGCTTCACTAGGTAAATTAGCTCTACTATAAGCTCTAAACACAATCCAAAACACTTTAGAGCTAATCTCAAAGTAATTATACTCTCTAGCTTCGATTAAAAAGTCCCAAAGCAAAGCGAATTGCTTGCTACTACCCAAAATCTCTACCAAAATGTGATAACTTTCCAAGCTATGTTCGAAATCTGGGATTCTTCTTGCCCAAAGAAAGAATCTGTGAGCAGGAAAGCCCAGATTTTTGCAGCGTTTCAACACTTGTTCAACCAGATTCGATGATACTCGTGGAGAGTAAGAGCCGAGAGTGTGTTCGAGGTCGTCTTTAGGGTTCCGGTGATCGCTCAGAACGCGGGAGATCTCGTTTACTAGATCTGGTGATGGTGGATCGTGTAGAAGAGTAGAGAAGAAACGAAATGATTGAGATTTAGGGGTTTGATGAAGAATGCGTAGAAGAGAAGTGAATGTTCGAATCGCCATTAATGTGTTTTCACTTTCAGTGCAAAAGCTAAGGAGCCAATCTGAAAATTTTAAACGTTGTATTAGTAATATATTACAGTGGGCTTTGTGTTTTCTTAGTGAGCCCAATAATTTAAGAGGCCCAATTTCTGAAGCATTTAGCATTTTCACTTTTAAAAACTGAAAAAATTTTAATGTTCACAGCTAAAAGCCTAAAGCTAATCTTCAAATAATTCTCTGAACATATTGGCTACGACAAGTCATGAAAAAACCTCATTGTGTGATATAAACCGGTTTTATTGATATTAATTTTGAATATACCAAGCCGGTAATATTTGAATTGCCTCTTGATAGTTAATATCACTCGGTAGTTTAGACTCTATATCTCTATATATATAAAGTTAAATAGCATCTCTTCTTATAAAGTCACATCATCACTTAAATGTTTACAATTATGACACATCAAATATTTTTAAATTTTTTAATCTTAAATAACAAAGTGTAGAAGATAAACATAGTTACACATACCGATAGTTAAAAATCACCATTTGAACATGCTATATAAAAAAGTTTTAGGCAAAAGAATGCTTGCAAGATTTCTTTAAAGCTAGAATGATAACATTGAGTCTTTTACGGGTTTACAAGAACATGTTCATGATAACTCTTCAGGAGAACAAATTAGAAAAGTATTTCTGAAGATTTTCTAATGTTCAAGTAAGAGAGAAAATCACATAACTGATCTAAAATCAAAAAAAAAAGGAAAAAGTTGGATGTTAGGTTTCAACCACTTAAAAATATTATAAATAATTAAATATCATGTTAGTGAGTTTAGAAATAAAGAGAGAAATAAAAACTTTCTGGTAGAAGTTCATACACTTTGAGAAATAGATACATGTCGGATGAATGCATATATGAAGGATATGATAAGGTATGAGAGTCACATATCCTAACAGAAAAATGTTTCCATGTCGTATTGTATGTATCTAGAGATGGGGAGTGTGAATCCTCCTAAAACAAATGTATACTATAAAACACACAAATTTTATCAGTATACATGGATGTTCATTATTTAATAAAATACGACGTATTGACTAATGATTGATACTTATTTTTGTAGTCGAAAAATCATTATTAAAAACCATATTTTTGTACTCGATAAGTTGAGATTAAAATCGTAAAGTTTAATGTCTATATATTTGAATTGAGTCAATTTCTAGAATCAATTTTTAAACTTGATTAAATTTAAGTCAATAAATTTTAAATTTAAAAAAATTGATTAGTTGGTTGAAAAGTTTTTTTACTTGCAAAGTTCGAAACCGATAATCATACATCTCCATGGACTGGGGTCAAAATGGTAAATTAATTATTTCCTAAGATATCGAACGAGAGATCTAAACAACGCCTTATGGACAAGACGTATGAAACACTCCCAAACGAAAACACGCTTGGGTTGGTCGTTAGTTTTGTAATTCGTTGATTAAAATTATAGAGCTTAGTGGTTATATCTTATATTATATTTTCTTTAAATATAAGAAAACATAGAGGTTTAAAACATTAAGATTTTATGATATTTGAATATACACCCTTAAGATGTCTTAAAATATCTAGTATTTTAAGATTTACTTTTGCAAAATATAAGATTATCAATTCAGGTAAGAATCAAATATGCAATTATCCAAAGTTGATATATAAATATGAATATTTAGAATTCTAATATTTTTACAAATATTAGAATATTTACAACCCGAATTTAATTTTTAATTACACAATAATACAAAATTTGCAGTAAATTTATAAAACTGAATCAAATACCTAATAAGAGAAGTCAAAGACGTTTTATCCAAGATAATTAATACCACAGTTTCGTTTCCGTCCATATAAATAAGCAAGGATCTTATTGTAACACAAATCAAGCATTAAGCATATATTTGGCTATACTAAGGCTCTTTTTCTTCTTCTCAATATTTCATTATGTCTATCAAAAATGTAATTTCACTTCTAATGGTCATATGCATCGTAGTCTCTGTAAATGCTCAGCTACCACAATTTCCAGCTCCGTTTCCTTTTCTATTTCCATTTCAACCGATTCTTCGTATGTCTGGACTGCCTGATATAATGAAATGTTGGTCATTGGTGATGGATATTCCAGGATGTCTTGCAGAAATTACTCAATCTATATTCACTCTACAGTTCGGTAACTTAGGTCCAGCTTGTTGCAAAGCATTTTTGGAAGCCGAAGCAAATTGCATACCAAAAATTCCATTCAATCCGTTTTTTCCTCCTATGTTGAAGGAACAATGCTCAAGAATTGCTGGTGCAACTCCTCCTACTGCAAAATAGAGTTTAAATTATCTTTAAACATATATGTCGTTTTCTTAATTACTTTCAGATTACTTTTAAACTTTTAGCTAATTCTACATGTTATACGCCAAAAAAAATACGATGATACAATAAGCATTTGGGAAATCGTATTTTTTTCAATGTTTTAGTTATTCGTGAATTATACGGAATAAAAACACCTTCGAAAATAACCATGCCTCGTTAAATTTGTCCATTATTAAATTGTTTTCTTTTATTAGTGGTCCTCCTTTTTCATCACTATTTTAGTAATCTATTCTTAATTTTTCTAAATAATTTTTTAATGAATGGTACTAATTTGTAATTAGTTCCTATTAGTTTAATTCATTAATATGGTTTAGTCATTTTACTGCGAATTAGACGGTGAAACGCATTATAGATGCGACACGTAGGAATTATCACGAAAATCACTATTCCCTCTAATATATTTTCTCTGTTTCATTTTAATTGTAGTTTTAGGTTTTTTTTTTGTTTTTTTCATATTATTTATTGTTTTATATTTTCAATAAAGATGTTTGATAAAATTTACAATTTTGTCCTTATTGTTTTAATGTTTTGAGCAATGAAATAAAACTAAATAAACATTAATTAAAGATAAAACAGAAAAATCAATTATTTTCTTAATTTGTGTATAAAAACTTTAAAAAACACTTAAAATGAAATAGAGGGAGTATACAATAATTAGTGGCTTCACTTGCTTGTGTTTGAACTTTGAATCAAGTGATAAAATTAATGTACATTTTAGTTATTATTTACATTTAACGCCTTAATTTTTAAAGATTTGTTTTGTTTTGTTAAAATATGTTAGATTTAAAATTTGCCTCAAGTTGCATCTATATATTTTAGGTGAAGAGGTGAATGGTTTATTATTATTATTATTATTATTATTATTATTATTATTATTATTATTATTATTATTATTATTATTTTGGCAATATTCGCATATTCATATCCATCGTTCCCGACAGAGAAATCTAAAAAATCGCAGCACACGAGTGTTGACATATTCAGACGGACGTTTAGTTACATACGAAATTTAATTATCTGTAAGATAATAACAAAGATTCCGGACTTAACTTGAGTAATCTTGACATGATAACCACAAAGGGTGACCAACCAACAAAATAAATACTTTAAATGAGAATATTTAAATGTTTTATTTAGAAAAGAATTCTAAAAAAATCTTACTCTAATTACGATAGTATACAAAAAAGTCGTTTCTAGTATTTGATTGCTAATTGGCGAAGTAGTGCAGAGTTTCATCAGAACATGTATTAATCACTTCCATAAACGACAAAGAAAACAAAAATATAATACTCACACACACGAATATAAAATCCATTTAACTAGGTTTACTTTTGTAGTTAAATAACCTTAAATTCTCCAACAACCATCACTGGACATTAGCACAAACCACAACGTGTAGGTCAGTCCATGTTAAACCAAGGCTTATAAACACATTCACACACGTACACACAAAGTTTATAAGTATACACACACACAGAGAAAAACACATTTTCAAGGATCTAAGTGTGGAGGAAAAACTTGAAAGATGGGGAAAGATTTCAAGAGTTTGGTTACTCGATGCATCTATGTAGGGAAGATGAACGATAATGTGAAGAAGCTGAAAATCGCGACGGAGGAGCTCAAAGATCTTGGAAACAACGTGATGAAAAGGGTAAAGATTTGTGAAGAGCAGCAACAGATGAAGCGGCTAGACAAAGTCCAATCATGGCTTAGACAAGCTGATATCGTTATTAAAGAAGCAGAAGAGTATTTCTTGATGTCTTCTTCATCTTCTTCTTCGAGCCACGGTTTGATATCTTCAAGCCACAAGATGGAGAAGAAGATTTGCAAGAAGCTAAAAGAGGTTCAAGAGATTAAGAGCAAAGGAATGTTTGAGGTTGTTGCTGAAAGCATTGGAGGAGGCATTGGAGGAGGAGGAGGCGGATCCGCGGTTAAGGATAATGATGAGCAGACGGTAGGGTTAGAGGCGGTTTCCGGTTTGGTTTGGAGGTGTTTGACGATGGAGAACACTGGGATTATTGGATTGTACGGCGTGGAAGGTGTTGGAAAGACCACAGTTTTGACTCAGGTTAATAACAGGCTACTTCAACAGAAGGCGAATGGGTTTGATTTCGTTTTGTGGGTGTTTGTGTCCAAGAATCTGAATCTTGAGAAGATTCAAGATACGATTAGGGAGAAGATTGGGTTTTTGGATAGGACGTGGACGAGTAAGACCGAGGAAGAGAAAGCTGCAAAGATCTTTGAGATCTTGAGTAAGAGACGTTTTGCTTTGTTTCTTGATGATGTTTGGGAGAAAGTTGATCTCGGTAAGGGCTTTAAATCGTTTACTTGTGGTACAAGAAACTGATATGTTCTTATTACTTGTGATAAAAGTTATCTTTTTTTTCTCACAGTGAAAGCTGGAGTTCCACCGCCTGATGCGCAGAACCGGTCCAAGATTGTGTTCACGACGTGCAGCGAAGAAGTTTGTAAGGAGATGAGTGCACAGACGAAGATCAAAGTGGAGAAATTGGCATGGGAGAGAGCTTGGGCCTTGTTTAAGAAGAATGCTGGAGAAGATACTGTGAAGAGCCATCCGGACATAGCCAAGGTAGCTCAAGAGGTTGCAGCCAGATGCGACGGTCTTCCTCTGGCTTTGGTCACCATTGGCCGAGCCATGGCCTCCAAGAAAACACCACAGGAGTGGCGTGACGCTTTATACATCTTGAGTACCTCTCCTCCTAATTTCTCAGGTTCAAATGTTTAAACTTAACCTTTTTTTTTTTATCTATTCAGTATAGCTTTTGTATTCTTAGTTTTAAGTTTAAGTGTTTAACTAACAAATCATTTTCATTTATTGTTTTGTAACAGTTCTCAAGTTACTGGACAGGAACTAGGCACAGATGCAATGTTTAAATTGGGGTTGTTGTTAATGTATTGTTTCAAGTAAACTGGCTAGGGTTTTTTTGAAGAAATTGTTTTATTTTATTGTATTTGTTTTGTAATTTTCTCATTGATCATATATATGAATGAATGTTTCTATTATCACCGGAAAAACAATAATCCAATTCAATATAGTGAAACAGAGAAATGGTATGACAAAGTTTTTCTTAGTGGAGCTTATTTTTTCTGTGGGAAGAAAACAAAGAAGCAATACACAAAAGCACAAACATAATTAAAAACAAAATCAGTTATTACTGAAGCTTCTTGATGCCAGGAAATGAAGGAAGAATTTTGATGAGAGCATCGTTGTATCCTACAGGCTCTGTTGAATCGATAACAAAGGGAAAAAAACCAAAAGTCATAAGAGAAAAATGCATGTCGGTATGAGGAACGATTCAGCGACATAAAAGAAGAGTCTTACCGCCATCTTCGCGGAGTATTTTGACAATCTCACCGGAAACATCAGACTGAAGGAAAGAAAGAACAGAATAAGAAGATCAAGAGAGCGAGAAAAAGCAAAGTAAACCAAATGGGATTATCATTATTTACCTCAACTGGGATTTGACCACCGAGTTGTTCGATATAGCAAAGAACTTGACCTTCTTTCACTATATCTTTCTGTTGAGTAATCAAAACCAAATATATAATCAGTCTCAGAGATCCTAAATACTCCGCGAAGATGGAGATTTTTCAAAGAACTGTTGAAAACATAAGAGAAGACGTACCTCTTTACAGATTGTAGGAGTGCGTTTCCCTTTTATGGTCTTGGATCTCCTGAAATAACCGACCTGCACATCGAGAGATCCAAAAATATTAGCTGTACTCATCCCAGTTTCAAGTACATGTTTGAAGAAAATTATCTAGTCTCTAACCGTTGGAGATTGGAGAATCACTAAACCCTCATCAGCAGCTTTGTTAGCAAATGTTTTCGGTCTGTCTGCTGAAGAAGATGATGTTTTCGTGATAGCTAATGACGAAGAAGTGGCTGAGCCATTAGTATGAATCCCCTCAGGAGTTGCGCTTGAAGCAACCACAGGCGAAATTTGCTGAGGTGGTGGACTACTTTGGTCAGCTAATTTCCTTGCTACATATAGGCGGAAACCTCCCAGCTATTAGAAACATGAAAATGGGAGAAATCAGCATTATTAGACACCTTCTTAAAGAAAACCTAGCAGAGACGAGGAATCGAATGAGCTGAGCTACTATAAAATAACATAATTACGAGTTCAGAAGTCAGAAGTGAGGCTTACTTTCAGTTCAAACTCTGCAACTGATGAGGAATCAGTGATTTCAGTGATGAGTGCTTCCACCTAGAAGATGGAAAAGAAACATAATGATTAATATTCACATCGCTTATTTCAAGCTGGCTCAAGGAGGTCACACATTCTTCATTATTATAATAAGAACGGCAGTAAACATACGTTAGACAATTGTGCATCATACTTGTTCTTGGATATGAGAGATTAAACAAGAAGGTAGCACTCACCTCAGAGGATTTAGGAATGAGATGAGTATTCACAAGAGTTGATTTGGTCTCTTCAGAATCTTCTACGTCTACAATAGCTGCGGTGAAGAATGTCAAAGAAGAAAACATACTCTTTTGAAAGTTAAATGGCATTCTATAATCCACAAGCATTGTCAGATTTCATGACAAACAGTAAAAAAAATGTCAAGTGAAACAGAAAACACAAAAAAAGAAAGAGAAGATAAAGTATACCTTCAGATTCTGCAGGTGGGACAGTAGACAGTTGGATAGCTTTCACAGATCTCAGAGTTGTCCTCAGACTCAGACACTTCATAGGGCTTTGGTCAATAAATAGTCTTTGATTGTTTGGTATCAGCAAGTTACCATATCTTAATCTACTCAAATTCGTCGCAAAAATTATAACTTTAGGAGCTCCTAAGCTACCTGAAATAGAATCAAATTTTACAAATGCTCCTCAAAACATATTTCCATAACTAAAATATATATCACCAAAAAGTAGCACTTAATTTGAAAATTGACATCTAATTCAAATGTATAAATTATCACTGAAATTTATAGTATTGAAGAAGAATCCAGAGATTTACTTAATCAAATGGTGGAGACACATCAACAAACCCTAAATCAAGACAACAGAGTCAAGCTCAATTTTTTTCCTCTATACACTAATCACATTGCTAAAAAACTCAACTTGTTCAAACCCAATGTTTCATCATTTCTGAATTGCAAGATGAAAAGATTAAAAGAATGATTCACACAAATTTAGAACAGAAAAATCATTCAGGATCAATTTTACATTAAGCAAAAAAAAAAAAAATGAAAAATCCAGGCTCGAATGTGCATCCCAAAGCAAGCAATAGATAGAGAAACTTACAAGAATTCATTGAGAAAGAGGAGAAAGATTCGATCAAGAGATGAAATAACAATGTAGATTACGAAGAAGATTAGAAAAAAAAGCTGAGTAAACGAACGATACGAACGAGGAAGACGATTTAAAATCAAATTTGTGACTCGATACAATCAGAGTTGTGTTTTTTTTTTTTTTTTTTT
>VBRH01000052.1:73328-89658 GCA_014578085.1 Cardamine resedifolia | reverse complement strand
AACAATAAAACTTCAAAAAATCATTCTTTCTGATACAGAGGGAGTAGTTAAAAAGGTAACCTTAAAGTTGATGTTTTCCCAAAAAATTTTTATGGGAAAGCGGTTGCTTTGATTTTTGAAAGCAAAGAAGTAAATATAACAATAACAAATTTAAGCATGTGAAAGTATTAATTACTCGGCGCCTGTGCGGCCGATGTCATGCAGCCAGACTACAGTTGCCTTATGAGTTCCTATGGGTGACTTGACAGTCTCCAAATTGAATGTCACTTATATTTCCACTACCTGTAAAAACATTATCATATAAATTCAAAAATCAGGTCCACGTTGAGAATATATGAAAGAAAATACTCTAAAAACTTTGATGACTATGTTTCTTTAACAAATAAACATAAACCATCACATGCAATAAATAAAAACATACCAGAAGCCATGCTTTGATTTGAATAATTTTTTTTTTATCAAGAATATTTTATTTATTGTTTCGAAGACTTTTAAGTTGCACTTGAGATGAAAAATATGAGGGAAGGTAGGGAAGGACATTATGTATTTAACTATTTATACACCAATGTAGAAAATTATTTGTATTAAAAGTTGGATGCATGACAATGATCTTACTCTTAAAAGTCAGATAAATGTCAAGGATCTTATTATTAAAAGTTCTCAGTTAACATGCAAATTAATTTAAATTTCATCTTCTTTTTTCTGACAGCCATTAATTTCGTTTTTAAATTCTACAAAATGCACTAGAAAACGCCAAAAACTTATTTCCTTTTCCTTCCTAGGCATCCAACAAACATGGTTTCTGAAAGAAGAGTTGTACGGCTTGAGAGTATAACAAAAACTTAACAAGACTTCATCTTTTATCTAGTCATTGCGAGACTAAAATTTCACTTACAAATATGATCAAAAATCACAAAATTTTAGGCATTTTGGTTATTCCTTTTAAGTAAAATTTTAGTAGTGCAGCGACTATGGTGAAATTTTGTTTGGTTGCCACTATACTCTCAATTAATATAAATAAAAATTCTTGAAAATATACGTTTTAAAAATTTTATTGTAAAACAGAGACTCCTTATTCTAATTTTACACCCTACGAATCCATCTTTGACAACTTTTATTTCAAAAAATTTCCCTTAATATATATCCTAACCCGAAATCATTCATTTTAATTTCCACGTTGACCTGGCCGATGATTCAGGTCCATCAGCTTGTGGTTTGGTCGTTGGTTTATCAATTAACGTCGAAAAAAGAATTAATTAGACTCCACAACTTAACATTTATAGTGGTTAAATCAGCGTTTTAGATATTGTGAGTGCCAAATTCGAGACATCAGATCTACATTTTTTTTCCAAGCACCACTTCGGGCCGGCCCTGATTCTGAATATCATGTTTACATATGGACGTTTCGACTTTTTTTTTTTTTACTTTGATCAGTTCTAGTCTAGCTCAAAAAGAACCAATTTCATTTAGTTTCCGTCAAATTAGTTTAGTCTAAAAAACTAAAATATTAGCAACTGCGAAAGTTGCATTTGTTTAAAGCCAAACACGGTGGCGCGTAGAATTTACATAGAACCTACGAAGAAAACAAGAACGCCACTTCTCTCCCTCTCTATCTCTTCCAATTACAAAGCAAGGGATCAATTGTGTTTGCATTTTCGAGCATCGCGTTCATAGCGCTTTACTGCGTCAATAACCAAAGTTTTTATAAAACGTTGTTTTTTTTTTCCTCGAAAATTTTAAATATGTTTGAGTAATTTTACTTTTTTAAGAAAAACATTCATTAAACTTACGGAATATTTGAACATCAATCGTGATCTTGTTAGGAGAGATTTGAATTTTAATGAGTTTTGGGATGATTTTGATAAATTTTTGTGAAGTAAGAAATTTGTTATTAAAATTTAATAAAATCTTACTTTAAATCATAAGATTTTGATATTTATATTTTTAACTAAGAAATTCTCTGAAATTCCACCTAAAACTTGTAAATCCAATTCTTGAATAAGTTCAATAACATTGGATTTGATTGTTCATTTTAAAATCATCAATCCAATAACATTGAATATTTTAAAATTCATGTTTCAATAACATATAATTTATTATTTTAACTCAAATCTCTCCAAATACTTACTTCAATACATTAATGACCAGGTCGGAGAAAATCAAAGATTTAAATATATCTTTATAATTGTAAATATATCTTTATAATTTGAAATGTTATGTCTATAAAAATAGAAAGATATCACATATGTAACTTTAAATCATATGTCTATAAAAAGTTATCATTTAGGGAGTCAACTCAATCACTAATGGGGGCTTAAAGAGTACAGATATATTTACCATTTTATATAAGGTTTAAAAAAAAATAAAAAGATTTAAAGCAATATTCACGTTTAGAGAAACAAAAAAAAAACCTATTTGGATCAATTGACCCGAAATCTTATAGTTAGGTTCAGTTGGGCTTCCTTTGCACATTTTGGTGCCTTATAAGAAAAGTTGCATTTTTTCAGTTTCATTTTATTTTGATTTGAAGAGAACTTGGAAAATTCCAAAAAACAAAAAAAAAAAAGCATTCAATCCCCTTTATTCAAGATAAAGAATCCAACTTGGACTAAAGAACAAGCGACAAAATTAAATAAATCACAAAACAACGAACGATGAACTATATATACCCCCATGAAACCCACCCATTTTACATTCTATTATCTCAACTCTCAAGTCTACACTAGTTTTCTTTCCTCTTCCCCCAACCAATTCCTTTCCATTCCCATTTATTCTTTGTTCTTTGTGGTCGACCATATCACCTATATAGCTAGATGCATTAAAGTTTAATGTGAGCCATCGAGCCCGAGTCTCGTTGTGAGCCAGTGAACGACCTCATCCATTTCTTTAGGAACGGTATAGTGACCAAGTCTGCACATTT
This sequence comes from Cardamine resedifolia, assembly GCA_014578085.1. NCBI lineage: Eukaryota > Viridiplantae > Streptophyta > Magnoliopsida > Brassicales > Brassicaceae > Cardamine > Cardamine resedifolia. The sequence goes on along the minus strand of VBRH01000052.1, from coordinate 86,738 downwards.
GTATAAACCAAAAACTCTTTATAAGTATGTTCAAACAAATGATGAAATCAATATTTTACCCCAAAAAATAATAATAATGAAATCAAATCATTTTTTCAACTCTTAGGTTACTTGAAGTTTAGTTACCCTTCGTATGGTTTGAAAATGACTTGTCGAAATCCAGCCATGCCAAGGGACTGCGCAGATTTCTCTCCAAACCTATAAGGAACCACATCATCGGCTGTGCCACAAAACAATATCGGTAAAGATCAGCTTTGCGCGGTCATTAGTCAAAGAGAAAAATGTATATTTATAGATTACAAAAAGGAGTTGTTTACACATACAAGTTCCATGTGTAAGTATGATTGGTAACGATGCTGCACGCCTTGCAGCCTCATATGAACATTCTACTTTGCTCCTTAAGCTCCTACAAAGTTAATTTAGCTAGGCTCTATCAGTAAAACAAAACAAAACAAACAATGACTATGTAACATTAAGTTAAAAGAAGACAAAGTAATTAAGTATATAAGATGAGGGCTTGAAGAGTTATTACTTCAAACCAGGAAGCCAGCCGCTAAGCCCTACCACAGCTCTTAGGTTTATAGGATAAGCATGGCCAGTTCCATAACGTCCAAGAGCGTAACAGGTCGCGGAGTAAAGAGCTATTGCTGCTCCCATACTGAAACCTCCTATCCCCACTTTGACTACCAAAATCATAAGAACAAGTCAAGGGTCTAACTAAAGATCGATGTGATGCATATATACTACAGAACAGTCTGAAAGATGATTCTGACTTACCATCTGGTGGTTCAGCGGACAAAAGATTAGCAATGTGTGAAGCTGAGGCATCTAAACCTTCCAAATCATCATGACTGTCTTCAGAAATTTCCCCAACGTCAAACCCTGTTTTAGTGTGACCGTTTTATTCATTTTTGAAGTTTCTAGTATTACTTTAGAGACAACAAATAATGTGTCTTAAAGTTTTCAAATGAGAGAATTGATCTTACAAGCAGTGCAGGTAAATCCACCAAGACTTGAAACAGGACGGGAAGGAGCGGTTGGACAAATCCATTTTATCTATGCAATAACATATATCTTTTTTATTAGAAACTTCAATAGAGATCGTATACTTTGATGATGTAATAAAAACAAATGGTGTTGATATATAACAAAAACATGTTTAGCAGATTCTTACATTTGGAAGATGCAAGCTTTCCATGAGCTGAGATGAGCTGTAGAAAAATAGAGTCAAAGGTGAGAAACACATGGATGTTTCAGTGGAGTTTATTTCGATTAATACACAAAACATGGAATATTCTTTTTTCATATGAGACGAGAAAATTGTCTTGTTAATTCTGTACCAGCAACAGAACTAAGTGAGGCTTGAGGCTAGTGGTCCCTCAAAGACATGAGTAAACGTATATACAACTTTTTGGTTTTTATTACAAACTTTAATGAACCAAGCTTAATATCCCCATAAGAGAAGACATTTGAGAGGAAAGGTACAATGGAAATATCAACTAATTCTTTGCGGTGCCACAACATTTATATACAAATAATACTTCAAAAAGGAACAAATGATCAAAGAAGCAACACATAAAAAATTTAGTTGAAAATTGGTATTAGAGAACATGCCAAATTTTAACTTTCGAAAACCTTTTTTCTTTTTCTTTCATTTAGATACACCCAGCTTTTTTTTTTCCAAGACATGTTTATACTTAATACGAAGAGCAAGCACCGAGCAAGAGTTTAAGCTTGAAGAGATTAATTTGATTTTTAAAGAAAAAAAAAGTCATAATATTACAAAGAAGCCATGTAGAGAGTGTTTACCTAGACCCATTGTCACCAAGACCATGAAGCCAGACTAGAGTGGCTTGATGTTTTCCTTTTGGCCTCACAACATAAGTCCTTCCAAATTCATATCCCCTTGCATTTCTACTACCTTCAAAGATTTTACCAATTATACATATATAGTCATAAACAAGTTCAAAAAAAAAAATCTCTTTCTTTAAAGATAATTAACCAGAAAAACTTCAAGCCAAAATCCATACTTATCCTTGGAAACTATCTAAGATATCTTATGATAAAAATTTGATCACAACAAGTAGCACTAACATTTCAAGAAAACATTAACATGAATAATCAAGAAGGGGGAAGAAAAAAAAACACAAACCAGAACCCATGCTTTGATGAGAGTAACTCATTTGTTGTTCAACTGTATCGAAGCCTCTAAAGATTTTGAATTTTTTCTTCTGAGCGCTTTCAAACTTCAAAATACAAACAAGTGATGGTATATATATGAGAAGGCAATGGTGTATTTATAGACCAAATTAAAGGGTGATGTTGAAATGTGGAATATAAAAAAAATGGTGAATCTGAATCATTCACTATAGGATGCTCAATGTGTATACAGCTAACCAAAACTACTAGAAAGGGAATGAAAGGGGAAAACTATAGACGTATAGAGGATGCATCCATGAAAAGGAGAGCATAAATAAGATTAAAGAAAATCTAATTCATTATTTTTCTTTATACAACAAAATAAATAAATCTGTGGGGGAAAAAAAAACAGAGCAAAGAAAGAGAGAAAGAATCAAGCCCCAAGAATCAATGCTTTGTGGGCGGGGCAGTGGTGGAGAAAAAAAAATGGGATAAAGAAACACAAAATAACTTTTGCTCCTCTAAGAATACTAATATTATACAACAATAAACATTTTTACCTGAAACTATAAGGTATAATCCAAATTTGTAAAAGTAGATATAATTCATTGTTCAATAATTTATTTATGAAATAAGAAAAATTTACATGATGCAATAGTAAACACTTTATCAAAAAATAAAAAAATAAAAAAAATAAAAAAAATAGATGATTGATGGATGGATACACATTAACCAGAAAGCTTTAAAGTCTTAAACTTTGTGAGAAGATCAAAGGGTTTGCAATTAAGGGTTATGTTTTATGTAAGGGTTCTTGGATATATAATAAAGATTTGGATCTACCGAAATGATAGCAAGTATTGAAAAAAACGTAAGAGACCAACCTGGATTTCTCAGGTGGGGTGAAGAAGATAATGAAGAAAAATACACAAAATCTTTTTCATCAATTTCAACGCTTTGTTCATTGCTGTGTTCTGTTTGCCATTGATAATGGTTATTGTCCAGTGCCCACCAATAGATTCAAATCTTTTGGGTTTCCCTGTAACGGTGAGTCAGGACTGACGAGCCCATTTCACCCTAATTTTCCTTTATTTTTAACATGGTAAATCCACATTTCTTTTGTTTTATGATTTCATCTACAATTCACAATATTTTTAGTTCATTACTTGGTTTTTTATCAGTATGTATGATCTTAATTTTATATTATTAATTTTATTGGAAACTATTATTAATTTTTTTAAAATGAATATCAAGTTTGCTACATATTGGGGGTAGGTAATTGATTTTCTACTAAAAAATATCGAATCAAATACTCAATGGAAAAAAATGATTTTATTATATTTTATTTTTGTGTTGAAATTAAAATAAATGGAATTTTCCTTTAATTATAAAATGATAAATCCACATTTTTTCATTTAAAATTCACTCATAGAAATTCACAATCTTTTTAGTTTATTACTTGGTTTTTTATCAGTATAATCTTAATTTTATATTATTAAATTTTTTGGAAACTATTATGAATTTTTTTAATGAATATAAAGTTTGTTACATGTTGGGGGTAGGTCAGGTAATTGATTTTATACTACAAATATCGAATCAAATACTCAATCGAAAAAATGATTTTATTATATTTTATTTTTGTGTTGAAATAAAAAAAAATGGAAATTTTGGAAATTTTGAATTTTTTAAAACTCTTTAGCATGTACATCAGTTAGAGACTCATGTGAGTCTCTTAAACATAAAGTAATAATTTTTTTTTATTTAATTAAATTTTTATTATTTAAAAAATATGAACCAATCACTTAAAGACAAATGTTAAAAAAATTGTTTATGAGTATCAGATACGTTTCTCATATGAGAAACGTTTCTCCATTCTCTCCTTTTTTTTTTCTTTTTTTTAATTATTTTAATAAGGATTTCTATGTTTAGAAAACATAGAAACTCTCGTTCGAGATGCTTTTATAAGCTTTCAGAAATTTTCAGAAATGTTTTTTTTATTAAAATTAGAAAGTTGTTTTTTATAAGATATATTATTTTATCAATTTTCAAACATAAATGAAAATGTTTGGTAGTATAGATATACTTTTAGTGATATAACATGATCTCCTCCAAATTTTCATAAGTTTTCTGAAACTTTAACAAAAAAAATTCTTATCGTTTTCCTCATTTGAATATTCACCTTTTTAGATTTTAACTCTAAAATTTTGAAATCTAAACTTTAACTCCAACATGCTAAACCCAAACCATTGTTTTAAACCCTAACTTCTAATCCTAAAATTTAAATTCTAACCAATGTTTTATTTTCGAAGAAAAATAATATATTGAAAAAACAAAAAAAAAAAGAGTAAAAGAGTTTTTCAAAAAGTGTAGTCTGCTATAACCTATTAGATTTCTAAGTTTTATTTCCTACAAAAGTTAATTTAAAATATAGAAGGAGAAGTTTTTGTGGAGGGTGACCTGAAAAGGGAATAATTAGAAAGATGAGTGGGTCTGAGCAAATGCACCACAATGCATGTGTCACCTATAGTAAAGTAATCCACTCTTCTTGGCCCAATCACCCATCATTTCCATTTCCCCAATTTTATAGACTGATATAAAAATTTGAAGTTGGTGGGTCAGTACAAGAATTTATTCTAATCGAAATCAGATATGTAATGAAAGTTCTTGTTTAATCTATTAAATTTTTTTTTTTACACTATCTAAAATGGTTTATAAATTCAAACCGTGGTACAGAATTTACAATGAATTATATAACGCAAACAAAATTTGGCACTCCATGCTAATCTTAAAAAAAAACTTTCTTTTTGTAGATACACTATAAGAGAGTCAAAGTTAGTATTAATTCTTAAAGGTGTACTTATAATATATGACTTAACAAATAATGTATCATGATATTAAAATAGCGTGCATAGTCATTTACTGCTATTACTCATCTAATAAATTGAATAGAAAAAAAAAAACATCGAAGCTAAAAATTATATCAAACAGAATGTTAGATAAAAGTAATAACTACACTTTTTAAATCCTTTACTATATTTCCTTTGACGCAAAAAATGCGGAATGATTTATGATTATATCTGGTTCTAACTTCTAAATATGATAATAGTTTGTTGGAGTAAATTGTTAGCTGGAAAAATTATGAAAATGGTTGACTAAAATTAAATGGAACAATAACTAGTGGAATATGACATTAACCTTTTTTTTTTAAAAGGCGAATCATATTAGATTAATTTATTTCTTACGAAGGTCAAGCAATTTACAATTTAATTATATTTGCACAATGAAATTTTTTTCGTATTAGCTTTTATTATATTTTTGTATTAGCTTTTGTTAGTCAACTCTATTTATACCCTCACAATTATCTTAAGAAAAAATAACTTCAATGGGAGTGAAGAATCAGCAGAAATAAGAAAAGTTGAGTTCAATTTTTATTTAATTTTATTTGTAACTTGATTTATATTATTTTGTTAGAATTTTATTAAATTTGAGATAACAAATGAGAGATGCTTTCGGCACTAGAATGTTAACTTGTTAGTAGTTGTTAAAGGTGTATAGTGTTTGCTTGTTAGTAGGGTTAAAGGGCTAATTATAATCAAAGCCATTGTAAAGTTATGCGTTTTAATTATGCTAATTACTAATTAGGATAACACTCTTTCTTTAGTTTTTTGGACTCTTCGTCCAATTTCGTTTTCAGCATGTCGATATACTGATGATATGCTTCTGCATGTTACATGACGTTTTAAAAACGTATGTTTGCTATAATAAATATTATATCTTTTTTTTTTTTTTGAACACCCGATCAAATATAATATTTAAAACCATTTATACCAACAAATTTCAGAATATGTATTATTCAAGTTAATTGAATGTCTAATGTATTATACATGTGACAGATTAAGAACAAAATATTATCTATATGGCTAATAAAAAAATATTATCCATATGAGTGGATGCAAAATACGAAGAGAAAAATGAAGACAGCTTGCAAGTAAATTTTATGGAAAAAATAGCGTTACACTATCCGTACAAATTATACATATGTCTCAAAAAGAGTTTTACAAAAATGGAGGTGTTTCACAGACAAAAACGACTGCACATTACAAAACAAACATTGATTGTGTATAAAAAAATTGAAATGTGTGTTGCGTGTTGAATTAAGACACACATACTAGATTTAGAATTGCAAATGAGTAATTAACATTAATTAAGAGTATTTACGTGTTATGCTAAGTATATGTCTTAATTGTCTTTATTGAGTAGACGTTAGTGAACCAAAATAAGGTAGCTAGGGTTTCTACCATTGTTTAATTAAGCTTAGATTTTTAGACCTGTTTAAAAAAACTTATCTTAGCTAAAGAATAATATATTATTTACTCACATACAATAAATTCATATAATATATATATATATATATATATATATTGAAAACTTTATTAATCTACAGTAGTCTAGTGATCTAACTCTTCGACAACATCCCATTTCATTGGCTTAGATTAAGATTCGAATTCATCAACGAAGATGAACAAAAAAAGAAATGCAAAATCACTCTAAGAAAACAGTATACAACAACAAAATGTGTATTTGGAGCAAAGCTATAAGACAAACACATCTTCCCTTGAGTTAAAATAAAAACTTTTAAAAGATTCATATACATATATGAACAAAATAAATAAAAAAATTGAAGGTATGTATGAAAAGGAGAGTTAATAATGAGGGCAAGCTGTGTGGAATTTTAAAGAAGTATGGTGATTTGTCTGAAATAGAAAGGGAATAGAAACTCCAACGTTCGTTTTCTTGAGATTGTTTTTAGTTTGAGACTTTTTAGAACTTTTGGCGGAATCGATTCTTCAAGCATTTTCTTATATTTTCTTGGTAGGTTTTGGATTGGTTTCATACGGTGGCAAATAAATAAAAATGTTCTATATGAAAAAAGAAAAAGTTTGATTTTACCAAAAATGTTTCGTTTTTATATATTTTAAAATATTTATAGTGTATCTAGGTTTCTATATAAACCGATAGATGATGGATATAAAAAAAAACACATTCTCTTATTTTATCTATTGAAAACAATTGAAATAACTCAAGATCAAATATTCTCTATATGTTGGGAAACCCCAACGGTGACACAATGTTATTGGGTTTATGGCCAAAAACGTAAACTCGTTACAATTCTATTTATGAATCACTTGCTCACATGAGTTTTGGATGCTTAATCTGTTGTAGTTATGTAGAATACTCTTTACCAAAAAATTTGCTCGATCACTACAAAATTAGTGTGACATTTCGAAACCTTAACCATCTAAAAAATATATATATAAATAAAAAAACCTCAACGATCTCAATTTTTTTTTTTAAATCAATAGTTCATTCATAGCCGTAGAAAAGGCAACAATATTAGTGTTAGAAAATATAAAGAAGAAGCTTTAGGAATACATCTTTGTAGTATTGGAGAATAAAAACGGCTTTTGATGTTAACGTCGAGTGTTCTTGTTCTTCATATATATTCCCTTTTTTGTTTTTGTTATAATAAATAGAAGAAAGCTGGTTTAGTTAGTACTTCACCAATTAAGGAAATCGAGTTTCTTCCTTTTTATTCTTCTTTTTTTTGTTTGGTTTGGTTCAGGCATCTTCGTTCGCTTGTCTTAGTCAGGATCTAAAATGTAACACCAAGTCTGGCTTCGTTGCAATATTATTTAGAGGTACGTATTATTGTTGAAAATTGAACGATTTCAATTAAACCACTAGCCACCAGGTAAAATATGTAAAATAGTTTATAAATTTTAAATTATATATGATTTTTTTTTATTCAACTTTTAGACAGTTTTCATTATTCCATTACATATATAGATATTTCTAACTCCATTGTTTTTCTTCTGACAAGTTCAATTATACATGATATCATCATAATTCATAACTGATATAGAGGACCTAAAGCTCTCTGGCGCCGACTTGTTTTTTTTTTAAAGTGCTAATTAATCTAATAATCCACAACATCAAAACCAACCCCCAACTTGAATTTTTTTTTTTTACAAACCGACCCCTATAAATTCAACGATATAAAAATGAATTAGTTAGGAGATTAGGTAGCTTTTAAGTTTTTACTAGAAAACTTAATTTTTTATGTGGAGAATGTGTAGTTTGTAGGATAGTTTTTTAAAAAATAGAGGAGGTGATTTTTTTTTTCTATTTCTCTCATCTCTCTCTATCTTTCTCCTAAAAACTTACACTACTCTAAAAACTACCTTATTCTCAAATTAAAACTTAAAAACTATCCTAATTTCAAATTTACTCTATAAAAATCAGAACAAAGTGAATAATCTCATCGTTTCATTCATAAATCATAATTAAAAATGCGCTAAGAAGTGACTTAATTAATATAAATGGTAAGAAGTCAAATATCAAATGTATTATCACAGACGTCGTAGCTTTCATGAAACGGTAGGTCGGCATCGATGACTAGCCAATTTGGGTTTATTAAGGCCGAAGAAGATACTCTTAAGGCTTTTGCATACACACATAAACACCAAAAACTATATATTATAATCCAAAAAAGAGGAATGATTCTGACTTAAGAATCATAAAAATAAAAAGTCTCGAGAGTTTTTAAAGCAAAAAGGTTAGAGGCAAAGAAAGTGGTGGTGTCCTCTCGAGGATCAAAAAAAACTTATTCAATTGTTTTCACCAACGAGAAATTTTTTTATTCCACTCACAAAAATAGAAAAAAATGTTTTACGGTGGAGATTGGACCGAAATCAATGGTGGTGGTCTTCATCGTCACCGTGACCGTCAGGTGGTCCACCTGGACCAACCACTTCGAGCTGCAAGTTAAACATTAAGAATATCTTTACCATTTTCTTACTCTTGAAATTTTGTTTAGGGATTTTAAGTCTTAAGAGAATTGAAAGACAAGTTTAACTAACTTACCTCAAAGTATTGAGAGCACACTGGACATTCAAATGACTTTCCTTTCTCTAGCCAGAACCAAACGACGTCGTGTTCTTCCTCTGCGGTTTCAGTAGTTATAAGAAGACAACATATAATGGTAAATGGATCCAACAACCATCAGCGATCAGAAGATTGAGAAAATATTTTTTTGAATAAGACTATAACTTACCGCCTTCACCACCAGGGCATCCGACAATTCTCTTGTCATAGTAGGACTTTACGACAGCGGGAGATTCCTGGATTATAGATTATGGAATCAAGAGATTACAAAAAAAATTGTCAGAATTGTAAACTCAAACGAAAATGGATGATTTGCGAGGAGCCCAGAAAAGAAAGAGTGAATTGATACAAGAAAACTAAGAACATCAAATATATTAAGATTCTGTTATAACACAGTATGAAATCCTAGGAAATCATTTATATGAATTCACCAATTCTAAGCATATAGGGATTTGAATTGGACGCATAATAAGTCATTTAAGAACTGACTTGCGGAATTTTCGCCATCATCATCATTAAACATAAGAAGTCATGAACAGAGAGTATGATATTATAGAGTCAGCAATCAAGTAAACTTTGTGCCTTTACTCAAACCTTCTATGGTTAGGTAACAGAATCATATTTCGATCAATGTTCCTTGTAATGATGATATCATAGAGTCAGCAATCAAGTAACATAGTAAAAAAGAAGAAGAAAAAGCTTACCAACCCAACACATGGTTCAAAATCAAGGTAGATTCATTCAGGGAAGTTCTTACAAGGTAGATTCATTCAGGGAGTATAATTTATAGAAAATGCGAACCGGGTTAACAAAAATAATTCTAAATGATAGAATACCATGTAATAGAACTGCTCAACCCAGCAAATACTAATGCTACTAGGAGCTCAATTGAGAAAGGAATACAAAAGAACCAAACTCCCAAAAGATCAGCACAAAAAAAAAAAAAATAAATAAATCGAGCAGCTCTGATACGAAAAACAGAGAAGAAGTAAATGGACATATAACAGAACTGGATGCTGCACATTAAGTAAGTTCAAGGTCAGGGAATACTAGCCTAAGTAAACACTATGAAACAAACATAAACTTGTCATTCTGGCAAGAATTACCCATAAAGTTTAAAATTTCACAGTGAAATTGAGTTAAGATATTGAAAGTAACATCAATTTTTCATATGTACTACAAATCAACTAACCTTTGTACCAAAAGGACCTTCAGGGAAGTCGATGTCAAGCAACCTCCTTCCCTATATACAGAGAACAAAACAATGTCAAAATTACCATTTCTGCTCTTGGAACGCAACATCGAACCACTCTTGGTCAAGAGTAAATCAACTATAGATATCAAAGAGAAATCTGACTCATAGGTATTTCAGGAACTTATCCAAAAAAAGCATATATCACCTCAAGCTCAGCTTCAAGCTCTTCTTTCTCATGTCCAGTTGCAATAGGCATAACATCCAAAACATTCTTCTTCACAGATGTTTCAGCTACAACATACAAACGTAAATGAAAATTTACTTGTTTCAGCACAGAGAATAAAATCTATCAAACATAAAAGCATCTAAAGCAAATGTTAATCTTCCTCCAAAGAAATTACATTTACAAGACAGAGACCTAAATTGATTAAGTAGCGAGCGACGACAGAAGCATTTTATTCAAATCTATTTAACGCATTAACTATCTCTGGGGACCAATCCATGCTAAGATCTGAAAACACACAGCTAGAGGGAGAAGAAAACTACAGGGAATGAGTTTTTTTTTTTTTTAACCTGATTCGGAGCTGAAATGGCGTGGGGAAAAAGACGAAGAAGCGGAAATGGCTGATCGATTGAGATGGAGAGCGACCAATCGGCGAGGAGAAGCGGCAGCGAAATCAGCTGCTGTAGCTAGGGTTTTGAGATGAGAAGAGACGATTCTTCTCCACATGATGATGATCGATGTTCAAAGGCGTTTGATGCGTAGTGTTCTCTCAGGTCACCACCTTCTCCAAATGTTGTTCAACGCTTCTCTCTTCGGCGAAATGGCGCAGCCAGTGGATTCTTTTGGGCTTTTTTTGGGAGAATTGTTCAATTGCGATTTACATACTTGGCACGTGTGAAATACTCGCACATGCGAATCTACCTGACTGATTATGAAATTGAATGTTTTTATTAGATTTTCTATGCAAGTTTCAAAAACTAATCACAATTAGATTACCTTTCCAAGACTATAAACGAAATCCCTGAAAATATCAAAACTACACACGAATTGTAGCACATTTTCTACATAAATTAACAAAATATATATTTATTTTACTCTACGTCATTTTAATTGTAAAGTACATTGTTTAGCTCCCCCAATTCAAAAAAAAAAAAAATGTTCATGTTAAATGCGTGATTGATAATATTTCACATCTAAATTTGTGGCCAAATTACGCTTTTTATTCAAAACTTGCGGAAAATTTCTCGAGATTTTATGAACTTTTAAACTGTGTATGTGGACCATGTGGTTAAAAACGCAAATAGTTGTGCCGTATGCGGCTTGTGCCTATGGTATTGCGCAACGAGAATCTCCTCTTTATTTGTGGGCTGGGCCATACATTTTATTTGTGGGCTGAGCCGTACAATTTATGAATATGGGCTAATATTTTTCATCTTTTTCTATCTACCATTACTTATAGAAAAAAATGATAAATAATCAATAGAAAACTACTTTGTCCGTAATGAGACTAGTTCCATCGCGACCGACCACTATCATCAATATCACATTCAAAATTACTATAAATTGCAGAAACCAAACGGCTCTTTCACGTTTTAAAATAATAGTAAAAGATTCGTCTTGAGAAAAGTGCAGATCAAGACATCGCAATTTGACGATATAAAAAAAAAAAAAACGTTCCACGCGTTTTAGACTTATCCATCTCCCAAGGTTACAATCCAATGCTTCCGCGTCTATCTTAAATTTCCGTGCACAATTCAGTAAACGCTTTATACAATAATTCCTATTATACCCTCGGTTCCTCGGTTATATTCAAACGTACCATATCCATTTTCATCTCCATGTAAACGATCATCTTACCAGATCATTAAATCCAATTTGTTAAATTAATGTATATTTCGAAACCCTAAAATCGATCTCCATCATCTTCTTCTTTTTTCTTCCATTAAATCCCCAAATCTTTACGTTTCTTTTAATCTGCATTTTCCTACTTTTTATGGCTTCTATCATCACCTGCTCCGCTCCAACCACGATCCGAGCATCTTCCGGATCATTCAGAAACTCGGATCCGAATCGCAAGAAGTCTGCTTCTTGGTGGGCTCCTCTCTTCGGTTTATCATCTGATCCCGATTACCTCAACATCGAAGGCTCTTCCGTGAATCCGGAATCGAATCCGGATAAAACCGATATATCCGGGTCGGGTCAGAAGTTCCGTCGCGGTTGTCTCACGGAGGAGAAGGCTAAGCAGCTAAGGAGGAAAACCGCAGAAGCCTCCACGTTTCATGACGTTATGTATCACTCTGCGATAGCATCTCGTCTTGCGTCTGATCTCTCCGGCCGGGTCGAGGATTGAAACGGATACGGGTCGCTGTTCTTCAGATCCGGAGACGAATTAATTAATAATCTTTTTGTTTTTCCTTTTTTTGTTATGTGTTCGTGTAGGATGCAGACTATCTTCTATCGGTACTCCTTTTTCATTAGAACCGTTGGATTTTGCCTGGTCTTGTATGTTGGAAATTCTGGTTCTCAAGAGCCGTTGGATCATAAATTAGTTAAATTACACTTTATTTCTGTAACTATTTACCGTTAATAAGCTCGAAGGCCAAAAGGGATAGTACAAATGGATTAAATACTATATTATACCCACAAAATGACCCCATTTAAAAGTTAATTAAATATATTATACCCACAAAATAATCAATAGCGAGACGTCAATGAACACACTCAAAATATAACAACGTTTTCACACTGATGGAGAACAAAATACATAGAACTTAGATAAGATATATGGTCACATATCTTCAACACTCTTAAATAACAAACCTAACTTAAACAACAATTTATCACATCCACAAAATTTTACATTTGCATCTTCTAAACTCTAAACAATGCAAAACATTCAAACCAGTCCAAGATCCGCGAAGATTCTATCCAATTTCAAAACAAAAGAAATTCATATGGATCTACACACAAACAATACAAAATGACTACAACAGAAACTAAAAAATATATAATACAAACTAAAAACTTTATTCCATTACTATAAAATCTAAAATCCTAAATAAAATTTTCTATAATAAACGAGAAAGGGTACAAAATATACATAGAAGAAGAATAAACCATGAAATATATA
>VBRH01000052.1:28630-41724 GCA_014578085.1 Cardamine resedifolia | reverse complement strand
TTTCCGACTATTCTTCCTTTCGTCGGAAAACGGTCGGATTTTGGTCAAAAAAATTTTGACTAACCAACTTGGTCGGAATATTTGGTCGGATTTGCCTACTTTTTCTTGTAGTGGTATAAGTAATAACCTCTCTAAACTGTATAGTTTTAACAAAAAAAGAATGAAACCTCTCTAAACTGTAATCCACGTGTTAACAAAAAGAGAAAAAGTGTAATACACATGACATGATGTATAATTCTCGTGAGTTTTATTAAACACCCGTGATTTGGTCTACCTAAATAATTTCTTAAGATTTATGAGCTTGTAGAGATTACCGTTAGCTCATAATGCGTCATTTTATAGCTTGTTCAGGTTTTAATTCGTCACTGAGAAATCGTCTAAAGAAATACTTGTGCGTTATGCAAACAAACAATAAGAGATAAAAACTAAACACTCAAATACAAAAGGAGAAAGGAAACGAATAAAATAAAAACTACCTTAAAATGGTATTTGCAACAAACTGAGAACACCTCTACACAATTTCTATTGTTCTCCAAACATAGTCCAATATATTAGTGTAGATCTTACTTGGGTCATGTAAATGATGTTATTATCTTTTTTATATAGAAAAATATATCCTATAGTATCCATATAAACGGTCACGTCTATATGTTGTACGATGTCATGACGTAAGTCTAATGCATAGTTTGTTTTAGAACTTTTTCATCATTAATTCGTTAGATCAGCTAACAAAAACAACATTTCATAGCTTAGTAATAATTCTATTTTGGTATATCTTCTACGGTTCTACCAAAGAATCAGATAACGCATGCAGAGAGCTTGCACCACTGGAACAATACCATTTGGTTCATAATCATCACCAGTTTACTTCTCCTCACCTATACAAATGTTTAACTGCATTTTATAGGCTCCTATAATCTTTTTTATTATCTAAATCGTCATTTTGACCATTATCCAGTGATTTAGATCGTAAAAGAGATTGGAAAAGCTTTTGAAAGCAGTTAAGCATATTATCGTACAAACGAGGAGAAGCAAGTTGGTGATGATGATTATATTTTTGTTTAGCCAAATGATGTTACTCTAGTGGTTTGCAAGCGCTGGAGCATGCGTTATATTATTATGCCAAAATTTTCTAACTAACGAAATGGACAAAATTTATTGACAACTTTATGAGTAAATTACGATGAACATTAAAATGGTTAAAATTTTGTCGATATGTTTTGACCAATTTATTTGGTTGAAATATGGTCGGAAAGTTATGACCACTTATTGATCATTTCAAATTTTGGTAAAAAATTGGTCAATCAATTTTGACGAAAACAATTCAACGCAATATAGTAAAAAATTATCCATCAATTATCGACCACTTATGTAGTCATTTATAAACGTTAGATAAAGGTCAAATTATGATCAATAATTAGTCAAATATTTTTGACCAAATATGTCTGACGCACAGTCATAAAAAAATATGGATCAATTATTGACCAAATTGAAATCATTTCAAGTCGTCAAAAATTATTGACCGTTTACTGACCAAACTGTCTCCATTTCTATCCATTTCAATTTTTTGACCATATTTATAACCGTTTCGAAATACCAATTATTGACTAAATTTATAGCTATTTTAAACAATTTCTCTCATACTATTTGTTATCATATGATTATGCCAAATCTTTATATTTCCATTTTTTGTTTGAATTCTAGCTTTTCTATTTCCGAAACAAGAGTTTTACCAACAACATATATAATTAATGTTTTGTTAAATTAAAATCCGCAGTCATCATTAAAAATGGTCCAACTAATTGATTATAAATATATATATATATATATAAGCATAAAAAAAATTATGCCTAAAACAAAACTAATTGATCTTCATGTCTCAGACCATTATTTCATTTGCTTGTGCTATAGTTTGCGTATAACCCAAAAAAAAAAAGAAAAAAAAACCACAAAGTCTCTCATATTGTTATCCGCTTTTCTCTCTACGTCGCTAACGAACTATAATGTTCTCGCACACCCGTGAAGAAAAAAACAGAAAACTACTATCGATTGAATCAACGCAGTAAAGAGACATATACTTTTTTTTTTTTTTTAAATAAAGAGATATACTTCTCACGTATATATAGCTCGATTCATAAATAGAAAACTCAATCTCGGTGAGATTATTAATGGCTGAGATTAAATGCAGCGTAAATATATTTCACCCACAAGGTAGAGATATTTTCTTTGAAATTTGTGTTGGTGATGTTATGGTATAGATCATGTTCTAAAATACGCAATACACTAGAACAATGATATATATGGTTATTTATACGAAAGTATACATTACATAATTTTTAGTTAAAAAATAATATATATATATATATAAAAACATAAAAATAGGTATAATATATGTACATATATTTATAATATCACAATAAATAAAAATTATAAAAAATAATAATCATAATGAAAAGTTAAAAATTATAAAAGATTTATGTACATGAAAATATTAGATGTTTAAAATTCTCATTTGAGCAAACAAACAAATAAATTATCAAATAATATCTATGTAATCATCTCATTTTTATTTTAGGGTTAATTTTTATTGAAGAAAAACTATATAGTTTTGCTAAGATTTTTTCAAAATATTAACAAAATGATACTAAAAAAAAATTTGAACTAAAAAAAAAAGGTTGTATAAATGGTATTTACCGTATATATGCCGTACAAACACTGTATATCTAAAATTATACGATTGTATAATTTTAATGTATAATAATACTGTATATCTAAAATACAGCGTGGCTTCTTACCGTACAACATATATATTGTATATACGCCATACATACAATATTTTAGAACAATGGTATAGATAGAGGTCCGTTCTAGCTCTTTAGGAGGATCCTTTCAATCCCACCATACCAATTATTCAACCTTTGGCTGTCTTATATATATATATATATATATATATGGGAGTTTTGTTTTTATAGAAAACCAACTCTAATCTCACTTTTTCTATGTTTTTTTGATATATGTCTTTGTTTCTTGTAGTTATAATTGAATAATTGATACACGATGTTTTATAGATTCAGGTTAATTTCGGTTCAGATTGTTGTCTTTACAATCTAGCCACAACCAATTGTTAAGACAAACCATATTATGTTAATTTTCTTAAAATCACATGACCATTATAATCCTTTTAATACGTTACAAAATCCAATCATTAATAAGGACGTTGACCGATGTAATTCCCCGGAGGATCATAGCTACAAATCACCCAAATATATTCATCATTCTTACACCTTACCGAGCCACAACCGAGTTGGACAGAGTCACGCCACACGATCTGAGTGTAATGTCCACACACACCATCACCACCACATGTGTCAGTGTCATAATCGTAATTTTCCTTTTCTGTCATCCAATACTCAGTTGCAATCGGACCGCTCATTGTTCCCCAACCCGCGGCTAGATTCTCGCCATAAGGTCCCGAGGAATGCTTCATGGCACAGTCTCTAGCTCGTTCCTGCGCGTAGCTCTGTGCATAGGTTGCAAGAGTTTCGTTCCACACAATTGGACCTACTCCAACCATGGCTCGGGCCTTGTTGTGAACAGCAAGCGTTTCTTGCGGTTTGACATCAGCGTTTGCGTTCGCGTTCGGCGGTTGAGTTGGAGTGTGACGAAAGGCTTGTGTTAAGATGGAGAATAATGAAAGTACGATCAAACTATAACCAGAAAACGACATTTTCTTCATATATACTGTGTGAGTAAGTGTTCTTTTACAACTTATTTTTTCGTGGAAGAAAGCATTTGATTGGCTAATGTATATATAGAAGTTGCTTTAGTGGGCTATGAAGAAAAATTGGTACGTCTACTTTTTTATATATTATATAATCTATAGATGTAGAATGTTTAAATTTTGAATTGTTGAAATTTTTTGTTTGACATGGTATAAATTTAGGGCAACAAATTATCCTATTAACATTAGCTCAATCTCCTAGCTTTATCACATTTTAGATTGACAAAAGACATTGATCAGATGACATTTTAATCTATATTGTTCACCAAATGGCTATCTAGTCTAGATAAACACAAATACAGATATCTCACAAATTAACTTTTATTTTATTTTGTATTAGCCTGGAATTTAATAACTTATTTTACATTCAAATATTTATCCGGTTATAAGATAATAACATGATAAGCAGTTATAAGTTTATAACACTTTGTATGAAAGAGCCCAAAAACAACTTTAGGATTTAACATAACATATAAATGATATAATAGAGAAAAGAAAAAAAGTTCTAAAATTTGAAGGGCAAAGCAATCATAGGATTTGTTTGTAAATGTTTACTCGTAGTCGTAGCCGTTCCTTTTAAAATCCTTTAAATTTCAGGTAATTATCCACAAAAGTCAGAATCAATGACCTTCGTTAATCCCACCGAAAGTCGAGTGTCGATTGGTCGGAAGAAAAATAATCATAAATATAGAATAAAATCTAACAATAAGTCTTTTTAAGTTACGTATAATCTCCATAATCCTCGTGATATTATAATTCACGTGAATTTTATTCAACACCCGTGATTTGTTCACCTCTCAGCTACATTTTCGGAGAGTGATTGTTGACTTTTTACTTTTTTAGTATCGGATAGTAAAAAGTTCGCTAATTTTTTTACTCTAAATGTAACCCTCAGCTGCCTATATGTATATTTTTTTTTTTTGTTAAATTTGTGAATTTTATTCTACAAATTAGAGAACAAAGTTAAGTTTGTCGTATCTTACCAGATTTAGGCCATTCATCTAAATATTCGTCGGTAAACATAATGTAAAGAAAAAATTATAATGGAAAACAGTAAAGAAAGAACTGAAACAATGGAAAAAGAAGCCAAAAATATAACAATCCTTTAATTTAATAAATTAATACACATGATATCCACATGAGCACATGAAATAGAGACATAAAAAAGATGTTTGCTACGACACCTAAATTCATCATTGTTTGCGACTCTTTCAAGCTTAACACTTCTCATTATATTTCTCTTTACATCAAAATAGTAAACACTAAAATCATCAGAAAACGAAGTCGGCGCAAAAACGAGTTTCCCAGCATCAGTGGTTCCTGAAAACGTTAGCTTTAGACCCCAAAAGGTTTGCGAAAAAAAAACAAAAGTCTTTGACCAAATTTGCTTCTTCACATCATCGAGAACCCAAAAGTTAAAACTAGTAATACCTAAGAAACTAAGTCCTGCTAATTTCCCTTTGAAGTTTGCTAAGCAAGTTAACATTTCTTTTGGTGGTTTAATTTTACCTAAATACTCAGAACGAAAATCAAAACTAACCAATATATATCATAATTCATAGAGCTAATCCATGGTTTTATCCTACACAACTCCATTAATGTATACACCATTCAAACTAGGAATATGATTAGAGATATCGCTTTCGACTCGCCTCCAAGGAAAAGAAGAAGATTGTTTACATCCCAATGTTCATTAATTAAATAACTCCATGTCTTCGTGATCATGGACAATCGTATTGATCATTGCTTGGGTTGTATCCCAACAAATGCATATAACATTTCATTGTATCATGATCAAACCGATGATTCTCGGGTAAGTTTATGACTTGTTTTGTAATTGGATTACATACCATGAATTGACCATGATGAGAAAACAATATGAAGCCTCGAATAGAGTCACTATATATGGATGATGTGATCACCAAGTGGAGAACTCTTTGATATTGTTATCTCATGTTTGGCTACTATAGATGATGATGATGATAAATCGTTTGATTTTTGGGAAAGATGAGGTGAGGAGAAGAAGAGCAATTGATTCTTGTCGTCATGATTGAGTTTGAAAGCAAGGAGACGTGGTCTAGACATAGACATTGACATGAAAGTGTCTATGAATGACTTGCTACGGATTATGGAACACCATGTCTTTGATATGAACTTGAGAAGGGCTTTTGCCGGCAGTCTTTGGAGTATCTCGATCGTGAGATCAAGAGGGATAAACTTTAAGTTATTTTTAACGGTTGTGATCACTCTTTCGTCGTTATCATAGTCTTCTCTTTTCTTTGCTTTCATGGTGACTAGAAAAACACAAACCTAACTATACAAATTTTTATGGGCACATCAAGTTTTGACTTCCAAGGGAAAAAAAACGACCTCGATAGATTTACAAATTGCTTGATGCTATATATTGATCAAATTCTCTTTTACAATATATCAGTTACATGAACACTTTTTTTAGTAGAGAACAAACACAATCTATATTTATACCTACACAATTCTGACAGTACTTGCTTTTAAAATGGATTGTGAAAACATATCCATATAGTATAAAAATTTATATGTTTCTTTACTTCTGCTTGTTTACCTTTTCTTTCATTTTTCTTGCATGACAGATATTTTTTTTTCATTAGATGTTAAAAAAAGAAAACATATATTAATATTTTATGTATTATCTGTTTCAAATGTTATTATTATTACTATTTTTTTTTGACATTATTACTATTATTATTTAATTTTCTATATATTTGTAGAGATATCACGTATTAAAGTTATCCTATGTAGTAAATTAAACATAATTGATGAGAGATAAAACTTGCATAAATGTTTTTTTACTCTAAAATCTCCAAGCCAACAAGGAATTATCGACATGTGTCAATTAACAGAGTATTTATTAAATTCTTAAATCAGTGATATTAGGATAAATGTCATATAAAATTAATTAATTTAATTACGGTTGGTATTATCCGTTGGTAATGAACCAATAATACAGTTTGAAGTGAAAAATAAAGAGTATTAAATTGAAAACTACCCTAAAAACTACATATTTTATAAATTAAAACTTAAAACTACATAAATCACAAATTAAAACAGAAAACTACCAATTTTTCTAATTAATTACCGATGAAGATCAAGGAGTTAAATCTCGTCGGTGTAAGTTATAATAAGGGAGAACACCGAGGAACATAAGAAATAGAGAACACCATTTTAGTTAATATTTATCTCTAGCTCAAATCAAAATGACGTTTTCTGAATGAACACAGTTATAAGTTCTTGTAAAGTATTTAATATGCCCTTCCAATAATAGTAGAAGTTTAGCAAAATGCTACAAAGAAAGGAGAAGAAAGGAGAAAACATACTAAAACATCATTAAAATTGAACATATTACTAAAACAAATATGTAAAAAACATGAATTTGAAAGAAACATACTCATGTAGTCATGTGGAAAATTTTTATATTGCGAATAAGTAGTTATGGACAACATACAGATTAACTCATGATACACACGCATGTGTTAAGCTCTTGTGGCTGAGTTACAGTTTGGTACCAAAGCTACAAAATCCTTGTAAGATTTAAACCCAACTAGTTCCCTAAAAGAGAGGTAGGCTTGGAGCAACAACGGTTTCATGGACTCTCGTCGATCTCATCTGGAACATGCAATTTCTCCATTGCAGCCTGTTTCAAACAATAATAACTAGTTTAAGATATGAATCATCCACTAGACTCTGATAATAATTCAAATTCATGACTCTGCTTGTTGTGTTTCTCAAAGACTCAAACCTTTATTGCAGCAACATCAGTTGCAGGCGGTTTCATATCCAAAGCTAGACCGAAATGAAGCATGGCTTTATCGTGCATGTTTCGCCGCTTATAGATCCTGCCCATTAAAGCGTAAACGCTGCTCTCTGAAGGCGCATACTCTTTGAGCTCCTCAAGAACTTCTAGAGCTTCATCTAATCTTTCTAAGCAAACAAGTATGTTAGCTTTCTGGTACATTGGAAGAGGGTTTTTTCTATCTGCTACTATAGCTTGCTCCATTATCTCTAGTGCTTCCTCACTTCTCTGTTAACACAAATCAAGAAGAAGCATTTAGTCATTCTTCAAAGCTTGTTCTTCTTGAAAACCTTATAAAATTCAATCAAATAAGAGTAATAACATAACCAACCTTTAAGGCATGTAAAGCTGTCCCTAAATAAGACATTATAACAGACGAACTCGGGTTTATTAGGAATGCCATTCTGAAGTGATGCTCTGAGAACTCTAACTTCTCTTGGCGTAGATATATCATTCCAAGCCCATACCATGCGTTATAGTGTCTTGTATCTACACGAAGTGCGTTTTGGTAACTTTTCATTCCGTTCTCGAAATCTTCAAGAGTTGCGTATCTACAAAAAAAAGTAAAGAGAGAGTGTCTCTTAGACAACAACCAGGGCATTCCAAGCATATTGTACCAGACAAAGTCAAATGGATAGAAGCTTTCTTACTCGTGGCCACATAAGGTATGTGCGTATGCAAATCTTGGATTCAGTTGTACAGCTCGTAGGAAATTCTTCAGTGCGGTCTCATGGTCCTTTTGCAAGCTATAGCAATTTCCCATAGCACACCTACACCATAGATTATTTCTTTTACTTCTGTTAGTTACTAAAGTTAAATGACAACATTAATCAAGAAAAAAAACTCTGACAAACAATTACCAAGATTGAGGAGCTAAGCGATCGGTTGATATTAGTTCCTGAGCCAAGTAACTCAGCTTCATATCCTCCTTCAAATGCTGCAAAAAGATATTTTAAAAAAAAAATGATGGAAAAAAATTACAATACATGGAAAATTGTCAAATTTTGAGTTTCATCACAGACTAGGATGACATTGAATATTTAGAAACAAAGAAATACACTTACATAGAGGACCGTAGAGTATATATCCATTCCTTCTAAGCTATAAGGAGAAGCCTGGCGGGCCAGACGGAATGCTTTTTCAGCTTCTAAATAGTCTATTAATTCAAAGTATGCTTTCCCGACCTACATTTAACAACCATAATATGCATATAAACCATCAACAATGATTATCACAGGCCATCAGACTAAAACTCATTCAGGGGTTCGCTTTGCAATCTTCCGTACAAGTTTGTCAATATAACAAGTATATGCACAACCACCAAACCAAACAAGATAATTACTAAAATGGTAGTCCAAATAAAACAAGTCCAAGCTATATTGAAATATGACAGCCTAAGAAAGAAAAGAGTCACCAATTACCTGGGAAAGAACCCATCCTGTATTATAATGCTTATGTGGAAGTTTCATATACATATTCAGTGCCTCCTGAACCACCCAGAAGCACAAGGGAAATAATGAAATAAGCCTTTTTAACTTCACCTGACCTTACATTATTTAAGAGAACAACAATAGGGTTACCTGACACCTGTACATGTATGAAAGTCTACACCCTTCACCAAGTGTCCTTAGGAGGCTTAAAATTTCTGAAACTCCAGTTGTGATTCTTTGTGCGTTCAGTGCTGTGCCACCAAGCGACATTGTTTCATCTTCTTGATCACAGGATTTAGTATCACTGGAAACCATAGAACCAGTCGTTGAGGCAGTATTAGGCCTTGAATCATCAAAATGTTCCCCACGAACCCCTAAATCAATCAGAATGGCAACGCTTTTGGTATTACAAATACGCCGACACTAATAGAGGAGGGATGATTACAAAAATCACAACAGACAAGATTTCGAACAAAATAGTGATATAGTATGGAATGTCACAACCTTCATCCATGTTTTCATTTGCCCAAGAATGTCCCTTCCGAAGTGTTACAGAACGAAGTGCCAAAGAACTCAATTTAGAACCTCCCAAATACTTGGAACCGTTGCTCACATTTCCGCTTACAGTTGCAACACTTGAATTAGTGTTTGCCCCTGAATCAGCAGACAGTCTCGAGCTCCGTCGTGGACCAGAATCAGAAAATAGCCTGCCAGAAATCTGCAGGCAAAGAGACATGCACTCACAGTAAGACAAATGGTAGAGAAAATTCATCCCAAATAAGAATCGGACTATTACAGAGAAAAGTAAAAAGCAGTAAATTCCAAATTGTGTCTTTTTGACGACAAGTAGACCAGTACAGATGTGAATACTACCTTACGTAGCTTTCCTTCATCTACAAACTTTCTTCTGGGTGCTTGAAGAGTCGAGTTTACTGTGGACTTTGGAGAACTGTCAGTAACAAGGGAGTTTGAGTTTGGAACAGCCGGCTGAAAATTCCGGAAAAGTGGTGGTGGAGCTATACCGGATAGCTACAATTTGACAGATACAAAAAAGTATATAAAATCTCATTTACAGCTGTTTCTTTAAGAACATCTACAATATAAAGCACATATACAATATACCATGACCAAAAAATGTTTCTGAAGTGGAAACATGAAAATCTTCAGATAACTAAAAAGGCCGTTAAATTAACATGCCAACCCAAAGACTAAAACAGACTCAAGACCCCTTTCTAATAGTCAATAAAAAGTTAGACAAACCATCTTTGACATTGAAGATATAAAATAAGAGATACAAACACTTTGAATCAATACCTATGATGCATTTATCTCCTAATTACTACTCAAAGAATGTGTGATCAACAGATTGAGACAGTTGTACATATTAAAAGCAGTACAACAATTTTGTGACACTACCTGTGCAGCCACTGGCGAAGGAGTATTATAGAAGGACATGTTCGAAACACCACCGTTAAGACCATGAGAATGAAAATTTCCAGAGATATCTTTAAGGCCATGGCTTTGTGTGTGTTTAGACTGTCTTGGACTATAATCTTCAGAACTTGTGTATTTAGTAGAAGTCAAATTACGTTCCTCATTGTACGTGTTTAAGCCGAGGGAAGTGGACAGTTGTTGCATGTACTGCTTTTGAATGGAGAGAGCAGCTGTTTCACCAAAAATTGAAGTTGCTTCCTCAGCAGCACCTGAAAAAGTAGAATGAACAGAAAAATGTAAGAGAACCATAACAAAAGAACCAAGTATGCAGAAAAGGGATTCTCTTCACCTAGTATACATAATTCCTCATATGCGGCCCAAAGTAGAGGGTCTATTGTCAAAGACTGCTTGAATTGCTGAGCGGCGTTCTTCCTTCTATCAGTATACCTGAAAGGTCACTAATGAGAAATCATCTCGTCGAACACATTCAGAATCAAGAGAAAGGTGCATAGAGAGAATAAGAAACAAACTTGTAAATAAGTCCAAGAAGGTAATGACCTGCTGCACCATTAGGGATCTGTAGAATAACCAGAAGCTATGTTATTATCTTCTTAAGTGAACTAAATCAACACAAAAGGTCCAGATATTGATGCACTAAGTCTGAGTTTGTAAGAAGATAATTCAGTGAGCGAACAAAAGCAATCTACCAGAGAACATTATATACCTCCGCACCCGGTTCATTAACAGGGCAGAGTGCAGATTCAGCTTCATTGAGAAGGTCCATCTGGTAGCACGATAACGCGAACAAGTACCGGGAGTGAGCCATTTGTGTTCCTTTACATAATATCCAAAAACAATATATATATACAAAGATGAGCAAAAGAAGGAACACGATTCTGATTATAGAAAAATTTGATAGAACGCTAATAAGTAACAAGTAATCAAGAAGCCATGTCACGCACCCTTTAACAGATGATATGCACTGTAAGCTTGATTATTCTGCAGATAGCTGGTAGCTAATAGCTGCAAATTCACCTATATAAGAGGTAAAATCAGAAAGTGATTACACAAGAAGGCCTCAAAGGCTAGTCTTTTGTTGACAACTGAAGCTAACAAACGGAGAACCGCTACGAATGTTTGAAATTAATCCAGACGAAAGACTCAGCCTTTATTTCCTAACTATTATTGAACCTGTAGTAACATAAATTTCAACAAAGTTTGAGGTATTCCCAGAGATTTCTTTTAACAGATGACTCATAACTAAGGTCCAAAGATAACAAAAAAAAACTTAAAAATTGGGATCATATATGGAAAAGGTCATTTATTTCGGAAATCTAAAGAGAACCAACGCTCCAAAATTGCAATTTTTCCAAAGACCAAAAAACAACACATAGATCGAGAAGCAAAGGGCTAAAAGGTAAGAAACCAAAATCGATCTCGAAGAAACGCAGTGAAGCTATCGAATTCCACATCCAAAAATAGATGCACAAAGGAAAAATTCAAAGATACCCAGAAGAATTACATAACCAGAATCACTATTTCACCATTCCAACAGCTTCGATTTACAGAATTTGTAAAAGTAGAGCTAAATAAGAGAGTGGAAGAAAAAGATACCTCAGAAGGAAACTCAGCGCAGAGACGCTCACACATAAAAATAGCATTCTTGTAGACAAAATGACGTAGACTGTTGTGTACACAGTCCACAAGCATAGCTTCCATTGTTGCCTTCTTCTTCTTCGAGAGAGAAAGAGGGTTTTCTGTTTTTCTGGATTTTTTTTTTTTTACCCTTTGGGGTTTTTTGAAGAAATAATTTCAAATTATGAGGCGGCACGTGCGATGCTCTGTTTTTCAAACTATTCAGCACGTGACAGACCCAATAGCCTTTGTTTCTTTATCCTTTTAACAGACCTCATAAGTATTTTAAGTTTTGGGTTTAGTCATCTATTGGGCTTTGTACTCCTACGCATTGATATTAGGCCCAATTAAATTTCTTTAAATGGTCTTCCCATCTCCGCCGCAGACTAGTGTTCTGTTTTTATGTTTGTAAAAAAAATGGCGTCGATGATGTTAACCGATTGCTCCTCCTCCATATTGGATGGCTTGCGATGCAAGGAAGAGAACCCTATTTCGTTCCTCGTATTCCAAAAGGATGCATTGAGTTATTGCATAGATATCACTTTGAGATCAAAGGGAAGAGAGCAGTTCTTATTGGAAGGAGTAACATTTTTGGTATGCCAGTTGCTCTGTTACTTCAGGTAATAATAGGATTGATAAATGTCATTTGAATATTACATTTTTGGGAAAATTCCATAAAAATACACCAAACTATTTATCGATTTCCATAAAAATACATAAACATTTAAAGTACCCACAAAAATAATGAATGATTTATTCCATCCAATAAAATACAACGACTTTTAAATTGTATCCATTAAGCACTCATGAATTAATGAAAATAATATTTATTAATTTTTAACTAATTTATTTTTAAAAAAATCGAAAATACATATAAAATCCTAAAATTTTTTATAAAAAATTGCAAAGTAGTATATTCTTCAATGATTAAAAAAATACTGAAATTGTAAAATTTTGGATTTGTAAATAAAAAATATCAAAAACA
>VBRH01000052.1:17521-27575 GCA_014578085.1 Cardamine resedifolia | reverse complement strand
TTGATTTTTTTTATTTAGAAATCCAAAATTTTACAATTTCAATATTTATTTTTTTGAATTATTGAATAATATGCTATTTTCAATTTTTAATAATTGCTTTAAGATTTTATATGTACTTTCAATTTTTTTAAAAAAAAAAATTATTTAAAAAATAAATAAATATTATTTTAACTAATTTATGAGTGTTTAATGGATACAATTTAAGAGTTGGTGTATTTTAATGAATGGAAAAAATAATTCATGTATTTTTGTGGGTATTTTAAAAGTTCAATGTATTTTTATTGAAATCGATAAATAGTTGGTATATTTTTATGGAATTTTCCCTACATTTTTTTGGTATTTCTTCATGTATATATATATTTTTTTGTAGAGAGAGGATGGAACTGTTACCATTATCCATTCAAGAACCAAGAACCCTGAAGAAATTACAAGACAAGTTGATATCATAATCTCGACGGTTGGGAAACCAAACATGGTCAGAGGAAGTTGGATCAAACCGGGCGCAGTCGTCATCAATGTTGAGACTAGTTTAGTTAAGGTAAGCGAAGAATTCTTTGAAATTATGGTTATAATTGATTTAAGTCACCAATATGTGGGTGACATTCTTATACTATTGCAGGATCCAAATGCGGAGTATGACTATCGAAAGGTTGGCGACATTTGCTATGAGGAGGTTTGCAAAGTTGCATCAGCTATCACACCTGCAGATGCTGGTCCAGGAGAAACAATGGTCTTAGGGGCGCTCCAATAATTTTGAAGACCCTGCCAACCAAAAATGTTTGGTCCTTTTTCTGTACAATTTTTTTTTTTTACTTTGGGCCCTAATTTTTTAATTTGTACCTTAAAAATGACCCAAATTTTTTTGGACCTTATGCAAATGCTCCCCTTGCTCACCCCACCAACCGCCCTTGGCCTTACTCATGCTTATATCCAACATTTTAACATCAGCCAAAAGAAATCACAACTTCATGTAACCTTAAAAGACCCTTTTTAGTTTTAACAAATCCTACTCCGCTTTTTTTTTTTAAAGCCAATGGTTAAAACTAGGCATGACCAAAATCTAACCGTAACCGTATTTCGGATCGTAACCGGACCGTAACCATATAAAAAGGTTAATAACCGTAACCGTTAACCGTAAAATATATTAGTTATGGTTAACCGTAAATTATTAACCGTAACCGTAACCGTATAAAACCGTTGGTTAATCGTATAGTTGTAATCTTAAAATTATAACCGTAATTGTTTTAAAAATATAACAAAATGAATATATAATTAATTATAACCATAAATTTTAGTGTAAACTGAAAATATTACTGATATTAATTTTTATTTTAGTCATCAAATAATCGAATTGTATTTAACCGTAATGACCGTAACCGTATATAACCGTAACCATTTTAAACGTAACCGATTTAACCGTAACCGTTTTAACCGTATATGAAATGGTTAAGGAAGATTAAAGAAAAATCACACCCGTAACCAGTGGTTAATTAACCGTAACCTTAATAACCGTAATTGTGGTCATGCCTAGTTAAAACAATTTCCTTAATTAAAACAAATCTTACTCTTTCTATTCCAATAGTTTTGTTGATTTAACTAACATATCAAGAAAACGAATAAACCCATGTTACATATACTTAAAACTTCTTCTCTCCACGCTGTTTCAAATGTCCTAAAAAATCTGAATAAGTGTTCAAGGAAACATCAAGAGACCCAAATGATCCTAAACTTAGTTCTCATGCTCCATGGACCATTACCGATGACAAGTTTTCTTTGGTGACGACTGACGAGTAAGCAGCAGCTATCTCAAGAGTATCTATCAGGCATCATGAAACAGTGGCTTGGGAGAAGCGAGCAAGTAAGAGTTTAGATGATGCCAAGAAAGCTATGAAGAGACTGGAAGAATCCTACTTTGGAAACATGTGAATAGGAAGTTGTGAAATCTAGAATTCGTAGACATTGCTCATTTAGTAGACAATGCTTACATGAGGAATTCACTTCACCAATATGTTCTGTAATTTCTCTAATTCCTTGCTCTATTTCCTCGATAATTGCTTCATTGGATGTTATCTTGTTATCTAATAGCACCACTTCTTGCATGAAATGAGAGTACAAGAAGTTAGTTATAATAGCATCTCGCTGCAAAAATATAAGAAACATAGAAGATGGATCTAATGGGGTTTCATGGCTGACCAACTTGGAAAATTCCAATAACCCAACTTTAAGCTTATATCAACAATTAAGGCTACAGTTAGTGCCAAGTGTAAACTACTCTATTGACACTCAGCTAAAAATCTCATTAAGGAAGAAAAAAAATGTAAGAGCAAACTGATTGCTTGACTCACATTTGGACTATGTTTATGCAAAACAAACGATCAAATGAATTAGCAAAAGAACATGCTAGTGGCAAAATCAAATCACATGTTACTCCTCACCTTCTTGATTGTAGAAGACGAGCTTGCTGCTGTGAGGTCCGTCCTTAAAGATTCAGAATGCAATTCATGTGCATTATAGTTGTGCAGTGGCCTAACAATGAAGCATGTGTTAGTGAGGCAAGTTCAAATGTTTCTAATGAACACTACAAGAGTTGATTCTGCATTAATCAAGCAATCCTTTTGTATGCATAAGAATAATAATAACATTGAGTATGTAATCCAGGCAAATTTTGTCTCATTTATAGGAAACAACAAAGTTTATTTACCATGAATATATTCTTGTTTCTTAACAGGTAATAAAACATAACTGACCAGACTACAATCATTAGTAGATCGAACCATGTAGTGCTTGTGGGTTGGGTGGGAACAAAGCGCTAGGTTATGCTTGTAATTCACGTAACTAACTACTTAGTCCACAAAGATGTGCTTCGTCATGATACTTTTTCAAATTATAGTTTTTATGTCATTTTTTCCGTTAAACATCAATGTTATTTCTTCATAGTTTAATTTTATTGACTAGTCGATTATATAGTGACATGATGACATGTATTTACCGTATATGAACATTTTGAGTTTGTCAAAGACCATCAATCAACCCTCGTAGTAGTTTTGCAATTGTCAATCAGAAATCAAAGAAAAGACTATAATAGATGAAAACAAAAAAATCATTAATCATACGAATTATAATAGTTACACAACATGTTACAAAGCCCACACGCTTTGATTAGTACAAAAGAAGAATATTTCCCTAGTTAAAATCTTTCTACACTTTCTTGTACAAGTAATTTGCCAATACAAGGAAAAATCCATACCAAACCGGTAGCCTCTTTACCAAAATAATATTTCACATTTCACACTAAACCGGCGTATTTCACTAAAACCACCACCTGATTCAACTTCCCCACTCTCAATATTCATACCACATATATATAAACCGGGTTTTGTACCATTGTAGTAATAGGTCAATCTTAGGTTAGCTTCCTCGGCAAGTTATAGGTCTTCTTCAGAAACTTAGTCGCAGACTCATCATAACGGTAACACAACACTCTTAAAAGTGTGTTTGGCTCTGTCGGACTCCACGGACCAGAAGTTGGAGGTAACGGAAGCTTCCCTCTGTCAGAACCGTGATTCTCGAGGCACACCGCTTTAAACCGTTCAATCAGAGACTCTGTATCCGTGCGCAGCAGCGGAAGTATACTCTTGACTGTTGTCGAAACCTTCTCGATCAAATCCAAAGGCAATCCGTCTCCATTTGACCAGAAAAGATCACATAGAAACTTGAAATCCTCATCTACCGCGGCAGAGTCTTGAATCGTGAAGCCACGCGATGGTCCACCAGCGAGGAGGACTAATAAGAACCCATCAAAGGAAGCTCTCATGATGTCTGAAATGACTCTGGTTCGGACTCTGTCGTGAACCGTTGAGGAAATGATCTCAAGGCACCTTTCGAGCTCTTGAAGAAACTGTTCAATCCTTGAGGAAGAAACTTCTCCGACGTATAGACCATCCCAGAGAACGTTGCTCAGATCGTGGAAGACGATCTTATAAGCAGTTGCTTCAGACAATTGCTGTATTCCTTTCGAGCAATAAGCAATCGATTGTTCGAAGATTTTACCTTTAGCATCCAAAGCCGCAACTTCGGATTCCGGGAGACGGTCCAATGTTTTTCTCCCAGATGATTCAATCTCCGTCCTGATATACTGCAAAGTGTTGATTCTGCAACAGAACTGAAGTATTTCTGTTGAGTCATTACTCGTCCCGAGCTGTGATTTTCTTCTGTGAGAAGCTACAATTGGCTTCTCTTTTTTCTTGAATACACCGTGTAGTCTTGACCCGACCGTGCATCTTGTTAAAGCGGGCAAAGCGGGTAGAAAGGTATTCCGTGAGCCTAATGGAAACCATTAAAAAAAACAAAACTTCAGAAGTAAAATTAACAAAGATGAGCTTCATCATTCCAAAAACCATAACAATCAACAAGAATCTGCATACCGCAGGAAGATTTCGCCTTTGATACATAATGCTGCATACACTTGTCAAGACCCGACGTTAGCTCAGGAAGTAAAACTGGATGCATAAGAATCGGCAACAAGAAAAACGCTTCCAATGTCTCATCTACCATCCTCAGTACATCCACCGCAGAAGGAGCGATGCCAAGTTTATTCAATCTTGGATTCCATACCTGCAATAGAAAGTTACAAAACCAATCAATAAAAACTCTTAAAATAACTAAAAAGGAAAGATTTTAAAGTTGTTAGATACCTCTTGTTGGAGATTCCGGTCAATCCACTCCTTTAACCTATCGACTCGGGTCTTGATCCACGATTTCACAAGGTTGCCAATAACAACTTCTGCTTCAAAAGGAGGCATCTCTCTTATAACTGATTTTCCGCCATCTTCACTATCTACTGCATCTTGAACAGCGATCTGCACCAGATCCTTCTCAAGCTTATCTGCAGCGGTGAGTACTCTTATAGCATCCGGCGTCAACTCGGTAATACCCGAGACAAATTTCTTCAACTCGGTTCCATAGCACGAATGAAGCGTAGCTGCAGCCACACCAGCCGCAAGTGGATGCCAATTCTTTAAGACTGGACTAAATATCGCCTTCTCGTTGAAAGCTAAATGACCAATATCCTCTGCAAGAATTGCAAGAACCGGAAGATTGCTCGTGCTCTGACGGGATTTTGACCGCTTGCTATGTTCCACCATCCTCTTTGCCTGTTACAAACAAAACAAAAGGAACTACATAAATCACTGCAGATACATAAACCAGATCCATACGAAAAGGAAAATAAACGAACCTGTGAAAAAGCCATTCGTAACGAAGATCTGATATAGGTATCGACTCGATCACGCCCTAAATCGGCATGCTTCTTTTTCCTTCTATACTCGCTAGAAACATCTTCGCCTAGTACTTTAGCTACCGAAATCCCCAAAGAAACTGTAGTTTCAAGCGTCTCAACGTTATCAATGTTGAAAGTATCATGGTAAGCAAGAAGTCTCTTCTCTGCCCAATCCATAATCAAACTCAAAACAGAACTCGAGATCTTGGAATACTCAGGATCATTTGTCTCCTTAACGTCGCTCTCAACTTCGAGTATCAAATTATGAGCAGCTACAAGCAAGTCATTCTCCACTTGACCAGTTGTAACATACCGATTAAACAACACCCAGAGAAAGCAAACATTGTGAATCATCTGATTCATCCCCAAGACAGGCCATGTTTTCTTAATAAGCTCTAAGACTTCATCTACTTCTTCAACAAGCAATAACTCATCGTTAACATCAAAACAAGACTCTAAAAGCATTTGATAGATTCTAAGATTCAGTGGAAACCCATCAGCCCAATGACAAGTCTCAGAACCAATCCCATTGTTGTTCGACCGACTAGCAAGAGACACAACTATACTCCTAAGATTCTGTGTCTCTCCCGTGATCTTCCCAGTATCTAACGGCCTCTCGAGACCCGACCGGATAATCTGCTTAAGCTGTTGAACAGATTTATCAGATTTACTTAACGGAACACAAGGATATAATATCAAACCAGCTTCAAGAAGCTTCAAATTTCTTCTTTGCCATGCTTCATACTCTTCTTGGTCTGGAAAATCTGAAGCTTTGAGCTGTTGAAGAAGCTCAAGAGGTAACACCATCATCTCCACACGCCTCCCAAGCTATAAAATCAAAATCGCAAATTTCAAAGCTCGATCTACTAAAATTAACTTAAGTAATAGGTTGAAGCACTAAGAAGCTCAAATTCAAACAGATCTTCTTAAGAAAAATCTCCAAAAATGAGAATTTCACAGCTCAATTTACTTAAATTAACTTAAGTAAATGTAGTTAACAACGGATTAAGGAATCATGAATCTCAAAATCAAGTAGATCTTCACAAATTATCAAATTGCTGCTATTTAGCCGAGAAAATTCTGGATTCTTCGATTTTCACGGGAAATTTACAATGAGAAGAAACGTACCTGACCAGAAGCGATCCTAAGAAGTGCTCTACGAATCCTTGAATCGAACTGCTCCGAAATTCGCATCTGTATCCGAACTAACTCACCCACCGTGACTGATTTCTTGACCCGATCCGTCTGATCCGACGATTCTCCTCTTCCTCCTCCTCCTCCGCCATCTCCGCCGCCGCTTCGTTTCTTCATCCCTAAAGCCTTCTTCACCTTACTGGCAGCTGTAGACGTCAGAGATCTATGAAGCGACGGTAACGGAGATAGCACAGCCGCCGCTACGCCGTTGCTACGGTCAGACTTGGGCGATTGCGGGATGAAAGTCAGCGGACGACTTCCGGTGCTCCGGCAAGCTGCGACTAAGATCTCATAAGCGGATTCTCGGAGCTCCGAATCAGATAAATTAGGAGCTGGATCGCCAAATGGAGAAGGTAGTGATTCCATTTCACTTCGAAATTCACCAAACCAAACAAAAGAAAGAGAATTTTAATTTTATCAAAATAGAAAAAACCCTTCTCGGATTTAACACTGTAGTATATATTTAAAATTAGATTATTCTTTGGGATTATTGAGCAAAAACTCAACTCAACTCAGAGATAAAAAAAATAACGACAAGAGAATTTTTCGGAAACGATTAGATCAAAGGTAAGAGACAATCATTGATACATCACCAAATGCACAAGAGACAAACCAAACTGCAAAGGTAAAGTTTATAACTTTATTTTCTGTTCTTGAAAAAAAATATATAAAAAAGATTGAAGAATTTGAGTTGCCCAGATTTTGACTCTTGCTTGAGGTTAAAGAATGAATGATTTCGAAGGGGAAAAATAAAAACAAATGTAAAACGAGGCGACAACAGAACAAAAATGGAAGAGAAGATTTGAGACAGGTGTTTTCTTGTACCAAACGCACTTTATACTTTTAAACCAGGAAAAAATATATAATAGTAATAATTTAAAAGCGAAATTTAAATAATCAATTAACGAGATTAGTGACTGGTTTACAAAAATTGGATTGAGGGCTGTTATTAATGTGTAAAAACTGGAATGTTATAATCGGAAATAAAATTAACTCAAATTTATATGGGTGATCAATCTGAGTCAGTTGAAATAACTCAAATAATTTTACATTTAATTTTTCCCTTAATTGCAAATTGATGTTTGAACTATAATATAAATCTGAGTTCTGCAATAGTTATTTGAACGCACTAGATATATCTATATATAAAAAATATAATATGTTCTATTAACTTCTCAACTTCTTAAAAAAAAATATATATAAAAAATATAATATGTCATCTCAACTTCTCAACATCTTATTTCTAGGCCTCCGAGTTTGGTTAACCGAAACTGAACCGGACCGATTTTTTCGGTTATCGATTTATTCGGTTATCAGACAATACTATCGAAACTAACCGAATAAATAATCGGTTTGGTTTTTTCGGTTATTGGTTTTTTCGGTTTTTGAGTTTCAAAACCGAAATTAACCGAGTTTTGTTTTTTTTTTTTAAATCCGGTTTTCCACTTGAAATTTGGTTTTTTCGGTTAATTCGGTTCAGTTTAGTTCGATTTTTTTGGTTAATTCGGTTCGGTTCGGTTATTGACAAAAATGGTTAAAATTTGACAAAACCGACAAAATTGTGGTATAATCCGGTTATTCCAAAAAAAAATTTAAAATTTTGGTTAACCGAGAACCGAACCGAACCAAAATTCTCGGTTTTAAGATGTTGCCGAATAAACCAAACTCCTTAACCAACCGGTTAACCAAACCGAATTTTTCGGTTATCTTCGGTTCGGTAAAGTCAGTTCGGTTTTTTTTCCCAGCTCTATTCTCCTCTATTCTAACTTTTACTAATCTTTTAAGTAGGTTTATCCACATATTAACCTACATGCCTAATTTAAAAAACCCAAAACACCATATCTATATATAAAATCCCCATATCTATATATAGGGATATCAAAAATGAAAAGAAATACTACAATGTCTACTCAATTTCAATAGGATTAACTACTCAATTAAAGATTCAATGAGCAAACTTTCATCATTCCTAAGGACGCAACACAAAAAAAAACAAAAAAATCAGAAAACCAAATTGGACAAACGACAAATAAACAAATGATGTAAACATTAAAGGAAGAAAAGGAAAATTGAGGGAAGCACATAACCAACACCACATAATGTCTTAATATGTTTTAGAAATGATAACAGTTTTAAAAGAATAAGGTAAAATTACAAACCACCTTAAAATCAGATGAAAATATAACACAATGTCTCTAATCAATTTACAGTAACAAAACATCACATTAACAACTGCAGATAGTTTAACTAGAAAACAAACATCAACCAGATTTTTACAAGACATTATTCAAGAGTAAAAAAGTTAATAACACTGACCTCCTACAAATTGATGCTGTTATTGCAAGGTTACCGGCAGTCT
Source organism: Cardamine resedifolia (assembly GCA_014578085.1). Taxonomy (NCBI): domain Eukaryota; kingdom Viridiplantae; phylum Streptophyta; class Magnoliopsida; order Brassicales; family Brassicaceae; genus Cardamine; species Cardamine resedifolia. The sequence goes on along the minus strand of VBRH01000052.1, from coordinate 18,744 downwards.
CAGAAAGAGTCAGTCTGTTAGCCACATTAATAAAAATTCCATAAATAAAAAATAATAATGTTAGCGAGTAACCGACATTCAGAAAAAATCTCTAAATGAAACAAATAATAATTATCAATTCAGGACTGCAATCAATAACTGAGCATACACATAGATAGTGAAGATTGGAGTATATTATGCTTCCTATCAACTATTATTATGTGACTATGTTAATAAAGGGAACAAGATTCACATGGTGAAAACATTGCAGTTTGACACAATACTAATAAATCTCTGCACATCTTTTTTTTTTTAATTCTAATACCAACTTGCTTTATAATTTCATAATGAGAGGACATTAGTGTCGTTTTCAAAAACATACAAACTACCAAAAACCAATAAAAACAATACTTTAAAAAAATAGATATAATGCAGTTTAAATCAAAACCGTAAAAAATAGTAAATTAGAGATTTTTTTTTAGTCTAGATATTATTAATAACAACTAAAATTAGAAATAACCCAAAACCAATCATCGAAACTATGGAGCGGGATAATAACAAAAACAAAATACAAAATTATGGAGGGAAAAATATTTTTTTACATAAACTATTATGGAAAATTATTTTAGAAAAATACACACATTAATTCGATAGGTTAAAAATATACGGAAAATTACCAAACACAAATAAATTGAGAAAATCCATTTCACAAAATAGCAACCAAACATAATAATTAAAAGATTTTAAATACTCCCTAACAATAATCCAAATCTTTGATATAAATCTTCAATTCAAATTCTTAATCTAAATCTCGCCCTATAGGCGGATAGCCTACTAGTTTTAATAGTATAGCCAAATTAATAATAATCTTAGAGAAGTCTTTAAAAGTGGAATATATATATATATAGTTGTGTGCCCTGCGATGCCAACAGTCGTAGACTTTCTACATTCAATGTGTTCTAAACTTTGATGGAAATTTTCAAAATTTCACACCGCATTTTTTTTTGTTTTAAACAATTCACACGGCATCAACAAGTACCGTTTCAGCCCCAAAAAAAATGTATATATTATATGGTATTAGAAGAAATACAAATTTATATTCTTTAGAGAAGAGTATTTGAACTTTTTAATATTAATTTTTGTTAAAACGAGAATACTTTCTTTAACCCAAAAAAAAAACGAGATATACTTTGATATAGCTAGCCATGTGGTGGGCGGTTGTTGACCATTTTTTTTTTTTTTTT
>VBRH01000052.1:3079-17495 GCA_014578085.1 Cardamine resedifolia | reverse complement strand
TTTTTTTTTTTTTTTTTTGAAAAATAATTGTTGACCATTGTTTAGTTATCTTTCTAATCATATACTAGTTCCTTTATTTTCAAATAATGATAATTAAAGAATACAAGACAAATAAGATTACAGGAATCATTGGAATTACAATCATTTGAGGTCTATATTTATACTTAAACTAATAAAATCTTGAATGTTTTTAACAAAAAATAGAATCTTGAATGTTTAAATGACAAGAAATGTTATGCAAAACTTACATGTGCCACCGATATATATCTTTTGATGATTCTTAATCTAGACAATAATGTGCAAGTGCTTTTTGTTTTGGTCGTGTTATTTCAGAGTTGTTCTAAACAGAGAGGGCAATAAGCTCAAAATACAAAGCTTAGAAACAGAGCAAAATAGAGAGAATCACAGCAATAAAGAGACGACTACGAGCATCTTTCTTGTTCGATTTAAAATCAGTTAATATTATATATGTTTAGACAGGCCACATTCTAGAATTTACATAACAGAAACGTTTAGGCCTGTAGATTTCAAGCCCATTTGTTTTTTTTGGTTTTAATGTCAATTTCAAGCCCATTTTAATAACCCTACTTGCACGTAAAGCAAAAATCATCAAAGATTTTGCGACGCTATAGAAGTTATATATCCACTGTAAAACAAAATTCAGGGTTTTGTATAAACCTTTATCTCTGAAGTCAGAACAAATCGTCTTCACAATGTCTATGCTTCTCAGACATCTCAGGAGAGATCCGTTCGTAAGCTTTTCTTTCTCTCTTTTTCTCTTTGTTTGTTACGATCGATGTATGATTGATATTTTTGACAGGGACGACACCAGAGCCTTAGGTTCTCATCTTCTTTATCACAAAATCAACCCTATCTCATCCTTGGTGGCGATTATTGTGGGGTTAGTCTCAACAAGGGTGAGAACGTGGGGCATCTCAAGTATTATGATCCTTGTGAAGGTGATGTCAAGGTTTCAGAAAAGATAGTGGCTATGCAGTTTTTTGAGTTAATGGCTGGGTTTGGATCATCTCATGGTTGGGTAGCTTCTTTGAACATACGTGATGCTACAATGTCTCTCCAAGATGATGTTAACCCTAACACTGATTTGGATTCATCCCCAAAACGTATTTCATTGCCTCCTTTTGTCACTTTGCCTTATTGCCAAACCCAACTTGTCACTAACGTGGCCATAACCCTACATTGAGCCACTTGAGGTTGCAAAAGCTTCCCAAGTTAACGCAATCCAAGTGGGAACTGTTGGACTCATGTCTCAAGAGGGAAGACTTGGTGGAGTCGCCTACCGGTGAATCCTTTCTGGTTAAATGGTACAGCGATAGCAACGATTTGGCCAAAGTGCAAACTAAGCGTTTCTTGGTGTTCAAGATAGATGAGGAAGGAAATGCTTTTTACACTGAAGACATTGGGGATCTTTGCATTTTCTCGTCCAAGTCCGAGACTTTCTGTCTCTCTGCAAGCTTGTACTCTGGCCTCACCCCTAACTCTGTCTATTTCGTTGGCTTCGACGACATTGGAGTTTTCAAGCTTGCCACTTCCACCATCCATCCGATTCCGACCTTAAATCCCGACAATTTGCCGTCCACTGTTCCTTTCTGGCTCCAAAATTAGACTAGTTATTCCATTCATTATTGTTAAGATTTTATTCTTCTCTTCTTGTTTTCGCCGTCTTTTGATTTGGTCTTTTGGCTCAGGAATTTTATTTAGAGTTTGAATTTTTCAATATATATATGCTGTGTTACATTAAGTGTAACCATTTTACTTTGCAAAGTCTAAATCTTTACAATCAATGTTGAAGTGGTTAATTTGAAACTGATGTCTTAATATGTAATAAAATTAATGCTAAGCATGGGAACATTGATAAAAATACTCGTCGGTGTTGAAGATAATCTTTGTAAAAATGAAGTACATAGACTTTGATCAGGTATATCTATCTAGTATCCACAACATATATCTGTTATCGATCATATACTTCTTAACAGGTCTTTGTTTTGTTAACTCCTCGCAAAATGTTATAATAGTTTCGTATAGATTTAATCATGGCTACTATTTGGTTAGTTTTGGTTGATCTCGATCGGTTTGTGGCTTCAGCTGAGTGTTAGACTATAGGGTTAGATAGGTCACTAGGGATTCGATGGTGAAAAAGCTAAGTTCAAATTACGTGTCATCTCTATATATCTTGCAAATTTGATAAATCTATAGTTGATTATAGAAAGTGTGTTAGTTGTTGTTCGTTATTTTAAACATATTAAAATAATTTCTATTTAAAAATTGTTAAATTTACTTTTTAAAATATATTTTAATTTTTAAAAATTACAAAAATTAAATCCTGCCTAACTCTATATATTTCATAGGTTACGGTTTTGGTGTTTATGACCTCGCAAACAATACTATTAGTCAGGACTTTATTGGCAATCATTTACCAGGCTCATTTGGTGGCCCGTACTGGATTCCTCCGTTTTATGATCTCTAGCATTTTTCTTTTCTTTTTTGTTCCGTAAATTAATCAGTTTCATTTACATCTTTCTAGTTTTATAGAAGGGATTAAATCTTGGTTTAAACTTTTTTTTATCTATCTTCCATTTCTTTTCTTTTTTTTGATAACTTATCCATCATTCCATTTCATATACGAGTTTAAATGTTGTCACAATTTTAACTAATATATACTCCTATTTTTTTATTATAGGATGTTTATGACGATTTGCAGTGTATTTTATCATTGACTAAAAGATTTTTGGTTAGATACTAAATTATGTTTTAATATAGAATTATTTTTTTAATTCTGTGCTTTTAACTAAACTATTATATATAATGAAATAGAGAGAGTATTTTTGAATAATTAATGAGATTGTTGGGTTTAAATAATTTCAACTTTATCCAAATTTAGATAACTCTTTTTTCTAACTAAAAAATTTATCTGTTTACTTCATAAAGATAGTTACTACTTACAAAATTTTTTTTTGTTAAATTTTTTTTTATTTATTTTAAAAAAAAAACTCACACACTGGATGGTCCTAATCTACTTTAATAAGTATTAAACATAGATCCACAATATTATATTAACATCCCGGTTTCAGAAATGTGGGGTCCATGCAGATATGTTTAAAAGAATTTATTTGACCACTATGCCACCAAAATGTACTTATCTTTTCTGTCAACTATTCCGAGAGAACTCTATAGTTAAGCGTGTTTATGTTGAAGTAATTTCAGGATGAGCGACCTACCAAAAATGATTGTCGGTACCGTGCGAATGAGGACAAAATACGAAAAAAAATCATCTGGTGATTTGTACGGTCGGTAAACAAGTCTTTAAAGCTTTTCGAACATAGCGAACACGTCGGATAAGGGTGGACCCACGGACCGAGAGAAGACATGGACCCATTAAAAAAGTGGTGGTCGAGGCGTAGAGGTGTCAATTGGGTCAGTAACCCTTTGGTTATGCCGAAGTAGATCCACTCCGGGGCAGGTATGGACATAAAATTTTATGCCCATTAAAAAGCGAGCCTCATGGATAAGCCCATTGTGGACCGCGGGTCTAGCGGGTTTTGTCCGCGGATTAGCAGATCAGCCTGCAGACTATCAATTTTTAGTAAAATAAATAAATTATATATTTAAATAGATAATTTTATATAGTTAATGAATTATAAGTAATGATATATTTGAAAATATAAAGAGTTTTTATGAATAAAAATTAAAATATTTACAAAAATAGTAATATTAAAATAATTTATATTTAAAAATTGTTAAATTTAGTTTTAAAAATATATTTTAATTTTTTAAAATTACAAAAATTAAATCCGCGGGCCGGCCCGCTTACCCATTAGACTTAGCGGAGCGGGCTTGGACATAATTATATAAACCGCGGTCCTAGCAGACCGGCCTGTTGCGGTCCAAAAAAGGTAATCCGCGACGGGACGGGCCAAATGGGCGCGGGCTCGCCCGTTTGACATCTCTATCTGGGTGTTACAATTATTTTTTATAAACTCGACAATTACTTTAATTTGATATTATATAATGTGCATATTAGTATTGCATAAATTTTAAATACCAAAATAGTTTTTATTTTGATTATTTTTCATTTTTCATTTTTTCATAGTAAATTAGATTTTATTTTGAGTTTTTTTTTTATCAAAAGGAGAAATAAATTTTAAAAGAATACTCAGTTAATTGAACAAAAAAAAAGTTGTACATCCCACGTAAAATCTCATTATTGGGATGAATTTTAAAGTGTTAACCAAGTATTTCGTGACGTTTCCTCGTCTGCTGAAAAAGATTTCCAATTTTAATTTGCCGGAAAGCTTTGTATATAATTAGGGTTTTTTGCGGATATGGGCTGGTTTGATAAATTTGGTTTGCTCTCTCTTTGGCGCAGCCACAAATCCAACCCTAGTTGACTACTTTTTCTCAGTTTTGTCAATGTCTTCCCTGATCAACGAATTTGCCGGTAAGATTCCCCAATCAATCTGTTGTTTTCAGTAAATTAATAGTATACAGCATCATCTGAAAGTTTTTAATATTCTCATCAGAGGCGGAGACGGGCGTCTTCTGGGACATGGTGGATTGCGAAATTCCTAATGGCGTCTCTCTTGAGATGGTTTGTGAGAATATCAAATCAGCTCTTGTGGATGATGGTTATCGTGGTAAAGTGTCAATCACTGCTTATTGTGAGATGAAAAAGAGCAAAGCCATAGTGGCGTTTAAATCCTCTGGAATAATCAATCTCGTATGCTCAGGAGATAGACGTGCAAGGCGCAATCAGATGCTAGAGGACCTTGTTTTCTTTGCAATAGACCATAAACCATCAACTCTTATGGTAATCTCACGAGACATCTCAAAAGACTCGCTGTTCGTCCAACATCTTCTCACTTTGAAAGACAAGAATCGCAATCTTCTCTTGGCACAGATTGATACCGTCACTGGAGACCTTTTTGCTAGTGTAAGTTCAATATGGTACTGGACAGACCTAGCTAATAAGCGGACAAGTTGTACCAATGAAACCATACAAGCTCCAAAACGTCTGCGTGTAGCGGAATCTACTCACAGTGTCGTGCCAATAAGCGGGCAACTACAACCCTGAGGCCTAGTCTCTTGCTTGTGTTTTTTTTTAAATCACCTTGGAAGAATATTTACGACAATTTTTTTGTGTTTTTAAGAGTAATGATTTTGGTTTTCTATAAACAATAATAATGAGTGAAACTAAAAGATGGATTATTTAACTTAGTAGTAAGTTATATTACGAATACATCAAATTTTCTCTTTAGTTAAAGAGGAAGAGAAACCAACAAAATGTTTCATGCAGAGACCACTGATAATGGCTCTCTCTAACCCGACAACACAAACAGAATGCACAGCTGAAGAAGCTTCTACTTGGAGTCGGACCAATGGTGTGGAACGAAACTCTTGCAACCTATGCACACGAACGAGCCAGAGACTGTGCCATGAAGCATTCCTCGGGACCATTCGGCGAGAATCTAGCCGCGGGTTGGGGAACAATTCGCTACTGAGTAATATTGGATGACGGAGAAGGAAAATTACGATTATGACAATACACGTGTGGTGGTGATGGTGTGTGTGGACACTACACTCGGTTCGTCTCGGTTGTGGCTCGGGAATGATGAGTCTATTTGGGTGATTTGTAGCTATGTGGCTCATCATTCTTTGGGTTTTTTTTCAGCTTGATCCACCATAGCATGCAAATTAGCTTAGTATAATGCAAGACGGGTTATATGAGGTGTGTCGCTTTGACATGTCTAATAGTACAATTGCATTCATATAAAAATAAACATAAACTTGATAATGAAACATTCTCTATTATAATTGTGGGACAGAAGAAAACATTAATATAATAATCAAAACTGCTAATTAAGCTTGTGAAGCTGAGCCCTGTCCCTGTCCCTCCTTGTAAGCTTGCACCCTCTTAGCTCTTTTTTCAAGTCTAGCTTGACTGTACTTGTTCTTCTTCTTTCTTAGCCTTTTTCTGCTGTGGATGAGATTCTCGTCTACACCAAAAACACTATAGTAGTTCCACGCTTCAGTGGCACTCTCTCTGAGTCCAGCTACTGCTTCTTTATTGTAGCCCAAATAGACTTCAAAACCTCTCTTTCGGACAGAAGATATGATCTTCATGAAGTCTTGATCGCCTGTCAAGAGAAGAATGGGACAAGGAGGCCGTTTGTCACACACATACTGAAGAAGTGCGACTTTTGCCCCTTGGTCGGCTGCATCTTTATCTGAAAGATTAAGAGAAATATTATTAAAATAAACTAAAAGAGACAAGGTTGTAAAAGAAAGATTATTAAACTAAACTAAACTAAAAGACAAGGTTGTTAATTACCTGTTGATGGTGGCACATGGATCAAGTCAATGTTGTTCTTCTCATGTTCTTTCAGATATTCATACTTACTCTTGTTCAAAGTTTTCACATCTCCAAAGCCCACAAACCCAGTCACAAAAAAATCCTTCTCCTTAAGGAAGTCCACGATATGAGGATATAGATCTTCAGCTTTATAATAATATGGGATTGGACAGTATGCCCAATCCCATATTATATGCAAAGGACGAAGTTGGGTTGATATGGAAGGCAATCTCAGGTAGATACTTTCACCGACATCGTTCTTGTGTGCATACTCTACAGAAAACTTGCCTTTGCCACTGCAATATAATATAAAAAGAGAATTTTATCATGTATCCTTATAGTTCTATATAGGCTTTTATCAATAAAAAAAAAACTATACCTTTTAGTCAAAGATTCAAGAGACTTGGTTGCATTAGAAGGATATCCACCAACTGCTTTCCTGATTTCAGCATCTGTTGCCTCTTCTGTATAACCATAGACTAACAAAGTCTTGGTATTTCCTCCTGACATTGACACGTAGATCTAGGGTTTTGAGAAGAATTAAGTAGATCTAGGGTTTTTAGTTTTAATAGGCTATCCGTTTCATTAGTTTTAAAAGTTTTTTTTTTTTTAAATATAACATGTTTCCATATTTAGATTATCTCGTTATTGGTTTGATTTTTATTATTTTTACTGTATTATTTATAGGTTTCGGAATCCCTTTTTCCCAAGGATATATAGGATCTGCGATAGAGGAATATATGTGTTTGGCAGTTACAATCCAAGTTTATAATCAGACACTGAAGCTAATTCATATGAAACAGAAAGCTTTAAACATCAAATCATCAAAAAGCTCTAGTTATAGTGGTAACAGAGAGAATGATATTCAACTTACGGCGATAGCAAGAACCGTTCAGAGTGAGTGTTAAGAGACCCTTTCCCATGTGCAATATTTTTTTTTGATAAAATTTCTGGTTGTTTTTATTATAGCTAACTGTTACATAAATGAAAGTTTTAGTGCTTTTTCCGACATCGACTTCCGGGTTGAGCAATCCCGGTACAAGAGCAGTAAATTACAACGATTACTAAAAGAAGAAAGAGCCCCCAAACCAAAGCTGGAGAATATTTGAGTACTTTTCGCGGTGCCGTCTTGCAGAACAAGTATTTCGAATACCCTTATCGATGAGCTTGAAAAGAGTTTCAGCCGGAGTGTGAATTCCCGTATGAAGACGTGCGTTTCTCTCTCGCTAAATAGCGTAGATGACAGCTTGCGCCATGATGAGACGAAGATAGGCCATAGAGGTGCTTTGAAGAGGAGACTTGAGCCAAGTAAGAAAGCAAGACCATGTGTTAAAACCCATGAAAGGAAAGTGAATCTTAGCGAGGCACCATCTCCAAATGTCATAACTGTAGGGGCACCTTAGAAATAGGTGGTCTCTAGATTCACTATAGATCTCGCAGAGGAAACAAGTGTCCTCCTCGACTAGGCCCCAGTTACGGAGTTTTGATAGAGTTGGCAACCTGTCCCAGCAACATAGCCACATCATAAAAGAATGTTTAGGGATAGAGCCTGAGAACCAAACCTGACGGTACCATGAAACCTCTGGAAGAGACGGTTTCAATTGCTTCCAAGTGTCTGCAAAACTGAAACTACCTCTAGGAGTTCCTGAAGAAGAAGACCAGAGGTAGCGATCCGTCACGTATTCATCTAAACGCACCGAAGTCAGGTAAGTGAGCAAGATCTCTGTATTGCTGCTACGAGCCCCTCTGAAATTCCAACTTTCAATTGATGAAGCATCAACGACTTTTGAGTTTAGAGAAAGCCCTAATATTCTGTGTTCTTTTGGTCCTAGGAATGTGTATAACTCACCAAATGGTGTCCAAGAGTCATACCAAAAAGAGCATGATTTACAAAGCAGGTGAAGTAAAACTAGATTTACAAAAGTATTATTCACCTTTGGATTTGATATACACAGGAGGAGAGGAGAGGAGACCAAAGGGCCGAATGTTTTGTTCTCCATATTGTAGCATCCGCTCCAAAGAACGGATCACCATATCAATGCCCGGTTCTTCAGACATATATAGCAACCATTGCTAATCCAAGCTGCACAGCTGGACCCTGGTGGATGTCATGATCTTTCTCAAGAAGGTCTTGGACCTTAACATATTAAGTAGGAGTCAACAACTAAACTAAAAGCAATGAACTGTGTCAATTAACCACCAGCATAATCGATTAGATACACCTTTAGGACAGTATAAGCACAGGAAAGAAGTGTCATATATCATGACAATACTTTCTAATCTTCTCATTGAACGTCTTCAGCTGTAACATCTACACTTTCCTGTAGATAATGGAATAAGTAGATGTTGAGCAACGCAAATAATGATTACGTACAAAGAGCAAGATTAAGTACAACACATAGTCCAAGACCAAGTGGCAAGAAACGAGTGAGGGCATCTCCCAGCTCTTTAAACATCCACTTTACAGAATTTCTAAACTATCAAGATTCATATGCATATCGTTATAAAAAAATAAAATGTTTCATATAATTTTTAAATTTGACATAAATGTTAAGGTATTTTTTTATTAAAAATCACTATAATTAAATATAGAGCAATTCTCTTAAATATCATCAAATCAAGTTTTTGTGACACATTTGACATAAATTTTTTTTATGCATACCACAAATATCATTAATTTCATATTTTTAGGGTTTAGGATTTAAAAACTCTAAACCGTATCCCTAAAAACTATATCCTAAACCCTAAACCCTAAACTTTAAATCCAATAAATAAAATTATTAACTTTATAAAATGATATAAATGTCTAATAATATTTTTGATGCTATTTTTCACTAAAATTTTTTATTTGATGCTATTTTAAGGAATTTCTCTTTTAAATATTTACATAATTACATATATTTACATATATACGTAATGTAATCAAAGTTAGTTTTCAAAATTTTAATTAATTGATTCTATGTCTGTCTCAAATACCTTATCAAGAGAAAATATGAATATTCTAATCGATTCAATTAACATAATCTTTTTGTCGTTGTTTAGAAGATTTTTTTTCTAAACCAGAATCTTACAAATAAAAAAATTGATAGCATACTTAATTAAAATTTTGTTATTAAAAGCCCACATGCATGGTTGAAGAAATGCCCAACGAAAATTAATCTTGTCAAAAAACCTTATAGTATATATATATATATATTTTTTTTTAAAAAAGGCTTAAAATTAATCGTCCATACCACTGTCCTCTTACAAAGTCAGCTAATTATGGGCTTTTAAAAAAATGGGCTTTATTCGATCCTTTTATTTTTGATCTTTCACACATTCGACCCCATATTTTAAATCCCACCTGTGGATGAGAGTCTCTCTAAAACCTTGGCTTCCTCCGAGCTCTGTTTTCTCCGGCAATGTCGTTGAAACTCAACACCCCTTTTCCAATTTTCGCGCCATATCTATTTCCTAATCCTAACCCAAGAGCACCCACCGAGATCAGATTCTCTAGGTGGGGCAACGCTAATGCCGAGCGGTTCGAGCAGCGTCGCCGGAGCCAAGAGGAGCTTGAGGCTGAGATCCGTCGCGACCGCCGTTTCGACGCCGCCACTAAAATCGTCCATACCCACGATTCCGAATCCGCAGCTTCTGAGCCTAAAACGTCGCCGTTTAGATCAAGAGGCACTCCTTCACTTCCCTCAGCTCGATCAATTCCGGGTCGAAGATCCAAATACTCCAAACCCGATTCAGGACCCAATAGACCCAAGAACAAACCTAGAGTTCCCGATTCACCGCCGCAATTAAACGCTAAGCCAGAGGTTAAGCTAAGTGAAGATGGATTATCTTACGTCATCAATGGAGCTCCTTTCGAATTCAAATACAGTTACACAGAGACGCCAAAGGTTAAGCCTTTGAAGCTTCGTGAGCCTGCTTACGCGCCTTTTGGGCCTACTACGATGGGAAGGCCATGGACTGGTCGTGCTCCGCTTCCTCAATCGCAGAAAACGCCGAGAGAATTCGATTCTTTCAGATTGCCTCCTGTGGGGAAGAAAGGGGTGAAACCGGTGCAGAAACCGGGTCCTTTTCGACCCGGGTTGGGTCCAAGGTATGTTTACACGAAGGAGGAGATATTAGGAGAGCCATTGACCAAGGAAGAGATAAGAGAGTTGATTACTTCTTGCTTGAAGACAACAAGGCAATTGAATATGGGTATAAAAGCTCAATACTTTTTTGTTGAATTTGCTTGATTCTGTTTTAGCTCAGACATTGTTGTTTAGGTGTAATAGAAGACGATATGATGAAAAGTTTTTGTCTTTTCTCAGGTAGAGATGGTTTGACTCATAACATGTTGAATAACATACATGATTTGTGGAAGCGGCGGAGAGTTTGTAAGATTAAATGTAAAGGAGTTTGTACAGTCGACATGGATAATATTTGCGAGCAATTAGAGGTTTCTCCTTGGAACTGTTTTATTATAATTTATTCATATTAGTAGACAATGCATGGATCATGCTTTTACAAATCTATTGTATTCGTCTTCATGAGATTGTGTATTGAATTGGTAGGAGAAAGTTGGTGGGAAGGTGATATACAGAAGAGGAGGTGTGCTTTTCCTTTTCCGTGGAAGAAACTATAACCACAGGACAAGACCGCGCTTCCCTCTTATGTTGTGGAAGCCTGTAGCACCTGTTTATCCGAGGCTGATTCAACAAGTGCCTGAGGGTTTAACTCTTCAGGAAGCTAACGAGATGCGGAGGAAAGGACGAGAGCTCATACCCATATGCAAGCTAGGTAAGCATCAGGATAAAAATAATCTTGATATGGGGTTTTTCAAGACCAACAATGTTAACTTTTACCTGAGTTGGGTTGGGTCATGTAGGGAAGAATGGTGTGTATTGTGACCTTGTGAAAAATGTGAAAGAAGCATTTGAAGTTTGTGAATTGATTCGGATCGATTGTCAAGGCATGAAAGGCAGTGATTTTAGGAAAATTGGTGCCAAACTCAAGGTTTGATCTTTATCCTTAGTCACATATGTTTTGTTATTTTAAATTTCTGTGCTTACAACCTCTTTGTTGAACCTGTTGGTTTTGTTATGGCTCACTTCGCAGGATCTTGTTCCATGTGTGCTCATTTCTTTTGAAAACGAGCAGATTCTTATCTGGAGAGGACGAGAATGGAAATCTTCTCTCACAACTCCAGATAAAAAAGATGATATCCTTGGAGATATTGAAGTTGATACTGCGTTTCCAGAAGATGATGAACCATCGGTGTTACCAAATCAGACTCAAACTGTGACCCAGAACTCTCCGCTAGATTCTATGGAATTACAAGATTATCCAGATTGTCATGATTTGAGCCCTTCAAATGTAGGTTTCTCGGAGATGCAGGGCACAAGCAGTTCTTTACAGAGCTCATCCACAGAAGATGTAACTGAGCTAACTGCAGATAGTTCCCTTGGAGAAGATCAAGAACCTGAACACGATTCAGAAATATCTGAAGAGATCAGCAAACAAAGCATAGAGAGAGTTCTGAATCTGATGAAACAAGCTATAGAGAACGGGAATGCGCTTGTGTTAGACACTACTGATCTGGACGCAGATAAAGTCTTTGCAAAAGCTGTCGCCTTTTCAACCGTAGCTGCTTCGGGACCAATTTTCCAGCATGGCTTGAGAAAAGAACCAATGGTTAAGAAGCAGGATAAGAAGCAAGAAAGTCGAGAATTTGGGTACCGAAACTTGGAGGCAAAGACAAATAATGTTGTGGTTTCTGGAAAAAGAGAAGTTGCAGTGAGTAAGGAAAGAGAGGTGAAGAAGGAAGAGGGATTGAAGAAGAAAATGAATGAGTTTGATGAAGATTACAGAGAAGTAATACCTCATGGAACACTGAAGCTAGATGAATTAGCTAAACTACTTGCATAATAAAATTATATGTATGTTATTTGTATTTGTTGAGTAGTGTATAATGTAGTCTAATCATCATTATCAAACGTGTAATTTTAGATTTTATAAATACTAAGAGAAGCCGAGAATGGAGACTTTGTTGCCTATCGCATAGGAGAAGTTATAGATGGTGAAGCCGTAAGTTATAAGCTATCACTAAAAGTCTTATTGTGTTTTTATAAGACTATGTCTTGTGTTTTGAAGTTTTAATCCATTTTTTTAATCTCTCATTGTTTTCTTTTATTCAACTTGATAGACTTATTAACATAAAAGAAAACTATATCCTGCTTAAAACTCACTACAGTATGGATTTGGTACAAAAGTGAAAGTTTTACCAACATCTAAATACTAGTATCAAAATTATTCATTGTATTTATTGATTCTTTATCTAATTTAGTAAATTTGACAAATACAGTTTTCTTGATGTTAAAAAAAACATTAGTTTTCTTTTAATTTTTTACTCAGATTTTAAATTTCAAAATAAATTCTCAATTTGACAATTATTAAAATTTAAGGAAATCGAAAGACATATGGCATTTCACATAAAAAAGGGTCATTTCTTCCACAATTCAAAGTCAAGGACTCAAAGCATTTATTTTCACAAATATCCACATATTCAATTCATATTCATTCACCTTCATTTCCGCTCCAACAATTCCTTAATTAATCACCATCAAAACTTATGCTTTTCATATTAATTTCTCTACAACTACATCCATGGACCTAGACTTATTTTATAGTTTTAACTTATTCCACCTATTTTATTTTATTTCCACTAATTCCACCTTGCAATCCATGCTTCTCAATGAGATCAATAATGATGTCACGTTGATAATAAATTATTGCGTTTAAATCAAAACCAAATTTTCACATCTCTGTCTCTCCAAATTCATAAAAGCGACTTTTTGTTTCTTTGTGTTTTTTTTCCTCAAAACAATGAATCCATCACAAAAAATCTCAATTCTCTTCTTCTTCCTCGATTATGTCTCTGCTCAATCTCCTCCTCCTCCATACTTAAGCAGCGACCTCTTCAAGCCAAGCTTAGCCATCATCACAGGAGTTTTCTCCATAGTCTTCACTCTCACCTTCGTTCTCCTTATCTACGCCAAATGCTTCCACAACGATCTCCGATCAGAGAGCGACGGTGAGGGAGACAGAGGACGACAAGATCGTCTATGGCAAGGACTTTTCAATAGGTCTTCTCGATTCTCTGGTTTAGACAAGACAGCAATCGAATCTCTTCCCTTTTTCAGATTCTCTGCTTTGAAAGGGTTGAAACAAGGATTGGAATGTTCTGTTTGTTTGTCTAAATTCGAAGATGTTGAGATTCTTAGGCTTTTGCCTAAATGCAGACACGCTTTTCATATTGGTTGTATTGATCAGTGGCTTGAGCAACACGCCACGTGTCCTTTGTGTAGAAACAAAGTCAATATTGAAGACGATATCTCTGTTTTGGGTTGTAGTAGTAATAGTCTCAGAATCGTAAATGAATCTCAGACAAGAGAAGAAGATTCGAGCTTGGAGATTTACGTCGAAAGAGAAGAAGGAATTAGCGATGGGTCGTCGAGATTCAGTAGTTTCCGGAAGATTCTAAAGAAATCGTTGTTGCTTGAGCGACAAGGAAACGAAGACATGGAGGAGAAGAAGAAGAAACTTATGCATAAATTTAATCACAGGATCGTTGTTTCAGATGTTAAGTTTAAGAACCGTTGGAGTAATGTAACTTCATCTGATTTGACGTTTTTGACATCGGAGATGTTGAATTCGTTGTCAAGCGAGAGATTCTCGTTGTTGGATCGAGTTCAGAGAAGTAACTTGCGTGACAAGGAAGAGATTGAGATGAAGAGAATCTTCAAGAACAAAGACTCATCGAGAAGAGCTGTTTCTGAGATCACGACTGTTCCTAGAGAAAACGCGGTTGGAGGAAGCTATAGCGATTCAACCGCTTCCACGTCACGGAATTATGCGGTTGCTACGACGACGGAGGAAAGAAGACGGCGGTTATGGTTGCCGATCGCTAGAAGAACGGCTCAGTGGTTTGTTAACAGAGAGGAAAATAGTGAATTAAACACGACACGCCAAAATCTTAACGTATAGTTTTTTTTTTTTTTTTTTTTTTTT
>VBRH01000051.1:153197-166133 GCA_014578085.1 Cardamine resedifolia | reverse complement strand
ATATATGTTTCCCAACTCATCTTGACCAAAGAAGATAAGAAATGCCAACTCATACTAATATTTGATTAGATGTTTTGACTTAGGAGGTCGTATTAATTATCAATATGAATCTTACGTTTTATCTACAAAGATGAATACGTAATTGAAACTTCAAAAGGGCTTAATACAGCTGATTAATTAAATTTAATAGCCCATATATAAAGATTAACTAAGGGCCCATTGAGCCCATATAGCCTCTCGAAGTATCTGAAAAATACCGAAGAGAGTGAGATACAACAGAAGCCGAAACCCTCACCGGCGATGGCTCTGATCACCGCGCGGCGCACCTTAGCGACACTCTTAACCAAAGCCATTTCTTCTTCAACTTCTTCTTCTTCGTCGTTTTCTACGCTCTCTTCCCGTTCTCGATTCGCCATACCTCTAATTGACAAGGTTTCCTCGTCCCGTACCGAACTGGGCCCGTGTTACATCGCAACCCGACCCAAGACATCCGGGTCCGGATACTCTCCGCTGAACGATCCTTCGCCGAATTGGAGCAACCGTCCGCCAAAGGAGACGATTCTTCTTGATGGATGCGATTACGAACACTGGCTCATCGTCATGGAGTTTACTGATCCCAAACCCACTGAAGATGAAATGATCAATGCTTATGTCAAAACCCTTACATCCGTCGTTGGCAGGTAAATGCAAATCTCTTAACATTTGATTAAATTTAACTTTAACCAATTAGTATGTGCATTTGATATCTATTCTGATGGATTTTGTGGTTATGGCTTATAGCGAGGAAGAGGCAAAGAAGAAGATTTACTCGGTTTGCACTTCGACCTACACTGGCTTTGGTGCTTTGATCTCTGAAGAGCTTTCTTGCAAAGTCAAAGGTATCAACTTTTTTCCTTTTTGCAAAGTCAATGCTTGTGTAGCTTGCCTGTGCCTTTAAAGAGTTTCTATATTTTCTTTAGTGGTTGATGCAAGGAGGGAACTTATCTTGATCTTGTTCTATCTTTAACTATTGTCTGTAGAAGTACGATGATGAAGAACATGGTAACTGTTAATACTGTCAGAAATCTGATCCTGAGTTTTGATTCTTTAGGATTGCCTGGTGTTCTCTGGGTGCTGCCGGATTCCTATCTCGATGTACCAAACAAAGACTATGGAGGTGTGTAACGTTTTTTTTTGTTTCTTCTGAATGATTGGGATATGAGATATATGATTCTTATTGAAACTATCTGCTGTCTTTGGCTCTGATGTTCAGGTGACTTGTACATTGAAGGAAAGGTCATACCCAGACCACAGTACAGGTTTACAGAACAGCGTCAAACCAGGAACCGGTCTAGGCCAAGGTACGATCGGCGCCGTGAGACTATGCAGGTGGAGAGGAGAGAGCCAACACAGAACTGGAGTAGCCAAAATCAACAATCGTCACCACCGCCACCATCCATGGGTCATCAAGCTTCAGTTAATCCGGGAGATTTCAACAAGCCCAGTGCGTAATAGTATAAACACTAGCTTTTAACATGAACAAGTATGCTTTTGTAATGGAGTTTACTAGGCTTTATGTTGTTACTTTCAATTATCCACATAATTATCATTCTTGTTTCCAAAGATTAAACTCCTCTAAATGAGGGTAAAATTATAGAAATCTATGGGTGAATTGCAAGCGAAATTAAATGTATATGTACACTGCATAATATATACACAAAGAGATAATAAGATGCTAATTGGGACTGTGATTTAGGAATTTTAAACCTAATCGAAATCACCACGATTCACGGGATTGTCAGCACACCGGAGATAATGTCAAATTCAACTTCTCCCTTTCACCGTCCGTCACGATCCTCACTATCCTCTTGAACGCGAAGTGCACACAATTAGACAAAGCGATCCAACAAATCACTTCGTACACGAACTCCATTGCTGGATCCGACCAAGACGAAAACGAAGACTCGTCCCAATTTTCCCTTCCGAAACCACCGCCACCGCCGGAGTTCCATCCCTTCCCGCCTCCATTGTTTCCACCACCACCAAATCCGAATGGACCGTCGTTTCCACCGAAATCGCCTTCTAATAGAAAACCACCAAAATCGCCTCCGTCTTCTGAATCACCACCATACGAGACTCGCCTGGTACGCCGCTTTTTACGGATCCGGCGGATTGTCTTATAAGAGCTAGATCTCACCGGTGGAGGAGCGATTGCATCAACGGGAAAGATAACCGCCGTTGATTGAACGATCCCACCGGGAGATTGATCAACGGAAGAATCAGCGAAAGAAATGTGATTGGCCAAATCCAACCGATTAAGAATAGATTTACCAAACGCGATGCCTTGCTTGGCCGTGCAAACTGCGGCTGCATCGGCGATCAAAGAGAACTCCATGATCTAGAAATCCCGACGATGTTCGAATTTTTCTCCCAAATCCACAAAATAATTTTGGATTAGGGATTTTACAACTTGCCGGAAAATTCGGGTAATGACGGCAATAAATCAGAAACCTGAATCGGATCCGATGGAGGCGGATTAATTGGACACGTAACTAGTTTGCGCGTTGAATAGAGAGCCACGTGTTTTGTATTAACAAGTGAGTGTCTTGTATTAACACGTGAGTAACACGCAAGAAGGGCCCATAAAACGTGAAAACCCTAAACCTGTGGGCTATTCCTCGGAAAAATGCGGATTCTATTCATTAATATAACAAAATATGGGCCAAAAAAGGCAATAATCATGGAACCGAAGTCTTCTTTGACCAAAAAAACTTTTCTCAACATTCTTTGACCAATTTCTCAAGGGAATATCCCCCTACCTTGATCACAAATCAAAGTAGTTTGAAACTAGAAGTGATTATAAAGTAACATATGTGATTTTCTAATCAATTTTTATGGCATTTCACATGTTTTAATGTTCTTCTGTAAGTTCCCTCTTTTTTTGGTCAAAAGTTATGCCTTCTCTAAATAAACATAATATTGAAGTTAAATTTCTAGTATAATGGCTAAAATTTTCACTGTGGGTCCATAAAAAAAACTCTGCAGATTCATAATCGACATTTTTTTATGACGGGCTTCACGTGCTCACTGACACCTGGTCTGAAGATCCATGGCTTTCATATAATTTGTTCATCTGTTAATCTTCATCAAATATGGATTAGTCATACATTTATGATATAACTTTTCCTGATATTTTTTCTCGTAGTATAGAAGTCCACATAAGGAAATGAATATTCGGATAGTTAGTGGAGAAGGTACGCGCAGTCCATCTCCAACGGTAGCAAAACGGTTATTTTAATGTTTTACTATAAACATAATATTAATGACTGTTATTAAAATTACATTTAATAAAATTTCAGGATGTAATTAGGATTATTTATTGATAATCGAGAAATTAGCATCCCATGTGATTTTTACTTTCGGGTGACCAAATACAACCGCTATGTTTGACTTAATACTGATTTGGAGAAGTGATGAATTAGGTTTCGAATATATTTCTGAATATATTGTTTGGCTTCATGACAACAAGTCAACCACAAGTAAAACATATAGTTTATAACTATTAGTCTATTAATCTCCATTATATAATATACTATATGTGTTTTGAGTTTATTTTTATTTTTTTCTTATAGATCAACGTGCATGTAACATTAGACACATACTTAGCTTATGTCCATTACTATTTTTGTGGTCTCAAGTTATAGTCAAACATCAAACACCAGAAAACAAATCACGGAATCCGATCTAAATTCAATTTTCAAAGCAAAGCTAGAGATATTTATAATATCATTTCAGTTTTACATTAGTAGTACTAGTATTTTTTTATATCTAGACATGACTCCAAGGTTTTTGATTCAACCCATGTAAAATTTTGTGCTAAGAAAAGGAACCGATACATAAATTTCTCGCAGCTTCAGTATTTTCATGTAAACGGTAAAAGTAAAAGAGAAGTTGGGTAATCGCTTCATCTTCTCTTTCTCCGCCTACTCTGATTAATTGTTTCATCATTTTCATCTGATTCCAAATAAAGGCATCCTCTAGTACATAAGGCTGTTCACTTCTCTTCGGTATGTATCACAAGTTTCATGTTGCACCATTAAATTCTCTACATTTAACAGCTATTAAAACGTCATACATGATCTATGAAGTACTTTCATCATATATTAGAAAACTTCACCTAACTATTATACATTACAATCTACTATCCACACTTTTATGGTGTAATATCATTAATTTCATACTAATACGGAACCATAAACCAAAAACATTTCCACGTATATAACACTTAAATTTTTAGAACTTTTAAGTGGAAGGAGATTTTTTGAGCTAGAGATAGATAGTGACAAAAATTCCTTAGCTGAATTGGTCGTTAATCCGTAACCGGCTTATGTTAAAAGTTTATAAATTATAACAAAACTTTTGACCTTAATAATCTGCTAATTAATAGTTTGATTTGATATTAACCAATAACCGTTAGTCATTGTTTAAACACATCAGAGAAAACAAAGTAATTAACATTTATGTCAGTAGAAGGTAATAATACAGCCGTTTTGGTCAATTTACAACAATTGAAATCTAGTAAACAAATTTTAGTTCAACTCTATTAACTTAGGACTTTTATTTATAAAACTTGTTTTTACTACATTTACGGTAAAAGCGTTTTACAATGTAGCTGAGCGGCTGAACATACGGCAAGTCTTTTTACCACTTAAGTTTTACCCGTTCTTTGATTTGATTTTTTCAGTAAATTTTGTTAAAGTTTTATTTATTTTTCAGTAAATAGTCTTATTTAAAATGGATTAGTATATGTCTTTCTCTCTCCCAATTTAAAATGTCTATCCCGCAAAGTCTGCCTGCCTTCTCTTAAAGTATTTTCTCTCTCTCTCTCTCTCGATTCTGCTCACTCCATTTTTTTTGTTCCGAACACAGAAACTCATATCCTTGACCTCCGTTCTCGTGGAAAATTTTGTTGCAATGGGTAAGATCCGATCCGGGCCGGATCCAAAAGCGGCATTGGTCTCAGAGATATTATCCCTATCGAGATCACCAATGATCTCTTCTTGCATTCACATCAATCGTATCTCCGCTTCACGTTTCATCGACTGGTATCTCATTCTCGGTGTATGTTCTTTTCTTTTTTTCCTCTCAGTTTATCTATTTTGTTGCCACTTTTTTTTTGTGATATATAATTTCTAAATAAATTGGACGAAAGTTTTTTTTATTGCTTTTTATTCAAATAAAAAAGAAGAAGAGAACATCGGATATATTTTGATAAAACAGATTCAGGAAGATGCAGAGGTCAAGGTCATACGTAAACGATATCACAAATTAGGTCCAGTTTTATTTCAGTTTCGTTATTTAATTTGATTTTGATTATACTTGTCAATGTTAATACTTATAGGTAAGACGATTTTTTAAGATAAACGTTATTTTTTCAGCTTTGAAGGTTCATCCCGATAAAAATAATCACCCAAAAGCAGATATTGCTTTTAAACTCATCCACGAGGTGCGTAATCCATTTTTATCTTCAATTGTTTAAAAAAAATTCCCAGCAATCTAAACATGAATATATTTAGTATTTCTCGGGACTCGGGAGAGACAAACAATAATACATTATTATAATATGTAATAATGTTTTGTGTGGACATGAATCGTACGCTTAATAAGAGCATCATCAGGTGTTATCCTCGTTCATATTCTCACTATACATACTGTGATCCTATTAACCCGGTTTGGCCATGAGAAATCCGGTTATTTCCTGGTTCAAAGATTCTACTGTAGAGCTGACTTTTTATGTTGTTGTGTCTTCCACGCATTTTAGGCTTATTTATGTCTCTCAGACGAAACAAAGAGGAGATGCTTCAACATTGACCGACGAAAGAACATTTGTCTGAATTGCAGCCGAGTCTCACACAAAACCAAAGAAAACCGTACCGATACTAAACCGAATCGGTTCTGTCAAACCCTCAGGGATATTAGAGACAAGTTCAGAGAAGAGAACAAGGTGATAGAGAGGTGTCTACAAAACAACAGTGCAAAATTCATGGGGAACCGAACCGAGGAAGCCCCGGTGTTTAGTATACCAAACCCAAGCCGGTTTAAAAAGGAGTCGCCGGTTTTTAATCCATCGGATTACAGGTTATGGGGTTATCCACATTTAAGAAACCGGTTGTTCGACAACAACTTGTCGGATTGGGGGATGTTCATGAGAAGCAGATCCACTTGTGTTCACTCATCGTGATGATTTAGTTTTTCTTATTGTTTTCTTTGTATTCTTTTTCATTTTAGTTCAAATAAGTGAGAAAAATCATCTGATTACAATTATATTTTAGTATCAACAGCAACACTATCACAAACTCCTCGGTTATCTAATGTCCAAGTATACAAAGATAAGTAGCTGTTGGCGATTTTTGAGGATTTAGGACATTATAAAATAGCTCTAGTCGTTTTTAAAACAATACTAGGTGATTTCGAAATTATCTTAAAATTACAGCTATAAATTAACAAAAAAAAGTTACGTTAAAAGTTTTTATAATCAATTTGATCGCGACAGTTTATGTTAACAGCTTCAACAAAACCATCCATAGAAGTTAGAATCTCATGGATGTACTTTTCGACACTGTTTTGGGCTTAAATTATTTGAACAGCCTAAAAAATAGCAGCTACGAGTTAACTTAAATGGGCTGAAGGCAGGACATGGGTTGACTGGTGCGTCATTAGACTTTCAACTTCTTAATTTTATCCTTCATATATTTTTCATATATTTAAGTATGATTATTTCTAAAAAAATTTCCTTTTCCAATTGCACCAACAAAACTAAAATTTATAAATTACGATCCCGATTTTACCCGAACTCAAACCCCGACTAAACCCGATTTTATCGAATAGGGATTTAGGGTTTGTTCTTCGTTTCACCATCTCGATTGAGATTGAGATTGAGAGAGACAAGCTTCATCAAGGTTCTACGCGACAGAGAGATGAAGTCAGTGGAGGCTGTCCGTCTGAATCAGAAGGGAACAACGAAAAAGAAGAAGATGAAGCATAGCGTCTCGACGAAGATGACGGAGACGAGGATTCCGACGGAGATTCGAGGTATCTAAAGATTGAAGAAGCCACTTGGAGATTCTCGTGGTAGATCGGTGGGAAAACAAGACGATCATCGTTGGCGAAAATTGGCGATTCTCTGATGACAACCATTGACGAACTGGGATCTAGAGGACCAATCAGCTGTGGTTCACAGTACAGATCATCATCATCTTCGGCCATTTTCAGTAGGATTTGTGGAGGATTTATGTCGCTAGGGTTTGTTTGTGAGAGAGGAAAAGTGTAGGGGAAGAAGACAATCCATGAAAGTTTCAAACATCGGTCCCCAGCAAAACGAGATTGTTGCTTACGCTATTTTTCCACTATTGTTGTTGTTTCAGACAATTTGCATTTTTTTAAAATTGTATAAGTTAATTTTATTTGTGAGAATAACTTAATTTATACAATTTTTACGATAAAAATGTTGATTCTTAATATAAACGATTCGGATTATTTATCTTTCATTTGTCTGAAAAATCCTAAAAAGAACATTGACATTTGTGGTAGCATACAAAGTTACACACTAAATAGACAAAATGCTCTACATCTCTCTCTAACCTGATTCCTCTAATCAGGAATTTTCAATCTATCAAAAAATCAATCTATCAATGTGGAGTCAAATCAATGTGGAAAAAAACAGGAAAGAATCCTAATTTACAAGTTAGAATCAAATTAATGTGGAGTCAATCATGTAAACGTGAGTGGTAGAGAAGACCTGTCTCTTCTAATCTTTCCATAGTTCCTCGATAGCCCCCCGCCCAGGCGAAAATCACTCCGACAGGACCTGACCCTGTTTTCACCGCACAAACCTCCCCATTCCGCTTTGCGGAATGGTTACTTGAACATCACCTCCTTTCTTGGCGGCTTACAAAACCACCTCAGTTCGCTTGAGAGATTAAGGCGGATTTTGCAAATTAATATTTGAGTTGAATTAGAGATTAAGGCGGAACCTTGATGAAGCTTGTCTCTCTCTTTCAATCTTTTTCAATCTCTCTCTCTTAATCTATCACCATCTCGTTTAAATCCCTAAATTCTCAATTTAAATTGGGTTAAATCGATTTAGAGTTAAAACCAGGTTAAATCGGGGTTTAGGTTCAGATAAAATCGGGTTTTGGGCAATCACTATTCGCTAAACATGATTTGCTTCATTTGATCGCAATTTACATATTTTAGCTTCGTATGTATAATTGAGCAGAATAAACAAATTCAAGGGTAATCGTGGTTAAATGTCATAGGAAATAAAATGAAGAAGTTGAGAATCTAGGTTAAATAATGTATAAATGGTAATGTAAAGGGAAGCGTAGGCAGTCAACCAAATACATTCATAACCATAAATTCCAATTATATAATAATGGATGGCTTTATACTGTATATTGGGCTTAAATAAAAGTAGATGAAAGCTTTCATTCATCGGAAATTCCACTATATAACATCCATAAAACCATTAATAATTGACCGAGTATCATATAGCCTTTTCAAACTAAGCTAATGATAATTTGGTCGTCGTCAGCTATCGCTAATTATCAACTAGTTTATCAAGATTGTGCTAAATTTACACATACCAACAAAGCAATTGATATTAAATTGGCTATTTTGAAGCAAATACATGTGGCAAAACGTAATAGAAATTTCAGTCAAAACTTTTAGATATTTTTAGAATCTTTATGCCTTAAATTACAGTGTTAAGGAATAAAAAACCTAGTTCGCGAATCTAGGGACGAGATTGCTATACTTAAATATAGAAACAAAATTGGAATGAAATAATTTTTATCAACTGCCGGGAAAAAATAGTCAAATTGATTATAAACAAAAAAAAAGGATACCATGAAGCAAAACACAAAAGTGACAGGCTGGCAAATTAACGTATGATTGAAGTGGGACCCAATCCATTCGCCTCCGCCCTGTCAGTCCACATGCGCCCCGTCTCCTTCTCATTCCCCACATTTAGTGCTTCCTTCAATGTTATAAGCTAGTCAGGCGTTCAGAGTCAACCTAACGCCTACCTCAAAATCGAGGAGTAAATAAGATTAATCGGGAATTAGTTTTAAAGTTTTTTTAGTATGTTCCAACTTGTTTTAGTTTTATAAATTCATAATAAGCTAATAATAATAGTAATAGTTTATAAATTAATGTAAAATATAAATATATAATTAATTATATAGTTGATTTGTTTTTGATTTCATCGGTACTTTAGTTTGTTTTGTATTTTTATTCCGATTAGAGTTTAAATTCAGAAATTAGATATAAAACTAATAAACATTAATGAATGGTTACTGAGTTCTTTTGTAATTGAGACAAATTTTTATTAAACTGTGTAAAAATTTTGTTTTGTCAAAAAATATTATTAAAATAAAAAAAATCGGTTAGACGGAAATTAATCGACAAAAATCGGTCCAATGATTAATTACACCGATTAGACAAAATCGCGGCAAAAAATTACCGTTGACCAATTAGGCGGCTAGTCGACCGATTTTTAGAACAAAGGTTGTAACCATTTTTTTTACTCTATATTTTTCAAGCCGAATGTTTTATTTTTTCCTCAAAATTATACTTTTAAATCTCATCTTCTCTGATTTTTCCCAAGAATTTTATTTTTATTTCAGGTTTACCTATATGATAATTGTTGGCTCAAAACCTTATATATTAGACTTTCAAAACGAAAAGAAAAATATCATAGATTCCCCTAATATATAGGTCTTATTTTTCCTTTTTATATATATACATATATTTTTGACTAACTTATAATAATATTTTCCTAACATATGGGTCTTATTTTTCCTGTAAAATAGATATAAATATGTACAAATATTTTTGACTGACTTGTAATAATATTGTCCTAACATATGGGTCTTATTTTTAACTATGTACATATATTTTTAGCTAATTTATAATAACATTGCCTGAACGGTGATAAGTCAACAATGAGATATGGGAAAACAGTCCGAAAACAGTCAGAAAACAGTGAAGTTGTATATGAAATTCATTTTTGGCATGAGTGACATAATATAGAAAAAATGAAAATAGTCCAAACTAAAAAAATATTGAAAATAAAAATACGAGACACATGCATTGTCTAAAAGAAAAGAACAAAAAATCTTTTTAATTATTCTGTTGGCCAGGCCACAGCTTAAAACAGCCATTTATCTCTCTTGTATTTTTCTTGCTCATTCTCGTCTTCTCTCTCATATGGTGAGAAGATTTGTCGGCGATAATACGTTACAGATCCCTTAATCTATTTGAAGACAAAATCGGTTTTAAATGCTCAAATAGTGAAAATTAATTATACATTGATGATTTCCTTTTTCACTCTTTCCTTGAATATTCTCTTCTTTCCCATTGTCCAATTTTTTTTCTTTATTCTTCTTATTATTTTCCTTTTTCACATTAACAAAAATCAAGTTATTACGCGCATATATAAGGCTGTAGTTTTGGATGTCAATCTTCTTCCTACCTTATTTTCATATTTTTAAAAGTGAAATAAATGATTTATACTTCTGTAAATTATAAATTTCGTCTTTTCTGTCAATCATACCGTTTTGTCTTGGAATAATAATAAAAAAAAAACAAGCTTCTCTGTTTTGTGTCGTGTGGTAACGAAGAACTCTTCTCCTTCTTCTTCTTATTCCTTCTCTTCTTCTTCTTTTCTCTCTCTCTCTCTCAGTGTCTGGTGTACATTTGGCGCGAAAAGTTCTTGCCTTTATAGCTTTTCTCTTTTATTATCCGACAGCTTCGTAACAAATAAAGATGTCAGTAAGTGCGTTCTCTCTTTTTGCTTCTCACTTAATTACGTCCTTCTGGGGGTTGGGGTTGTCCCTTTCTTGGCTTTGTTTCATCAAACTCGAAACGCTTCATCGTTGCTCTTACGATTACTTCTCTTCATTTCTGATTCTGAGTTTCCTTCATTTCGTTAGATCCGATTCGAAAACAGTTCGAAATATAATGGATCTGTAATCGTAACGCATATTTTGGTCTATCTCTGTTGTAGCTGGGGGCATTAATCTTGATACTGACATTAAGCAGTCTGATTCCGATTCACGCGAATATTCACGGCGCCGGAAAAATATGCGACGATCTTGGCCGGAGATCATTGAGTACAAGACCACACAGTGTCTCCATTTCAGAGTTTGGAGCAGTGGGAGATGGCAAAACGCTCAACACTATTGCGTTTCAAAACGCCGTTTTCTATCTAATGTCTTTCGCCGACAAAGGTGGGGCCCAGCTCTATGTCCCGCCTGGAAAATGGCTCACCGGAAGTTTCAGCCTCACCAGTCATCTTACTCTCTTTATTGAAAACGGCGCCGTTATAGTTGCTTCTCAGGTAATATAGTACTATATACAATGCTTCTTTCTCCTTCCCACATTTATCCCAAACTTTAAAATGGTCCAAAAACAAAAACCCCCAAAAAATTTGTGGCATATGATGAAATTTGTTACTCCAAAAGGATCCATCACATTGGGAAGTTGTTGATCCGTTGCCTTCGTATGGACGGGGAATTGATTTGCCCGGGAAGCGATATAAGAGTTTGATCAACGGCAATATGTTACATGATGTTGTTGTAACAGGTACCAAACAATGATTTATATCTTTTTCATCTCATTTTCACTTGTTATAATATGCTTCAAATTTTAAAATGGTTACTTGATGTTTTTCCATGGTTAGGTGATAATGGAACTATAGATGGTCAAGGCTTGGTTTGGTGGGATCGGTTTACTTCTCATTCCTTAAAGTATAACCGACCTCACCTCATCGAGTTTATTTCTTCTGAAAACGTAATCGTCTCGAATCTTACTTTCTTGAATGCTCCGGCTTATACAATCCATTCAATCTACTCTAGGTAAGAGATACTTCAAACACCATTTAGGCCTAAACCTTTTTTTGGTGTTTTTTTAAAATGATTAAGTGTCAAGTCTAATCACTATCTTTATGCAGCCATGTATATATTCATAAGATATTGGCTCTTTCTTCTCCTGAATCTCCTTATACAATTGGTATTGTACCAGGTTAGTTGTCTCTGCTTCTTGTAGATTGTGTATATAAGAATAGAAAATGAAATTGTCTTACTTATGTTTTGTTATGTTTCTCAGATTCATCTGATAACGTCTGCATCCAAAACTCTACCATTAATGTGGGATATGATGCCATTTCCCTCAAAAGCGGTTGGGATGAATATGGAATTGCATATTCTCGTCCCACTGTAAATGTTCATATAAGAAATGTTTACCTTAGAGGAGCTTCTGGTTCGTCTATCTCCTTTGGCAGTGAAATGTCTGGTGGAATATCCGATGTCGTGGTTGATTACGCCCACATACACAGCTCATTAACCGGCATTGCCTTTAGAACCACAAAAGGCAGAGGCGGTTACATCAAAGAGATTGATATTTCAAACATCCATATGTCAAGAATAGGTACTGCCATTGTGGCTAATGGTAGCTTTGGATCTCATCCGGATGATAAATATGACGCAAATGCTCTCCCACTTGTGAGTCACATCAGATTGAGCAACATTTCTGGAGAAAACATCGGTGTTGCGGGGAAATTGTTTGGGATTCAAGAGTCTCCTTTTAGCTCATTGGCTTTGTCGAATGTCTCTTTGTCGATGAGCTCGGGTTCTACTGTTTCTTGGCAATGCTCTTATGTTTACGGGTCCTCAGAGTCTGTCATTCCTGAACCGTGTCCCGAGCTGACGAGAGATGACAATGCTTACGGTAGAGCTGCAGTCTAATGCCAAAAAAAACATCAAGAACTTTTCTTGGGATTCTTTCTAAGATTCATCTCAATCATTTCATATTTTGTGAAGTTAGAAAAGGTCAGATTCTTTCTCCCAAATAAACCACACATGTTCCTTTTGGTTATTCGGGTTTTTTTTTTTTTTT